>PYHW01010333.1:940165-1017193 GCA_013186435.1 Turdus rufiventris
TTTTAATTTCCCTAGTAAAGAACTGTTATTCCTGATTCCCATATCTTTGCCTGAAAGCCCCTTGATTTCAAAATGATAATAATTTGGAGGCAGGGGGTTTACATTCTCCATCTCAAAGAGAAGGTCCTGCCTTTCTCAGCAGACACCTGGCCTCCAAACTAGGACAGCATGGATTAGTTAGTTTGTGGACAGAAGGACAGAACGCTTTGTGACGTGGTCCTAAATCTACCCCAGGTTTGTAGAGAAGCTTGTAGGTACATTAGTGGGGACACCTTCAAACCAACTTCTGCTGCTGCCAGTCCCAACAGAAGGGCTGTGTACTGCTGGTTAGGGGTTCGCACTACTGATTTTTCCTGTTTGAGGCAGATATCCCAGCAACATTTCTTATTAATGAAGATGAAGAAAAGGAATTGGAATTAGAGATTTCCATTGTACTTCATTAACAGAAAGTTTCCTCTTTGAGTTAATTACTTCAATCAAGAGTTTGAAATAGGAAGACGCTGATCTCAGTTCATGAATAGTTTAACTAGAACTGTGATGAGAGGGTTGTAACCTGTGTGTAGCATGTAGCATTTAAAGGTTAGTGATGCCTTCTGAGACATCATTAATTACTTGCTGCTGAAATTAATTTCCCTTTATGTAGGTTTGGAGCCTCCAAAATGGAAAGGTTTTTTTAACACATGGAAATTGCAGTTGATGCAGTAAATTGTCTAACTTGCTTCTACATTTTCAATGCCTAGTGAAGTAATTCTTCTAAACGAAGCACAGTGTTGCCTCACCCAGCCACAGAAGCAAGGAGACGTCTCTGGAATGAACTTAGGTACCTTATCTTGAACAGACAGGATCTCCCTCTGTGCATACCTCTGTCTATTGACTGTATAAGGAATTTGTTCACATACTCTAGGAAAATTGTTTCACCACAACTAAATGCTGTATTAAGCAGATGTTCCTTGTGATTTAAGAACATTTTTTCTTAGCAGCCATAAGTACACCTTCCACAGGGACACCTACACTTCATTTAGTCCTGCTTGACTAATTGATTTTCTTCTATAAGAAGGTGACCTGAATGAGGGAAGGCCATTGATATTGGCCACCTGGACTTTAATAAAGCCTGTGACACCATTTACCACAGCATTCCTCCTGGAGAAACTGGAAGGTCATGGCCTGGATGGGAATACCCTGCATGGCTTAAAAAGCTGTTCAGATGACTGGGCCTAGAAAATGGTGGCGAATTCAATTGCATCCAGTTGGTAGCTGGTCGCTAGTGGTGATCCCAGTGCTCAGTGTTGGGGCCAGTCTTGTTTAATATGTTTATCAATGATCTGGATAAGGGTATAAACTGCACCCTCAGTCAGTTTGCAGAGGACACCAAGCTGGGAAAGTGTTGTACTGCTAGAGAATAGGAAGGGTCCATGCAGAGAGATCTGTAAAGGTTGGATCTATGGCTTGAAGCCAATGGTATGAGGTTCAACAAGGCCAATTGCCAGGTCTTGCACATGTGTCGTAACAACCCCAGGTAGAACTGCAGGTTGGGGATAGAGTGGCTGGGAAACTGCCCAGCGGAAAAGGATGATGAGCCCTCGAATCCTGTGCTCAGCTTTGGGCCCCTTGCTATAAGAAGGACATTGAGGTGCTGGAGCATGCCCAGAGAAGGGCAGTGGAGTAGGAGAAGGGAATGGAGCACAAGTTTGATGAGGAGTGGCTGAGGGAAATGGGGTTGTTTAGCCTGGAGAGACGAGGTTGTGGTGAGATGGGGTCAGTCTCTTCTTCCAAGTAATGAGTGATAGAATGAGAGGGAATGACCTCAAGTTTCTTTGGGGAGGTTTGGCTTGAATGTTGAGAAAAATTTCTTCACCCAAGGGGTAGTCAAGAACTGGAAGAGGATGCCCAGGGAAATGGTTGAGTCACCATCCCTGGAAGTATTTAAAAGACATGTCTATGTGACACCGAGGACATGGTTTAGTGGTGGACTCAGTAGTGCTGGGTTATCGTTGGAATTAAAGTTTTTTTCAACTGAAAGGATTCTATAACCAAGTAGAAGACTTTGTATTTGTAGCAGATAATCAACTCATCTAATTTATACTATTTACCAATTTGTGGACTTTTTATCTATAAACATGGAGACTTTTACATGATTTACAAAGCAAACATATGACCTGGTTTAGAGTACCTGACTCTTGCATGGAAAAATGTTTATCAACTTTTTTGAGCACTATAGCTGAGAATCTACAGAAATGGGTCTTCTGGAGACATGGACTTAAACGTGTATATATCACTCCTCTCACTTATGCAATTCATAGACTAAACATATCTTCCTTTGGTGTCAAAAATGTCCAAACATTATCAGAGTCTGGATTTTGTGAAGTTTTGTTATTTTTTACATGGAGACTTCTGAGTGCACCTTTGCAGCCTTTTGACAAATGTTCATATACACAGTGACTTGCTACACATGGCTACTCTGTTTCTGCTTATGTTTCAGGTGTGGGTTAATTTTAAACACAGAACAATTCTTAATACACTGTTTTTCCAAAGTAATTTCTGCTTACAGAGTCAGTAATTCATGGTTGCCCATCTGAAAGACTTTTAATGAGAAATTAATTATAATTAAACGTTAAAAACATGACTAAGAACATAGCAACTTTTCAGTAATTTGAAATTATTTTCTCTAGGAATTGCTAAAATAGTTTTGAAAATCAACAATTCTTGCTTTCTATTATGCCTGTACTGGTTTTTGTAATAATAGGATGTGGATGATATTAGCTACAGGAATTTAATTGGCAAACATGTTAAAGTCCAAGTGGATTTACAAGTAATTGCAGACAAACAAAATCCTTTATTGCATTGAAATTAAGTGTTTAGATCCTGACATGAAATAACAGATTTTAAATTATTAGGAATGTTTTCATTGAAAATTTCACTGAATTTTTGACATTATTTTGAAACATTTTCATTTCACTGAGTCTGTATTTTGCATAGAATACTGGGAAGAACTGATGATTCCTTTTCAAAAAGTCCTCTTTGGAGCAGAAGCAAACAGATGGTTTTTATTATCAAAACCAAACAATTTCTTATTCTGCAGCATCACTTTCCTAGAAAACACGAATCTGAAATCTGAATATCATATTATCGTATTTAAATCTAATTTAGTCTGAAGCTGATTTCCCTGAAATATTTTCCCTGAAATTCTTTCTAATAAGGCCTGTACTCTTGTTATTTCTTTAAATACATCAAATTGTTAATCCCACTCCCTTTTTCACCCTGCCCTTTGCTAGCACATATCCCACAGCTGCTCACAACTCAGAAAAACAGATCTTGCCCCTGGGAAGAGAGAGCATCTAGAGGTCCAGCTAAACGTATTTGAGAGAGTTTTAGTAGTTAAGCAGCTGCACGTCTAGTAAACAGGGAGAGAAATTAAAATTTGGAAATTTTAAAATCAAACCTTTAAAAAAAGTTAATTTGGGACCAGAAAAACATCAGAAAACTTAGTTCTGGCTTCTTTAGATAGGTCTTAACATGACACATAACACTGGGTGGAGCTAGATAAACTACACATTGACTTTAGGTTTTTTAAGATAAAAGCAGATAAAAGCTTATTAAAATCTTTCCAGATTGCTAATTTGAAATGTGCAGAATTTAACCTGTTTACATCCTATTTACAGTATGAGGTATTCCAAATTTACCAGCAATTGTGTATTTGTTGAGGGAGAGAAAGATGATCCGCATAAACTAAGAATGGGAAAGATTAAAAAAAAAAAGAAAAAATAAACCCAACCCAAATCAGCCAGTGTTCATTCATTTGAGAAATGAAAGCAAAAAGCTCAACAGTTACACACTTAAAAATTCCTATTTCTCTGTGTTGATGTGAGAATGTCTAATAACAAAGCAAAATGAGACAGTACTACCAATAATTATAACCTCATCCTGTTACTGTATTTGAGCTTATACAGCTATAGCTTAAATGAAATGGGACATTTAGCATGAGGCAAAAATGAAACAGAGCTTTAAATGACTGGTATAAGTATTTAAACTGCACTAATGAAACTTACTGTGAAACCAGATGATATCGCTTCAGCCTATTAATCTCCTCTTTTTATTTCACATGTAAGGGAAAATTAGTAAGCATTGCAGTAAGCACTTTTCCACATTTTTGTAGTTATGTGCTTAACACCTAAATAGAACCAAAGCTAAAACAAAGTTAACTAAACAGTGAGAGAGACTGGGTTCTTGCTGTGATACCTCTGTTAAAAATTCTGGATATATATGACAGGAAAACACACATTTTTCAATGAGTGGAAAAGATGGCTATCTACTGATCAATAAAGAGAGCTACTATTCTTTTCTACCTAATTACATTGCTGCACCAGAGGTTTGCAATTAACTTGAACTCAGATTTGCTCGTGAAGCACATACAGGCTTTGGGATTTGCCTTCTCCATTCTTATGTGGAGCTGCAGTTAATTCAGATAATATTTTCATTCAGTTTAGAAACCAGGGAAACTTATTTCTCACTGCTCTTTGTGTTCTTAGAATCTACCACAATGAACTTGTGGCAACCTTCATAAAACCAAACTGTCCCTTACTTGAGACAATATTAAACAGCATGTCATTGGACAACAAAATGTCTGTGCCTAGTGCAGGGTGGCTGTGTGACTTCAGGAAACCTCTTTTGTTTGCTGCTGGTTGTAGCCCAGGCAACAGTAGGTGTCAGAAGCAGGCGCCACAAGCTTCAGCAACATCTTTGCTTACAGCCAAACAGCACCAGTGATGCAAAATGAACAGAAAAAAAACAGCACCTTGGATCTTCTGTCCCATGAGCTATGCTACAAAAGCCCACATACTCTGGCAGATACTCTTCTGGCTCTGCCCCATAACTCTGAACAGATATTATTCTCAGTCTCTTCAGACATTACCCTGCAAGGTAAACTCAAAACTATAAATCTTTAAACCTCATTAGTCAT
Organism: Turdus rufiventris; assembly: GCA_013186435.1. Classification (NCBI taxonomy): domain Eukaryota; kingdom Metazoa; phylum Chordata; class Aves; order Passeriformes; family Turdidae; genus Turdus; species Turdus rufiventris. The sequence continues at coordinate 945,123 of PYHW01010333.1, forward strand.
TAATAAAGATTGATGATTTTACCAGAGAAGGTTTTTTTGTTGATAATATACTGTAGGTTACCTCTGACCTGACTCCATGGGCTGAGGGTCGCTATCACTGAGACGCCTTTAGACAGCACATGAATGAGAATCACAGTATTATGGCAAGTGTGAAAGGAATAGAAATGCAGAGATGAGCAACTTTCACTGTGGAGAACCTCAAATCCAGTTGGCATAAAATTCTTGGTTTGTGGAAGGCCCATTTCAGCTGCAAAGTGGAGATCATGGAGATCTCTAAAGATGAATGCAGTTTCTCAGTTTCCAAAAACACATAGTGATACCAGGGGATTGCAGACCACTGCACAAAACACTGCTTAATTGTGTGAATTTCAAGGGACTTTATCCATTACAAGGCATTTCTAGATCTACATTTCAAACATCGTGTCATTTTGGAAAGTCCTCAAAAACTCTGAGCTTGGTAATTTTCTTTATTCATGTTTGTCAATTTTAATTTCTTTACACAATAAAAATTCTTCACCATCCACTTGTTTGCTTCTACAGGTACCCCCAAACTGTTGTTCTACACCATCCTGTGTCTTGAGATTAAACCAAGTTATATTATCCAAAGCCTACTTCACCCCTTTGTGAGACTTAGTTCTAATATACTTCATGTTTGCTTGCTTCCAAAGGGAATTGCTGATAATAATTTTTGGTATTATTTTTGAAAGAAAAAAAGTAATACTTAACTCCTGAGCACTTAATCTTAAAAACATTGTAAAATACACACTTGTCATTATCTTGCCACTTTTAGCTGCAATTTTTTGGACTGAGACTGGACATTCTGGACAACCAGACCTGACTGCTTACTTGTGGAGCTCTGACCTCAGCCCCAATATGGTGTTGATAATAGCATGAATAAAGGTTGAGGGATGGGTTGTAAGATAAGAGGGGAAGACAATGCGTTCTTATCTGCTTTGCTGTTTTGTTTTGGTGGAGGTAGGGGGGGACATTTAAAGAAACAGAAATAGTCATTGTTAAGTCTGGAGCAGTACCATCTGAAAATAATTTATAAAAGCACTGAATATATTGCCTAAAATACTGTACTGTCAAGAGCTCCTGGCTGGGTTCCAGTACCCAAGCTGAAATAATCCCCTGGCCCTGGAGGCTGCTGGATTCAGCCAGAGGCTGTGTTTCCTGTAACATCCTTAACACAAGAAATAGAAAGAACCTGATGACGTGTTTTTATCGTGATCTATATGGACCAGGACAGCCAGAATCCAAGCAATTGCTATGCCTAAGGTAAGTTTCTTGATCTTAGAGCTGCACCTACCAGAATAGTGTAGTAATAATCAAAAATAAAATAACTGAACAGTTACAGAGGCTACTGCTCACTTCCACAACCAGTATGGAATACATTTTGGAACACATTTAGTAAACCTTGGCTTTACTTCAGCATGAATCAAATGGTAGGCATAGTGGGAAATATTTATAGAAATGAAAAATCTATGTAAAATATAAAAGATCCTCTGATTTGGAATTGTTTCACTAAATCAGTATGGCCTAATGTTTTCTATTATGAAGAATAAATTATGTAATCAGCTGTATTACTGCAACTTAATCGGGCACAGTAATCAGATGCAACCATAAAAAACATTTCACTCTACATATGCCTATCACTGTCTCTATCTCAAATTAAGAAAATTCAAGCTTTGTGCTAAGGTTTAAAAACAAACAAACAATAAGAGATCAGAATTTTATTTCAATGCATGAATCCTTGCAAAAACAGATGTCCAGACTTCAGTTTCTTAACTTACTGCAAGACAGAATTGGCATTTCAATAAATAGTAAATAGTGGTTGTTAAATCCGGCAAAGTATGATCTGAAAATAATTTATGAAGGCAGTGAATATGTTGCCTGAAACATTATACTATAAAATAAAAGATGATGCAATACATTTCCCAAAGGAAAAAATGCTTATTAGAAGTCTTATGAAGTCAGAGACCAATTGAGGTTTTCTTCCATCAGCACTTGAGTACTTCCCTATCTTCATGGTAGCTTCTCAGGATGACTAAATTGTATTTCAAATGAACAAAAGATTCATTAAATGTTTGGTTATTATTTCTTCAAAGCTATCTAACACACTTAATAACACATTTACTATTATATTTTGCAGAACCAAGATTTAGCAGAGATAGACAGACTAGCACATTTAACACAGAGGTTTCTTTAGCATCTGCTGTAATGAATATGAACAAATACTATACACTCACATTTGTCTTGCCTATTAACTTCCATAGTTCAGCTTGGAATGTACTGTTTCCTAATAAGATAATACATATTCTGACATGATGATGTGCAGGGGTTAGGTGAAGGTTTGGAAGTATCATGGAAACAGTTTTCCTAACTCCTTTTTGTATCTTGTTTTTTTTTTTTTTTTTTCCTTTTACACACACAAAAGAACTGGAGTAGTTTTAAAAAGACATGCAGACATCTTCTGATTCCAACTGAATGTGCACATTGGTGAAGCAAATGTAATAATTTTAACTGCCATAGACACCAATACACAAGTATTTCTATTTTGAATGCTTTGTGAAAGAGTATCTGAATGTCAACATTTTTGGTAGTCATGTACGGTTATTCAACTTCTGTTTCAGTATCTATAATAGTTACTTTTTAAAGAAATCTCTCTACAGAGGTGCCTCTAGTATGTGTTTGAACACATAGCTGCCTTTTTCTGTCAGACATGGTCCAAGTTAATTTAAAGTATGTTTTATATATTTCTCGCCCTATTACTGAAGAGCACTTCAGAGCACAACTACTGAAGACTACATCTATTCAGGTATAAGTGAAAAAAGTTTCACAGGATCTGTGCTAGAAGAGAAAATTTTAAATCCTGGTACTTGATACTATCAAACTCTAACAACTATTTAAATTCATCTAATTAAACCTATAAAAAGAGCAGAAACCTAGTAGAACAAAAAAAAAAATAGATAAGCAGAAATTTGTCTCAGTTAAAAGGATGCATTTCAGGCTCTTATCTATCACATTACTACTACTGAATAAGCTTAAATATTCTCCAGCACACTCACCTCTTTTTGACGGTACTTAATTGCCAGTTTCAATCTTGCAAGATCATTACCACTTTGTTCTTCTATCAAGCTGTTATCATCTCTGTAATTAAGAATAATTTCCAATTCCCTGGAACTCCGTGTCTGATCCAGGAGATCTTTTGCAAATTGCTTGCATTGCCGTGACAGTTCCTCATACTCCGACTTAAACTCATTTTCGACTTTGCTCAGTTCCTGCAGCTCCCAGCTCAGTTGAAAAGCAGTAAGGAAAGGATCCTCACTGGACAAAGCAATCAATGATGGGCTCGCCAGAGCCTTGTAGATATTGAGTCTGGACCGAGAGTGGCGCAGGCTGTCCACATCTGAGCTTGAGACGCATTCAACACAGTTGCAGCGCACCTCGTGTGGCCTGGGCACAGACACCCCCTTCTGCACAAGGAGCTTTATGATCTCGTAATTGTTGGTGTGGGCAGCCAGAATTATAGGTGTGATGTCCGGCGTAAATTCTGAAAACTGCTTGTCCAGAAGCACTGGTGGCACCTGTGAAAGAAGGCAAAAAAACCTTACAGGCCTCTTCATTGAGCAAGACTTACAGAAAATTAAGCTAAAAATGGTTTACCAGGTAGTACAGTTACTGATGGATCTTTATTTCTGTCCAGAGTTTAAGGAAACTCTTTAAATATAATAATTCAATTAACTAAGATAGTGTCTTTCCAGTTAATGAATTGCTATAAACAGGGTGTGATTTCTCATAGAACCATGGAACAATGATTTATTAGAGCAAATTATTAGATAAACAAGGACAAGTTTGACACAAATGCTCCTCCCTGGTCCCTTGAAGTGAGTGAGACGGAAATTTTTTCTTGCCTCTCACTGGTTTGTTTATCTCAGTTTCATAGGGAAGAAAGAATCATGGTGGGCATAACTGTGAATCTGTGAAGAAAGCAATGACCAGGATACAGGCAAGTTAGATTTAGAAAATAAAATGGTCAAGTAAATTAGAAGAGAATATGTTTTTTCTTAAAGAGAATGTTGAAAATAAGGGTGTATAGAGAAACAAAAAATCTTGCTGCAAAGAGCTTAATGTCTTAAGGCTCAGTTCTGCATTCACCTGCACAAAAAAACATATTCTGCTTGTAGGAAAACAACAGAGTTAGTAGAAGAAATGTCCCCAGAGACCATTTTTAAAGCCTCTTCTGATATGCAATTCTGTTTTATCAGTCTTTATCAGAAGACTAAGGATTTTCATTCTAAGATTTTTCTTTATTTTGCACAACCAGGCTCTAAAGTCCTGCCCAGGTCAAGAGAATTCGTTAAATTAGTATGATTAAGAATGCAAGTGTAATTAGCCAATATCAATTGAAAAAATGATATTGGCATCATCACTTACAGATTGCCTTTGGTCCACAGCTCAATAATCAAGTACAAAACTCAATCCACAGAGCACCACAGAGGAGTGCTCTGAGTGAAGCTCTTTCAGGAGGAAGAAAAAAAGGAAAACATTCAATCACCTGAAGGCTGGAGAAATAGACGGCTATCACAGGGAGGAAAAAAATTTTGATGCAAATCTCATGACAGTACCATGGCCTTACTGCTAGGTGGAAAAAACACAAGTAGAGTGGGGGTTGGAAGTCAGGACTGGAGATCTGGCATTCAGGACAGCAATCATACATCCCTATGGAAGCAAAACCTGCCTGGCCATAGTGTGTGTGTATTGCTGAGCTCAAGAAGCTGTGCCAGATTCTGAGAAGGAATGTGGAGTCAACAGGCAGAAATCCCTCTTCTCCCCTCTCATGCACTCAGACATGCATGCTTGGCTTGGCACTGAGTCAGGCTGGCACTGAGTTTGTTTTAGCACAGGACTGTGGGCTGACTGAGCTGGCACAGCCACCCTCACGATCCCGTGCAGAGGGTGCAGCTGTCCTCACAGGTGGATGTTCACAACCAGTGGTTCTGAGCCAAGCAGCAGAAGCTGCAACTTCCCTTCTGCTTTCTTTATTCTGAGGTACAAACATAATGGTGCAGCATGTGCAGAGAAACATGGTTAAATATTACTCATGAGGTAAAGAAGCCAGCTAAGAATATACTAATGAGAATATATGGATGGATGAGAATATATGGATGGAGGGAACACTTGGGAGCAAGAACAAACAGAAGCTCTGTGTGCTGTGCCTGGTTTCAGGCCAAAACCACAACTCTGAACATATAGATTCCAAGAGGACTCTATGGCTCTGCCCACACTGCTCTGTCAGGTCTCTTCCAGGGTACATCTGTGCTTGAAATTCATACACGTTTTCTCTCCTATCTTTGGTGTCAGTGGGGGAGGGAAATCTGTTTCCAAACCCAATTCTCACAGCTTCTTAGATTTTTCTTCTGTTTTATTTACATATTATATAGGGGAAAAAAAGAACACTCCGTGCACACACACATATATTTTATTAATTCTAAATTGCAACTGTGGCCAGTGCTTTTGAGACTAGAATGGCATGAAAAAGGTGACAGAGATTCAAACTTTGCATTAGAAGAAACGAGATTTTGGGCTATCATAGAACTGAAAAAGGTTTACAGAGAGGCGTGTGTTGTGTTCTGACAGTGTCTGCAATAAGCAATGAGACTCCCCCTTGGCCTCAGGTTCAGGGTACCAGAAAGCAAAGGATAGAGCTGCAAGGGCAGAAAACCCAAGGTCAGAAAGCTGTAACTTCAAACTCACTGACTGCTCAGAGTATAACTGTGTCACTTCACATGTTGCTAGTTTTGTACTTTCTGACAGTACTAAAGTAACATTTGCTTCAAGCCCTGCCAGAACTGAAGGCTATCTTAAACATATCATCAGCTGCAAGCTCTGAAAAATTAAGACACAGCTTCAAAAGACATGGCATTATAGTGACTGACTTGTACATGGGGGCCACTTCCTTACAAGCTGCTTGCTTTTTCTCATAGCTTATCAAAACCTTTCATCTTAAGCTAATTCAGATTCAAGGCTAGTGCATACATTTTGTAATTCATTGCATTGAAGTTTACCCAAATATGGAAGCATTTATTAAATCTTTTCAGCTTTAACTTACAGAAAAATTTAAACTTAAAGGGCAAACACTAAGACCTCAATTACATCATGACTTTAACCCCTGATCCTTTACCTCCTATTTTAAGATTTTGTACTAATTTAAACGAAAGAGGGAATATCAAAGTAATAAGGTCAAATTATTCCCTCAACTGAATCAAAATGAAGCACTTATCTTTGAAGTACTGAGTGCTCTCATGGCATTCAGAAAATTTCAGCATCTTACAGTCGACCCAGAGTAGTTGCTCTTAAGTTATCAGACTTACAACGAATTTTACTTTCAAACTACTAAAAATAATTCTCTTTAAAGAGAACCAAACTAAATAACTGGCACACACTGATATCAGCCACATATTTGGAAGCCTCAACAGAACACTCACAGAAAATACTAGAGTCTTCCTTAAATCCTGGAGAATGAAAAGATATTAGGTCTTACAGTCACTGACTGTGACTGACTTGCCAAGGCTCAGCAGTAGTGTAATTATATTATGCATTTTGGAGTTAGTGTGCTAAGTTTGAAGCTGCTTAAACTTGGCAAAGTCAAATAATTTTTGCCTTCTTTGTGAAGAATTTCTACTTCAACACTATTTACAGTGCTGAAGAAGAAGATTGGTGACTATGTATATGTGCTATGAATGTCTATGTGATTAGAGGACAAAAGAAAACAAAACACAAAATAAAGGATAGCTCAAAGTCAGAACACTTCAGTGCTCAAGGGCATGAGATTTTTTGTTGCATTTCTTTTCCCTGCACTCAGTCTAAGTGGGAACGAGTTAGTCTGGTTTGGATATCTAACAATTCTTTTAGATACCAAGTGGAATGGTCCTCTTCAATGTGTTTATATTCTCTGTATGGTCTGTGTGAAGACAAGCTTCTTTGCTATGACAGGAAGAGAAACCTAGATTAAATTAATGCCTGTTAGGTCTGAGATGTTTTCCTGTCCCCATGACATCAAAGGAGAGACCGATTGTTGATGATGCCTTAAACATCCAGGAAGCAGAAAAATATAACAGTCAGTTTGGAAAACAAAGATTGCAAAACCCATGTGTTTTCTCCATCTAGACTTCTCCTAATAGCTCTCATTACTGCAACACCTCAACAGAAAGACTGAAAACTGAAGAGTCCATTTCCCTGCTGTTTAAGTGCAAGAGCTCAGAATCTATGGAAATCTATTTCCTTAGGCAAACAGATAGGTTCCCTGGCTCTTGTCCTTGTTTATTTATTTGCAATTATTTTGTTTTTAGTTTGCAAACAAAAGCAAATCCCACTTGGTTTGGGGCAGCTAGAGGAATAAATTTCTGAGTCATGTCCATCGTGACAGCATGATTGGAGGCAAAAACCTAAAGCAAAGACAAAAAGCCTTATCTGTCATATAAGATGAATATATATGTCATGCAGTACCAAGTTATATAAAGAAATTTTTCTTATAAAAATGTGTCATCAAAGTCTCAGCTGCTTTATCACTATTTTTCTATAGTTGTCATCAGTCAAACACCTTGAAAATGCCAAACTCTACATTTCTGTACAATCCACAGCACATAAGTTATCCCTGTGCATACACAGTTCCATGCTTTACATTCTGGCCTGCTGAGTTCTTCTTTGGTTTGCTATTATTGTATCATTATTGTATCACCTGAAATACATCCTGATGAAAACAATGGAAGTACAGTAATTTCACGACCATAAGGTGCACCGGACTATAAGGCACACTTAGGGTTCGGGGGAAAGTTTGTCAAAACGGTGTGCCTTATAGTTGTGAAATTACTGTAGTTCCCCTGGGAAGTGCTCAAAAAATTGCTTCTTTACCATGGGCTAAGAACCAATGAACATCAGATATATTGAATAACTTAGAGATATCATCTCAAGATAACTTGAAATCAGCTATCATAGCCCCGAGACTCATGTTGAAACTATCCTCACAAGACCACACGCACAGCAGGACTGCAGTGGTGGTTCCTGATTGTCTGAAAGTGCTTTTCCCCATTCCAGGGTGCTCACTGTGCCTTGTACCTCTGGCATGTTGTGTGGCCATCAAGGATGTAAGGGCAACTTTCCTGGCCTCCCTGCAAAGGATTCTACTTGTTCATTGTCCTTGAACTTATTACATTTCCTAAAGGTAAGTACCACACACTTCATCTGCCACTGAAGTATAATCTTTCACTGGATAATATTGTACCGCCATGTTTATTTTTTCTCTTTTTTTGTAGGAAACAGGCACATAACAGATGTAGAAAATAGGGGTCTTAGGCACTGTAAGCTGACTAATAAAAGTCTGAGGACTAAGTGTAAATGTTTTAGTAATATTGTAACTTCTTAAGAATGCATACTATCATAAGATTTAATTACAGATTGTGTCCTTTAACATTTTTATATCCACATTTTACCTCAGTGCTGGCAAAGTGTTTCATTCTTGTCTTCCAGATTTCTTTCCTCTGGAGTCTAATGTAATTCCAGTTATGAAATAAAGCAAGGTAGATATAGCAAAAATAATAATTAAAAATCAGATATTTTTGTGTGGACATTTTAAAACCAAATATTCCAGATTAATTTTTTAAATTAATCTTAATTTTTTTAACTTGAAAAGTTCCTTTATTCCAATATTTCCCTATAGTCTAACAATAAGAAGGTCCAATCCCACTTTTTTTCCCAGATTAAATTATTGTGATTATACTACATGATTATGACAATTCTAACTGCTAATTTTTAAAAATATCCCTAATATAGTGAAAATATTATATTTCCTGCCATGCAAGAAAGATGTCTAGCAGAGAGGAGCTCTGATAAGTAACCCAAGATACATATATATAATTTAAATAGTTGAAATTGGGTAAGGTAAACAGACCCTTTAACATAGAGCTCAACATAATTTATTCCTCAGACACAAGCCATGTGCTAACTAGCTCAAAACTTGATTACTGTGCTGTCTCTTGCTGGTACTGACCTACAGCTAGCAATGGCTTAGGCCTCCTAAACGGCCCTGCTGGGATACAAGACAGGTATTTTTCAAAATTACTGCATTCATCATTTTGGCCAGTTCTCCAGGATGTGTGAAAAGAGAGTATGAACAGTTAATGCTGAATATCTTACCTTAGGAGCTTGCTTTTAGTCTGTCTCCTAATGGTAAGGGGGGAAAGGCAACATTCTTGCCTCTGTGTAAACCCTTCTCAAGGCACATCACATGTCAAAATGCATTTCCAAGGCTCAGGCCTAAACGGCCTCATTTGGTGGTAGTATGAACCACTGTTAGCAAAGGATATCTTCCCCCCACTTAGAATAATGTTTTATGCAATATTATGTCAATCTATTTTGCTGAAAATTTACTTTCACCCTGCTGGGACATGACTGGAACAGGGATGTTTGTAGTAATACAGAAACCCTAACACATTTAAGGAGGCTTCAGGGCATGCCTTTTGACAAATCTGTGAATTTTGAAAAGTTAAATTTACAAGTTTGAGTTATTTTCATCCATTTTTTTCCAAGCACAAACTGAGTTTTCCAAACATTTGGATGTATTGGGTTTTTTTATTTTTTTTTTAATCAGCTACACTTAACCTACCCCAAGATGTGAGCTTTCTAATGCTTGTTCATGCTTATCTTACTACAGAACCAATTTGTGTGTCACAAAAGTCACGTCATGGACTGATCACTTCCAGTCTCCATGACAGCTGCTTTGCACAAAAAGCATTAATGTAACACATTAAGTAAAAGAATTTGACCAATCTGTTCCTAGAGATCTGCAGTGGTAGGTGGATATGTCACACCATTTCCTCACAATGTTCCTGATACTTAAGCCCATAAATTCTTGTTCTACGAAATGTAAATACAGAGATTACTTTATTTCTTTGCTTTTTTTCTGTTTTCTACTTTCTCATTCAGACTTTCCTTTTGGAGGCTGGAACAAGATAGCCTTTAAGGTCCCTTCTAGACCAGGCCATTCTGTGATTCTACAATTCTGTGATCTGCGCTTATTCTGGTGTCATCAGGTGTGATACTGACTTTTGAGCAGCAATATGGTATTGTTCAGTCTTTTTACGTTAGTCTTGTTTTAATATTCCTTGCAGAACTGTTATCTTAATTGTTTCCAATTCCAATACATACTTGGTTGATTGTTTCTGCTCCACTTAGAACCTAACATTTTTTCTTACTGAACTCTTTTATTTTTCATAGAAATAATTTCTTGGTTGCCAAAACCTCTATTCTACTTGTGTCCTGCAACAGCCCTGAGATCAACCCAGTTGTTGGTTGTCTACAGCATCAACAGGCCCTCTATTTCATCTAAAATGTCATTTATAAATGCAGTGATAGGGACAGATCCCTGCAGAACTGCTCATTTCACCCCTCTGTTGAATTCATATGCCCTGTTTCACCAAGTACTGTTGGCAACTCCTGTGAGTGTGGTTTTCTTAGACTGTATTTTGAGTGACAGTTTATGAAATCTTACAAATCTCGAGCTATATGATATGTACTGCTTTTCCCCAACATACAGAGCTTGCTATCTAGTGATGAATGATAACTTTATTGTCATGACAAGCTTTGTTCCTGACAAATCTTGGTAGACTACTATTCATGTTTATATTTTCTTCTAGGTACTTACAAGCAGAATGTTTGACTATTTTCTTCAGGATAGTCCCTGCTGTAAAAAAACCACCAACAAATCCCAAAAACACCCTCCAAAACTTATACATTTATTTTATTTGAAAAAATAGAATATGGAATGGAAAGGAAATACTGTAAAATTAACTTTTTGCTTTATTTCTACTCCCTGTATCCAAAAGAACTCTGATCCAAAATACTACCTGTACACAAAACTGCTTTTTTTCCAATTAATATTTTCCTGTGAGCATTATGAGTGAATGGATGTGCTGTTTCATCAGTCAATGCCAGCAGCTTGAGCAAGGGTGGGAAATTGGCTAAAAATAGACACTTAATAGAAGACTCGCAGGATATATGGAATTTGTTTTCAGCTATGGAATTTACACTTGCTCTCTCCACAATTTTTAAACAGGTAAAGGAGTGTTTCTAATAGGAGTTCTGGGCATTGCTTCACTGCTTATAATGAGGAGTGATAGCAAAAGTTGTTTTCACTCAAGGGACAGTGAAAGAAAAAAAAGTAAAATGGTTTGGAAAAAAATAAAAGCTGAGAAAGAAGTATGGGAAGGATTAAAGAGGAATTTGAATTACTTATTTCCATCATGATAAAACTCATATATACCTCTCTCACAGTTTGCATGATGAGTGTGATGAGTAAAGCCAATAGTGAAATGTCCTAAATGTTCAAAGTAGGTCTAGTGGGGGGTGCTTTCCATCTGGATTTTTTAAATGGATGAATAGATAATTTTCCGAAACACAGAATGGTTCATAAAGACAAAATAATTTTAATAATTAGGTCTGAAATTCCATTTCCAGAGAAACTGTGTCTCTGGTTTGCTTAGCAAAATGTGGAAAAGTTCTTGCTTTTCCTTGTTCATTTTTCTTGTCCCAAAATGTCTCCAACAGTCACCTAGAGAGGTAGAAAGAAATTGGCTTGCTTCAACGAGGTGTTCAGAGAAATGTCAGAACAGAGGAGTTCTTAGAATCTTAGCAGGATCCTTTGTTTATCCCTCAGTTTCTTAGATCTAGAAACAAGAAAAGCCGTCCCACTGGATACAGAATTATAGAGATGGTTTCTGAAAAGGAGCTTTTGCGGAAAAGACAATAAGAGATTGGTGGCCTCCCTTGGTATCAATAAACTCTTTAGGAGATACGAGTGTCTCAGAGGGTGGGAATTAGCTAAACTACTTTGCAGTTGATTACAATTATTTAACATTGCAATTTGTGATATCTTCGTGGCTGGGAAGTATATTTAATGTTTGAGAAAATTAAAAGGGTTACACTCACAAAGAACAAAGTGGGAAACAGGCAAATGTGAAACACAGAACCTCTTACAGAGAAGTGTTTTCCCTATTTTAAAAATATTAAGAGAAAGAAATACAGAAGATTATGGCAGAGACAAAGCAACTTGCCTCTTCAGAGGATGCAGAGGAACTTCACAGTAAGCTGTTTCATAAGTACATTATTCCCAGCATGTAATTCAGTGATTTGTTATTTAGAAGCAGCTCTACATTTTGAACCATACTGTAAATTTGCCATATTTCACAGAGGAAAAACAGAACATTTTTTCTGAAGTATACAAAGGAGACCAAGGCTCACAGAACTATGCTAGGATATGCTGGAAATGAAAGATGCATTTGAGAGTGAAAGGATTGAAAATGGAATGGTTGATGGTATTCTCAGATGGATTTAATTCCTTAACAATAGATATGTTAAGATCCTCCTTGCATACAAGGATCAGGTGAACAATCCTCCTGCTTATGAGGTTTTGGAAATATGTAGGTAAACAAGAGAAGATTGCTAGAAATAAAAATATTCCCTTTGAATTCCCACTGCAAAGAGATCAAAGGAGAAATGGGAGAGACATGATTATTATAAGCTGCCCTACACAGGGAGAGACGAGGGGCAGAAGTCTTGGTTAGAGGTATTTAAGGGTACATTGCTAGAAGGAAGCCTTTGAAACCGATGCCAAGGGGAATGGATTGGTTCAAACCCCTTAATGCTCCTTGTTTCAAGTTAGGCTTAGCTTAATACTGTATTCCTCTTAAGTTCACCAATCGATTGGATCTTGATCTATACAGACCTTACACGCATGGTGCATCCATGCATAAAGAGGTATTCATAACGTGCTTTAGGATATGGAATTTTTTTTTCTTTGAGCTTAGGTAAATACATTTTTACTAAATTCAGGGCATGGTAGTAAGCAGAGACTTAATAAACAAAGGCATAAGTGAGCAAGGAGCAGGGAAGAAAAACTTAATCTCATCAGCCAGATTGCTTGTACTTAGAGTAAATGTCATAAAACAAATTGGTAGCAAATAAAATGGTGGCAGACTTTTTGCATTTTCTGCAAATATTCAGCTGTATCTCAGCAGTACATAATATGAAATGGTACACTTTGAGGGTAGATATTTCAGGTTTCTTTTTTCTTTTTTTTTCCCTGCCAGAAGGCCTCGCACATTGTGACAAGCCTGCAGACTTAGATAATATTTTATTAACAACCCTCGGTAGTGTTTTAGTAGATAAGTTGAAAATGGAACTAATTTTGCCTCCTGCCAATCTGTGGTGAAGATATGGAAGATATGGATCCTGGTACAGGCACAAAGTACAATTAAAACACTTCTGTCAGTACAGCATGTCTATCCAGAAAGCAGTCAGTAAATTGACAAGCTAAATTGGTAGCCTCCCAAGACAAGTAAGCCCCTGTTATCACATTAATGGGCTTGGTCAGGCACTCCATTGTGACTTTTGAATTTGTTGGATTGCTCCAGCTGGGTGTTAACATGAAGGAATATTAGAAATACTGAATTCCTGCAAGCTTCCCAAAAGACATGGATGTTTGAGATCTGAAGAAAATTTTAGAATGTGAGTGCAGTTATGCTACTAGACATCAGAGAATTCATACAAAAAGACACTATGAGTGTATCAGCCTCTTCAAAAGCTTTAATGAGTGCTCATAACATCAAAAAGAAGAAATTCAGTCATGATGCATACAGTTAGGTGGAAATCAGATTTCACAAATTTCACTGCTCACAGAGAAATTTGTCAAGAGATGCCCTGTGACACAAGGAAAGATAATGGTGGGGTGGGGAAGACCATATATGAACAAGCTTTTTGACAGTGGTGTGTTTCTGTTTTTTAAATTTTTCCTAAGGTTTTCCCATGGCTGAGGATTTGTAAAGTCATTTGTTTTACAGATTGTTATGTATGACTGCATGCTTGACTCTCAAAGCTTTTTAAAATTCTGTCAAATTCTACTCTTGCATTATTTAAGAACTATTTCCACAGGCAAGTTCAAGGTAACTGCATTTGAGCACAGTGGCTCCTCATAGACAGAACTCTAAAATGGTGGCTCTTTGAAAATATTTTTCAGTGGATCACTGTTCAGCCTTTGATTGCCTAGAGGTTTGTGTCCATCAGAAACTGCTGTGCCTTGAGCTTCTTTCAATAGTAGGTGGTCCTGTTCCTAAAATATTTCCTGGGTTTCTGCACTGGGAACTGTTAGAAAGAGGATATGTTGCAGAAGAATGTACAGGAGGATATTTATCTTCAAATTTAAACACCTAATGATAGCTCTACATCTGAATTATATTTTTAAGCTCCTATTATACGCAGGAAAATTTAGGGCTCATCTCAGTTGCCCACAGGTTCTGTGATATAACTACAAGGCCACAATACATTTCACAGATATTCTAAGATGCTTCATATTTCACTTACCCACTACATGTGAGCTACTGAGCTGGGCCCCTGGTTGATGCAATGAGTGGAGTCCAGAGAAGTCTTAGCTTACAGTAGACACTTGTACCTGGTCAGCAAATCCTCTTGCTCATCACTGACCTTACTGGGAGCTCAGCTAACTGGCTTATATGTGAGCAGTAAATGGACTGATTCAAACAGCTTAAGACACTGTAGAGAATGAGAGATCTACACAGACATGACTGAGACCATCTGGAGGGTCTCCCTCCTTTGGAGGGCAAGCAGGGACAGGGAGGACACATCTCTGCACAGAATCTGAGCTCCACTGCTGCCTTGCCTTCTGCTTCAGGAATCTGAATGGGGGGCTGATTTCCACCCCCTTACATACATATATTTGTATACATATATTTATATACAGCATATATTTATACAGAGCACACATCTCAGTCTGCTCAGGGCCAAAACATTAACTGTTCCCTGAGAGGCTGCACTAAGCAGAAAAGATACTGATTTGTTTATATTGCTTCTTTAAGGCTTATAAATTTTTTAAATTCCTAAATTAATTTGCATCACCAAATGTACAAATAATTGGCAATGAGGATTTCTAGACCTTAGAAGACAAGACTACTTCAACCAAAAAGGGTTCTGTTTGTTGAGCTTCTCACTCTTAACAAATTTATACTATTGGCCTCAAAGCTTATTCTTAACCTGTTTCAGGCACTGAAAGACTGATAAAATCTTCGGATAAACTATCTTTGCAGTTGGTGAGTTGAAGGCAGGTAGGTTTGGCAAAAAAAGGATGCCAGGCATGGAGGCTTGTGAAGATGACAGTACAGGAATACTGACTGTAGAAGGCAGAAATTTTGCACATCTTCTTTTTAAATTTGGATGCTGTCCCTATTCTGATTGTAATTTTGGCTGAGTGCTGTAAAGAAGGGCTCAAAAAACATGAAAAGAAGGGAAATCAGCATGGAAAATCTGACTTCTTGAAGAGAAATCTGACTTTTATGCAGACCTTATTTTTTAATTAACCTTCTGAAGATTTGAGTATTTTTTTTTTTTTTTTCTAGAGGGTTTGATTTATTCTAGACCTTCAAAATTTTTGATTATCTGCACTCATCTCATGGTAGGAAATTATTTTCACTTCTAGCATGAGCTTAAAACAAGAAATATGAAAATGTCAGCAAATAATGACAGAAAAGTACTTAATATTTCTGAATTTGTAACTTCAAGATTAGGTCGAAGTTTGGTTCACCGGCCTTTTTTAAATAAATCTGCATTTGTCATCACTGCAATTTTCTGGATTTCTGCAAACTGCTAAACCAGAGGATTAGATTCATAGCTGGGAAAAGGCATCCTCAATAACAATGCCTTCCAGAAATCTATCTATAAGGATCCTGATAGTCAGAATTTTTCTCTATGTTGCCAATAAAAAAAATGGCTCGTCATTTTGTAGAGGTCAAGAAACTGCCATGTTTCCCCATATTTTGGCATTCATCTTTTGCTACTGCTTCAACTGTGGAATATTATGATTTAGCATTTGTTACCAGGTGATGGCTGCATATTGTAGAACACATTGCCTACCTCAATATTGAAATTGCTTGCAGCTCTGTTTGATGGCACAGGCATACCAGCTTCTGGAGTATTTCTTTTGTAATTGTCACAGGTTTTTCTACTCATCCACCCACCTTAGCTCTGATGCATATAAACACAGACAGTTTGGGTTTGTTGCAAAGACATAATGACATTTATGTGGAGCTTTTTTTGAACTTGAAAACAGCCAGCAACCTTCTAAAAACACAAGAACAATACTTCTGTAAATTCTTATCTCCATCTCATATGCATTTAGTCAGCTCCACCTTTGTAGTGCACCTGTGCTACATGCTGTTTTCATGTGCCCAAATGGTTTTATAAAAGACTGAATATGTGGATAGGCTACTATATCAATTTCATCCATAAAATGGAATTTCCCCTACACAGCCTCTCCCATTCATCCATCTATCAACATGTCAGAAAATTCTAATTAATCAGACACCACTGGGAAAAAAATACTCAGCTACCCACTCAGGCAGCCAGCAGTGGAAAGAAACAAATTCTTGCCCTCATGTTCCACTTCAAGAATGTGTACTTCAAGCCCGACAAAGAATCTCTGCAACGCCTCCTCCATACTCATTACTAGCTAGACTGTCATTAATCACAACATTCAAAAAAGATATTTAGTTCATAAACTTCTGTGGGAGACATTTTCAAAACAAAAATGATGCTTGAATCTCAACAGACAAAGAATATCCCACAAGAGATTGTGACTGGTACTTTGCACAGTTACTGGAGAAAGAGGTTTAGATTAGGAAACTACCAGGCATCATGCAGTGCTTATAAAATATTTTTTTCTGCCTCCTTTTTATCAATAGATTGGTTATATTGGTTATATTGGTTCAGTTACTGGTTCAGTTACACGTGGAAAATTAGAAAGAACATTAAAAAATTCAGGTTTAATATTTATGTAATAATGTTATGTATCAGGCATGCTGGACCTATAACCTGTATGCATTCCCTGGTCTTCTCCATCAGGGCTCACTGTTACCAGGAGGAAGTACAACCCTGACATAGGAGCTTCCTCACATACACATTGGGCTGTTTGGCAATGCAGGACTAGCAAAATTATATCCTGTGAGGCATGGAAAGAAAACAATGGTCCAAAGCTGCCTAAATGCTCTGCACAGATTAAGGGAGACTGAGACTGAAGCTGTGTTACAAGTGCAGCTCCAAAGAAGAGCATTGGCTTCATCTCAGGAGCCTGGGACTGCTCAAAGAGCAATTTCAAGAAGACCAAAGATACTAAGAGACATTAAAAGAGCAGAGTGGGTCATGTGGCCACATGCAGGGAATCTTCTAGGAGATAGGAGCTCTGTCAGGCCTGATAGGAGCTCTGTCAGAAGAGCAGCATCTATGCTGCCAGTATTTCAGGAATGGAAAATGACTCTTCAGGCTCTGTGCTACTTCATGCTATTTCCTAGCTTTTCCCTTTTAGACTTTTTTTCTGGGAATGCTGCTAGACTGAAGGCATTTTGTCTGCAAAGCTGTCTAGCCTTGTATCCCTTCCCAGATAGCTCAGGTGAGTGCCTGAACATGCCCAGAGAAGTTTGTTCCACTGGCCTAGAAACTATACTGTACAACATCCTGGACACTTCCTCACATAGGACCATTTCCTCCTCCTGGCTATTCTCTTACAGTCTTTCATTCTCTCCAAAACTACATAGCAACACTGATTTAAAAAAACAAAAAACAAAAAACCAGGTTTTGAGACACATTTTGGCATAAGATCAGCCACTTTTTTTTCCTGAAGAGAATTGCATCAGTAGATTCAAGTGAAAGACAACTTGCATTGATGTCCTCTTCTTTTCTACCTTCCCACACTCCAAATAATTATCAATCAAAAACATGCTTCAGTATTTATAAAATATAACTTCAGCCTTTGACAGTAAAACAATGCCCTTTCTCTCCCTACCTCCCAAAAAGTCCAACAATAGCAAGATTTCCTACCAATCACCTGATAATTCTTCCTGTCCAAGAGTTCACCATGGCTGCTACCACACTGAGGAGCACATAAATACCAATCATTCCCGAATTCACATCTGTTTTGTGAGATGCCAGAGCTGCCATTTTCTTCCACATGAATTCTCACCTCATCTCACTCATCTCTTCCAGATGCCATTCCTTATAACAGAACAAAACCTCAGCTTGCTGTGGTTACCTGAACCACAAAATGTTTGTCTCCTTCCTTCTGGTTCTTTCCCTACAGTTAAAGGCTAGAACAGACCATACCTAAAGTCTACCATGACCAGAGAGAATGCTAAAGAGAATTCTACATACTGATAAAGGAGGGTTGCTCACAGTCTGTCTCAAGAGAAAATGGTAACCTAAATGCTGAATCCTTCAGTCCTTCCAAAATGTCTCTATATTTAAAGTTTTGGAGGTTTGGGGTTTTGTCTCTTCTAATAAATATTTTTTCCCAGATATTTAGACAACAGATTGAACTCACCCTTGCTTGGGCCTTTGAGAAATTTCCAGGAAAAGCTATGAAAACCAAACAAAAAAAAAAAAGTTGTATATGTCATGGACTTTCATTTTTGGAGGCTGATACATTGACAGGCTGAAGCCTGGCTTATGGGCTTGACTTTGCAGAATAAGTAGAGGCAGGGCTTATTCATACAGTAGTTTATGATGGGACTTTTCTACTTATTCTGGGATAGCAAATGTTCTCTGAGTGCTGCAGCATGTGGATATAGTTTATTTTCAGCTTCCTACTTCCAGCACTAAGCCAGTGATTTCTACTTTTCTCTGCATGTGAACCAGGCACATATCACAGGGATCACATTCTTCCCTGTCCCAAAGTTCTCGTTCCTCTAGCAATTCCCTTGTATTAACAAGTGCCAGTCTGCCATTAGCTCAGTATTTTTTTTGCACATTTGCTCATCTTTCCCTAGAGTGTCCACCCATTAAAAATACCCTCAAGTGTCACAAGACTGACATGTAATAGTGAACAGAAGGCATAAAAGCACTGTCATGTGCTAGTCAGACAATGCTGTAAACACTGCAGTCAGGTTTCCAAGCCCCAAAGCAGTCTGTCAGCTAATACAATGCCACATGGATTCAAGTCTAGTAACTGAGATTTCGGCTTCACTTATGTGATTTGCAGCATCCTTAGAAGGCAGCTACACTTCTGTTTCAGTCTTCCCTGAATACACACAAATATCTGGATGGTCAACCACCCAGCTAATGCCTGTGCTCCTTAAGCACTAGAACACATTATAATTTAGATAAAGGTATTAATTTTTTCTGCTCCCTAACCCCCATCCCATCTGTGGATGTTGCATGCAATTTAACAAGATAAAAATGTTTCCTGTAGATACTAAATTTAAAATAACAGCTCCCCCCCCGCCCGCCCCACTTAATTTGGCATTCAGATATCCATCAGGGTATGCAACAAGTGACTTGGCAGATAATTCAGGACATATGGCTTTGAAGAACGGTAATTTAAAAGTACTTGGACAAGTTTCCTCAACTCATTCACATTAATTTGTGCTATTCTCTTTTACTTGTGCTCTAGCAGCTGGTACAGTTAAAAAAGTATAGAAAATATAATGAATGTAACGCAAGTGACAAAAAACCTTTTTCTGAGTTGCATTAATGTATAGTGCAAAAATATACTCAAAAACTGAGAAACAGGAGGAGTTCAAAGACAATTCAGAACTGTTATACATCCATGCCTCATCTGTAGTCACCAGGTGGCACCAGATGTATCCATAGATCCATAATTAGGTTAAAGTTATTGTAACCTATGTGTTGTTTGAAATGCTGAGCACATCATCTATGGCATTTAAGTAGAGCCCCAAAGCTGAATGACCAATAGGCTAAAGAGTTAGATCTAACTTTAACAAGATCTGAACATCATTTTATAGTTTGTGGGTTTGTTTGTTGTATTGGAGTTCTGTTAGGGCTTTTTATAATTGCAGTGGTTTGTTTGTTTGTTTGTTTTGTTTTAGTGGGGTTTTTTTTGTTTGGTTTTTCTTTTGTGATTTTTATTTCTTTTAAGAGAAGGTGTAAATTAAGATTCAGTGTTATCTCCAAATTAGGAGATGTTGGTTATAAAACTTTTCCAAAAATGTAAAAATTGATTACTTTAACTATAATCATTGATTATTGGACTGAATTAATGTATTGTCACATGTGTCCCCTTTTCTTTTGCAACAATTAAAATGTTAAAAGCATTAAATTTTGAAGGATAACCAGTACTTTTAAAAGTTATATTTTAACAGTCCTGAAGAATTGTAGCTTTCTGTTGATACAAGAGGACTTGTTCTTCTAGCTTTCTGACACTGACAATGAGTACTTGAATTATATAAGAAATTCTATGCTTAAAAATTATTTCTTTTTACAAATATAGCTACATTATTGTATGAGGGGAAGCTGAAATTAGCTATGCATCATACATAGGGTATTATCTCCTGAATTTAAAAAAGAATGAGAGCTAATTCATTTACTTGTGAATCATAACAGTTTTTTTCCAGAATTTCAATGATTTGTAACTTTTATCATTAATTAAATATTTGGGAAATTGTTTCTTGTGCTTGGATTGGAAGTATTTAGTAAGGTGTTTTTCTTTTATTATTATCTGTCTTCTGTAGAAGGAAAACTCTTCATCAGGGACCACAAAAGAAAAAACAACGGCAACAACAAAAAACACACAAAAAAACCAACCAACCAAAAAAAACCCAAAAGCAAAAAAGGTGAAACATTGACCACACTGAATCTATGGCAAAACTCCCACTAACTTTAAAGGGACAGGATTTTAACACACATGACAAGATTTATTCAAAGAAGGAAGACCAAACAGCCAAAGATATCATGTTAGTAAAAGCAGAGTCTGAAAATGAATCACTTTCTAAGCAATATGTCAAATATTCACAAATACCAGTAATCAAAAAGTAGAGTTGTAGTTTGAAACAGTTTCAAAAGAAACTTGAAGGAGAGAAAAAACTTGAAGGAAGAAAAAAGTATATAACAAAATGTATAAAAGCATGCAATTCTGAGTATTCAGATTTTATATCTTTAGCCCATCTGAATGATTTTTCAGCCAGAAGGTACTTTTTATTATATTAATTGTGGCATTATGGCAAAATGCCATTGGTATTTACATTCTCCTCAACATGCCATGTTCATAAAAATGAACCAGTGTGTTTATCAGTTATTACACACATGACACCCAGAGAAGCTTAATTGTTGTTAGGATCCCCAGTGCATACAACAGAGAGCTCACATAAGCAATGTTTGGTAAAAAGCCATTTTTATAAGCGCTGGCTTGCAAGCAGTGCTTACAGTGGCAATGGACAAACCCAGCCTTGTACAGACACAAAAGGAGATGTCTCTGTTCAAAGGATTCATCATTATTCTTCACACTTTACTGTAAGACCCCCAGCAAATTCAACCAGGGAAACCAAGGAAGTGTAGGAGGAACAGCGCTTTTCACACCAGCCAGCAGTGGACTCTGGCACTAAAAAAACATGGTTAACTTCAGGACAGAGAACAGCCTTCTAGATTGGAGCAGAGCAGTTTGTGGATAATTTAACATGCTAGTACTCACACAAAAAGTAGCTAGCCTATCTTTTGTTTGCTAATGTGAAGCTTGCCTAATACAAATTTTACCATTTGTATTCAAGAATTTTCATTACAGAAGCTGTGGCATATACAAAAATGTAGCCCTGAAAGTCTGAAGAACAATCTGAAATTTAGGCAGCTATTCTAAGGTGAATTTGTAGGCTCTCAAGGCCAAAAAGTGGTTTATGCTGCCTTAAAACAAGTAATTGATAAAGACAACAAGAGGAGCTCTCCAGGGTTCTCAATTTTTCTCCATTGCTAAGGGGAGCACAGGGAGCCAGACCAGAGACAAGACACACCTTTGGACTACCATCAAAAGACATGAACTCTGTCCTGGAAACAGCAACTTCCACTACAGAGGCTGGATAATGGAGATACGGGGTTTAAACTGGTTTGGAATGGGGCTGTGCACTGATCCTTCAGGGTCCTGGTACACTGGATTGAAAAATTCCTATGCACTGTATTCTCATCTGCACTATCAGTCATGGAATAATGAAATGAGACAAACATAATGTGAATATAGTTTTCTTCCCCTTCTCTGACATAAATCTGTTACCATTTAACAGGAGTTCTGCTTTTACTATCTACAAGAAAAGGCAGGCACATACATTTGCAGAAAGACCTAGTATATCTCTTTCTTAAACAAAGAAGCATAGAATTCATGCTATTTTATCAGCAAAAATTATACTTTTTATCTATTATCTGCAATTCTATCTATGGTAAGTACATTATACTGTAATTAAAGTATATTTTATGCAATTTCTGTAAAAGGGCTGTAATAATTTCAACATACTATTCATTAAAATGCATTAATAGAGTACCTATAACACACAAAAGTTGAATTTGATGAAAATAGAATGCAATAGTATAGCTACTCTGAAAGTTTTTCTTCCTAGCAGAGTACTAGGAATATCATCATTTATGGGCTATGTTATCCTGTTTCCACTGTTTTCTTAAAATGAGAAAGATTTGCAAGAGGTAAGATACTTTCCAGAGATGTCTCAAGGCAGTTCAAGGGAAAGCAGAGTAGGTATCAGATCATGAAAATCATGAAAATTATTTTTTCATGAAATCATAAAAATGAGATTGTATGTAATGATTCATTCCTTTGAGAGAAGACAAGTGAGAAAGGCAGGGGAATTTGCACCTTTTTAGTTGCACTTCATATGATGGATGACTACTTAAGGCAGGACTGAAGTTCTGATTAACTGGGTCATGTCCATCAGTTTTGCCTTTCTGAGTTGGGATATGATGACCTCTACATGGATGGGCTAAAACATTCATTGACTTTTATGTGAGTTTCATAATTAATTCAAATGGACTACATATTAACACTTCTATTCTCTTTTGAATTATTTTTTCCTTTGAATGATTAAAGATTTGCCAGCAATATCTGCAGGAATAATGTTATCATTATACAGAGGGGAGTCGTAGGAAAGACAAAGAGAGACTTTTAACGAAGGCCTGTAGTGAGAGGAAAAGAGGCAACAGTTTTAAACTGAAAGAGGGCGAGTTTAGAATGGACAGATAGAAATATTTTTTTTACAATTAGGGTGGTGAGACACAGGATCAGGTTACCCAGAGAAGTTCTGGGTGTCCTATCCCTGGAAGTGTTCAAGGACAGATTGGATGGGGCTTTGAGCAACCTTGTTTAAGGAAAGATATCCCTGCCCATGGCAGGATGTCGGAACTAGACTTAAAGGTCCTTCTGAACCAAAAAATTTCTGACTCTATAATGCATAAACATAGATGAATACAATGCAGCCTCAAAGTAATTGATTTTCTCATTTTAAGTACTGCATGCACAGATCATGGCTGGTTTTGTTTTTCTTTTTCTTACTCCCTTTGCACAATTCTTCTCTTTACATTATACCAGACTACAAACTCAGAAAATCCTGCACATACCTGCTTCTCTCCACTGGGCTTCTTGTGATTTAACAGCAGCTCCACGGCGCCAACCACCTCCTTCCGTATGGCATGCAACAGAGCATCTCCCACATACACGTTAAAACTTAACAGCAGCTCAATCAGCTCAAGGTTCTCGTTTTCAATTGCAATAAGGAGTGCAGTTCTTCCCAGGGGATCAATGCAGTTAATATTGATCTTGAAATAAATTTCTGCCTCCTCCAATGCTTTCTTTACACTGGCGTAATCTCCTTTCTCCACGGCGTTCAGATAGGCTTTCTCTGAATGAGACAGTTCAGATTCTGCCCGTACGATGCGAAGAGGGATGCGATCTCTGTAGGGAGCATTGACGCTTCTCTTGTAGTAGAACTGGGCCATATTTTATGCCATTCTAATACTTTGTCTCTGCAACATGAAAATAAAGATAAAATCAACAACTGAGCTTGGGGTTATGGCACACCAAATTAGTATTTGCAATATGCAAGTATTTCAAACTCATACAAAAAATTATATTGAAACATGTACAAAATGTTTATCAGTAGAACATGTAAGCAAAAGCAGAAGCCAAAACACTGCTTATTTGTAACTTATCAAGTCAAAGCATATCTGTCAGAATACCATTTGCTTATATGATTTTTTAAATCTGTGGCAAACCAGGAATTATATGATACAACATAATTTACCACCGAAAGTATAGGTCCACTTCATCCTTAATTTCCTCATTCAGTTCTGCAAGGACTTATAGAGCACAGTTGCCTGTCTCAAACACAGTAAAGTCCACAGGAAGACTTTGCCATGGGAAAAGCACAGAAGGGAGCAACAGCATAGTCATCAGCCCAGGTCTGACAGAGGCGAGATCTGGTTAGCACATCCTGGTCAGTGCATCCCAACAAAAAATTCCCACTGCAGCAAACTTCTCATGCACATATCACTGGTCAAACAAAGATCACCCCCAGTTATGGAGAAAGATGGCATCTGTGACCACTAACGACCACCAAAGCCTCCCTCTATCTCTCAAATATGCCTTCATGGATATCTTGAACTTGGACTGTAAGATAAAGCACTACCAGAGGAACTTGAGACAAGTTAAAGGTGCTACTATTGTCCAAGTGCTGTCTCACACCTAGGGGAGGTTAACAAAGCCTGGGCAGATGAATGGACCCCTGCTAATGGACATAAAGAATGTATGGGCCACAAGGAAAGACAATTAAAAAACTGCTGAAATCAACTCTGACTGGGTAAAAGGTAAGTCCAATGGAGAGATCATCTCTAACATCCTACAACAACCCATGTGTTGTTTGGGGATTGTGTGTGGACAACTAAATGAAGCTTTTACATTTTCCTAGTCCTGCTCAAATACCCTGACTTATCTTTGGTAGACACAGACTGCACAGCTCAGTGGTGAGCTTCTCTACCAAGATTTTGATTCAATCTCATATGCTGTAAGAAAAACATTCACATAAAATGCTTTTTCCAACCAGATTATACTAACTTACAAATTAAAACTCAGAACCACTGCAAGTTGAATTCAAGGAGATGAATATTTTTATGTTCAGATCCAAATTAACAGACATAAATGTAGTTGACAAGGCTGTAGCTACAAGAAAGGCGTACTGCCATATTCCATGACAGCCACAGACACTTTCAGTTTCATTCCCCTGCTCCCAAACTCAAGTAGATTGGGTGCTGGATGTGGAGAGGCATCTTGCCTGACTCTAGCTGCCCCCTGACAATGACTTAGGTCTCGATACAGGCTCTATTTCATACCTGTCAGGCAAATGTCAAGCTAATCTACAACAATGTCCACACATTATTCAGTTTCTAACTATCTACAGAGTTCCCCAAGACACCTGAAGAAAACAGGGACTGCAGCTGGGAGGTTAATACTAAAGACTCCTCTGTCTTGAAAGCACATAAATAAACAAATGATTGTTACCCCATTTATTGTGAGGCAAACCATGAATTAACTTATATCAATGAAACTGGGCATCAGAGATGTTTATTGTAGAAGAATACAGTCACCTACAGATGGGCTCTATCATGATTTCGTGACGATGATTTGGGAGTTTCTTGTTTCTTTTTTTTCTTTGTTTTTATGTTGCCTGATGAAGATTTTTTTATTGCTTTGCTGTAAGCCACAAGGAAAATATTTGTTGGAATTTTGTTTACCTCTTCATGGTTCTTGAGAAGCAGATCTAAATTTAGTTTGTCTCTTCTAAAAGAGAGATATCAAACACACATTTTCATTCTTCAAATAGCTGTCCCCTGCTAATCTCTATTTCTTGCCTGCATCAATTCCTGAAATTAATTATCCATAAATAAAGTTTTGTCATAAGTAAAAGTCTATGTTTACATGCAATTAGAAACTAGAGATTGATTGCTGATAGCATACAGTCCTGGAAGGTGATATAAATATCAAAGACACTGGTTCCATGGGTGTTTAGAAAAATAAAACATTTATCTTTATTTTATCTTCAGGTAGATAGTGATGTGTAGCAACTGTGCTGTCACATGAAAATGCATACATATGACATTTACATGGAGCTGTAACACCTAGAAACAGCCAGCAGCAGTACAAAAGTCTCCAATTTCTTTGAGTGTCAGTGGAGGAAGAGTTATAAAGAAACAAGAGGTCAAATACACTGGGCCAGTGTGAGGAGAATGAAAGAAAAAAAATTATGATACAAACTGATAAAAAGTGACATATAACAAAAATACTTCAGAGAAAAAGTAAAGACAAAATAAACCTGTATAGTGCTTCCTGCCATGCAATGAAAATATCAGCAGCACTGAGCAGGAGAAATAGATAAAAAAAGGAAATCATAATACTTTGACAGAAAAGTGATTCTTATGAGAAAACATTTTTTTCTTAACAGGCAGTTTTGTTTGCACCTGTTACAGACCACTGTTTCAAATTATATGTGACTGTTTCTTTCATGTGCTGTTTTTCAGGGAGGAATGGTAACATTCTACCTTCTTTGCAAACCTTTACCATTTCTACTCTATCATTATTTTATAATTTTATATGTCTTAAGAAAAGCTGATGTTACTAATTTTAAAAATCCTAAATAAATAATTGGATTTTTTTTCTGCTGCTATATCATTTTGTATATGTACATATACATGCAGATTATAATCACAGGCACACAGATATTCCCCCATCAAAACTCAAGAAAAACTGCAATCAGATTTCCTTATCACTTTTTCAACTTGCATTTCCCTTGCTTGATTATCCCCTTCCCCAAAACAGTCATAGCCAGGTGTAAGAGGAAAACTGGAGTGAGCCACCAGCAGGCACCTAAGCCTCTGTGATGAGCCACTTGTATTACTGCTCACAGATGTACTGCAAACCTTTCAGGGACAGAAAGAGACCCCAGTGACAACACATCTCCTTCAGCAGATGGGCAGCAGCAGGGATATGGATATGCTTCTTAGCATCTGCGTGTGCAGCTTCTGAAATCCACACTGATACAACCCTTCTACAGGTACTTTATTTCCAGCACTGACCACTGTTAGACTTACTGTAGCATTATAGTACATACAGATAGATAAATATAGCATTATACTATATTGCTTCTTCTGTATCATCAAAAGTACACTTCTGATTTTGCTCACGAGTTTGGTTTTTAGGCTATTTGCACTAAAAAAAAAAAAAGGAAAAAAAAGTGAAACTTAAGTGAAACTTCACAAGTAACTGGCATCACTCTGCTCAGGAAACCAGAACATTTGTGACAAGTGAATAACGTGCTGATTTCTCTGTGATCTTCTGAAACTATTTTATATGCACTTTTCATGGCAAAGGGAAGTTTCTGACATATTCTAGGTTCATGAAAATATGAAATTTTCTTCTAAAATAGATCTGTGACATACCAACTTTAATCTGATACAGAACCCTATTTGATACACAGTAAAAACGATGCTCAAAGAGAATTCTGGAAGGCAAGACTAGCTCTGATAAATCCCAGTCCAAATAAAGCAAGAGTTCCTTTTCCATCAGTCACCAGAACAGACTGCTTCATTTCAACAAAAAAGAAAAGAAATGCAGATAAGCCTTTGATTTCTGAACCCAGCATCAGTCCAGATACTGCCATATAACCATATGTCCAGAGAGCAACTTTAATATGCTGTAGCACTGGGGTCAGCTGGATAGGCTGTGCCCATGCCATTAAACATACTTCACCCCTAAACAGGGCAGCTGAATGAGAACTTTCTTCTGGAAATAATTTGGGGTTCATGCTAACTCCTACACGGTGCCTGGAAAGTGTGTAGAAAGGTGTCAATTGTATTGAGCCAGCAATTGGATTGATTCCAGGGACTGCTTGAACAACTTTGGCTGTAGGTGATGGAGTTTCACTGATCATGCCTGCCTTCCAGCACTATTTATTTTACAATTCTTATAGCTGGCAATACAGTATGTGAGGTCCTCACCTGAAAGTAATTTTCTATTGTTAGAACTACAATCCATTTCAGATTTGAAAGCGAACAATAGCAAAAGTAGCCATTTGGACTTTAACACTGATTCACACATGGAGGATGTAAACTGAATAATTCAGTATGGTGTGCGTTCCTGTAAGGCTGTTAATTTGGAAAAGAGCTAAACCTCTTGGTTTTGCTCTGGTTTAAAAAGCCCTATAATCAATGTTTCGGTAAAGCAAAGAACATGACCTAGTATACAGCTGTAGTGGATGATGGGAAGCAGGCTGTCACGTCATCTGCTTACATGTGTTCTGGCTTCACAGTCAGGAAGGAAGAATATTAGCTTCAAAGAACAACTTTTAGGGTCCAAGGTACAATGGTTATACCAGCATTTTATATCAGCATCTTAAGAGATGAATACCTAGGAAAGTCTGAGTCTGAGACACTGAATATGGTATACTTTGGATAAGGTGACACATATTGCTTACTTTGATGATTTTTGTAAAAGACAGGGTGCAATTTCATAGTATTTTTGGGGGGTTTAAAGCATGGTGTTTCATATATAGCATGAAGATGGTCTGTAAGTTGACTTAATGCCAAATAGGAGGAAACTTTTACCTTATAGGGCTGATGTTACACCAAATCTTGGTTGAGAATGACAGATTCTTAAAACAATGACCTTTAAAGTCTAAAGGACTACTATCAGACAAGTTTGAGAAATATCAAAATATAAATAAAAGACTGTTGAGAGAAATTATTAACAGATCTTAGAGGAGCACGATGATTTGAGGTCAAGCATGCAGTATTGCAAATCTGCTTTTTTTTTTTTTAAATAAGAGATATTCAAGAACTTGGTTCTTCACATACACCTTAAACTGAGCCTAATTTCATTCACCCTATGGGTGAAAATCTGATAGCTCGCCCATGAGAAAACAAAAAAAAAAAAAAAGAAAGAAAAAAAAAAGAAAGCATCCATCACTAGCTCACCAAAGTATCATTAGATGACAATATTAAATTCAATCTTCCCAGTATATTGAAACTAGAAAAAGGCATTTTTCAGAAAAATACAAGATGCATGTTTACCTTTGCTGAAGGGTAGCAGTATGCAAATATCCTCAGGAATCTGTGGGGATGACCCTGAAGCTTAAACTATTTATTCTTGTTCAGAGGGAAATAGAGATGCGTTTAAACCGGCTACCAGAGCAAAGGAGAGAAAGGCTGCTTTCCACTGACTGACATGAACTTGTTCTTTGAAATGATGGAGCACAATGATCTGAGTCCAGCCTACACTCAGTAGGCAGCCAGTTTAGGGTGGGAAGGACAGGGAAGGCAATAACACAGATAATGATCTTAATGAGTGACTGCAACATCCAGTGGAGTCGACCTTCCTGTCTCCTTGGCTGGTGTTTTTCTCCTGGGTAAATTCAAGGAGCTCTCCAAAATAGTTTTCAAGATAAAAGTACTTCAGTGTCATCTGGCTCCACAGAAGGCTGCCTTCCAGCATTTCCAACAGTAGCAGTGACCTAATGCTCTGTGGATGTGATCCTGCAGCAGCCACACAGCATGGCAACATTTCTCAGAGGATGTGGGGAGAAGGCTGTCCCTGCTCATGGAGAGGGTGGGTGATCTTTCCCCACATGAGAAGAGGATGGGAGAAGAAACCTGTACACAATCTGTTGAGAAAAGGGTTGGGCAGAAAGGGTCTGACTATGCAAGTTCATTTGAAGTTGAAAGGAGAGAGGATGCAGATAAGGTTGGGAAATACAGGACAGGAACATTACTTTTGGGAATTATGCTACAAGTAGCAGTGACTTTTCTCAGTTTCAGGGTATGTTTTCACACAGAACCACATGTCTTCCCATGCTTCCCAGGATGAAGTACAAGGCAGCATGCAGTTTGGCCAGAAAAGGGAGAGTTTGGGCAGACTACCCAAATACTTTCAGTAAAGACTCTCTAATAAAAACACTCCACTGTGGGTCCATTTTCAGAGTTACAAGCTAAGCCAGTCCGAGAATAAGTTAAAACACTTTTCAAGTATTTAGGACCAATAGAGAGCCAGCTGTGAAGAGATCTGTGTTCATGCATATATCCTCATATAAGTATTTTAATACTGGCTGCTGACCTGAGAGTGGTATATGTATTTTGTAGGGAGCCTAGAAGAGGCTGAATTTAAAAATCCCACAAGCTGCCAATAAATAAAGGCTAGTTAGAGAAAACTGTTCAGGTTTTGGAATTTATTGGCCTGTTTCCACCCTCATCCTCACTAGTTTGCCCTCACACTGCTTAGAGACATTTGAGTCGGTATATTTCATTAATTTTACTAAAAGACTTCATGAAAATAAAATCATGAAAATTTATTACCAAAGCTCACCTACCAAAACAATCCAAAAACTCAAATAAAAAAATTAATAATCAATCAAATTAAAATCAAAGTGACATCAAAGCAAACCATTTAACCTCAATAGAAAAGAATGCTCCACAATTCAGTTAGTTAGATAACACAAATAGTAGTTATACAAGTCTATAAGAAGATGATCACTCATTGGTAATGAACGCCAACAAAAGAATTTCATTGAAATCAGTCAAATGTATAATTTGGTTGGTTAATTTGTCTAACAGTGAAACTTATTTACTATCTGGACCAAAGCCTGAAAAAAAAAATGTTTTGGTTTTTTTTTTCCCTCAAGAAATTGTACACTTTTGTGATGACTAACCCCTTCCTTCCCTTGTAGCAATAAAGACTTCAAAACGACAAGCCCTATTTGCCAGAAGTCATAAAATGACAGTTTCATGTCACTCAGGACTTAAATGTATTGCACAGAACATGCCCTAATGAATAGCTTGACAAGGTATTATATAAAGTTTCTTAAATCCAGAGGAACAGTTCTTTCCAGAAATTTGCCTGCATGGCCAAATTTGCCTTTACACATATGCCCAAAAAACAATTCAGGATTAAAAGTTTCCTGCTAAATTACAACAGGAGTGAAAAACATAAATAGTAACAATAAGAGAATTCTCATTGCTAGAGAGTGATGGCACCAGAAAGCTGTCATGTGGATTCCCTGGCTGCCAAAGGCATCTCTACTACAGCGCTCTATAGATCTGTGACCCAGCAGCAATTATGTGAGATTGGTAATAGCTCAAATACTTCAAGTACCCTTCAGGAAGTTTGTATATTGTGTGGGAGAATGTCAGAAGAAGGTACATTGCTGCATTACAACACACAAACTTTAAAAATAGATCACCTGAAAATCTGAACAATAAATCTATCTCCTCAACACTTCCTTCTGAATTGCTTTCTGAAGTATTATATACATGTTTCTTCTCCTTAATAATGAATTCTCTCCCAAGTATATAATTATTTCAGAATCTTATTCACAAAAAAAAAAAAATTTGACTGATAAGAAAATAGTAAATAATTGATACAGAAAACTTTCACTATGAAAAATGCATCTTGTCAGTATTTCCAACTGGCAGAAGATTAATTCTGGACTCTTTTAGCCAAGGTTTTTACTCATCTACTTTAAAAAGTAATCACCCAGATTTATATCTGGAAATAGTGAGTAAACAACTTCATTTTGAAGCACCTTTGTTATTCTTTCTTCATCTTAAGCCAGAGGGTACAAGTTCAGCTAAACACAAACCAGACAAACTAGGATTTTCATTTATAGGAATTCATTTGTAGGAATACCTCCTTGACAAGACAACGAAATAAAAGCTGTGGAGAACAGCAAGGAACATTAACATTACAGGAAAATGACAGTTGATTATCAGGAACCGTCTGAAACTATATCTTAACTATCAAGAAGCTCAGATGTTATGAGAGATTCACAAACTTCAGGATTACTACAAAACCTTATCTGAACTCTGACATAAGGCAGGTTGAGGAAAATCGACATGGTTTTCCTGGTCCTGAAAAACCTGAACTGACATCCTGAGCCGCCAAGTCCAGCCTCTCACACAGGCAACTTCTGCCAACAATCTGACCCTGTAAAGATCAGACTCCCTATCTTTACAGAAGCAGCTGGGATCCCCCTTCTTGACCCACAGCTTCTGTGAGTGGTGGTGGACAGAGACTCATTCCTCCAGCATGACATTTTCCTCAGCCCTAAATAATGTTCAGCTGTTAAGGACTGCTGACACGATTATCTTTCTTCCAGCATAGTTGGAGAAAAAGTTATCCCTTTTTAGACTTCATTAGGCCAGTCTGCACAAATATGTCTCCTTTACAGCTCCAGCCTATTCCTTGCACTTTGGGGCCACCTGAAACACCCTGGGATGCCCTGTCTGTCCCCAGCTGCTCTCTTGGCACACAACTAGTAATAGATGTCTACAAGTAGTCAGCTGAATTGAACCACCAGACTCCCTTCTGTCTTTGCACTACTTTGCCACACCACTTTCTTGGAGTGACCAAAGTGTACTTATTACTCCAAGACGCACTTTCCTGCTTTATGTGTTTTCAATAATTCTCTGTCTCATGCTTAGATATTTTACTTGATTAAGTTTAAGACCTACAATCACCTTGTTCAAGACTACATCATAATCATCAGACCTTATCTGCTGATAACCCATGTTCTTTCCCTCCTCAGATCTTTTCAGTCAATAAAA
Source organism: Turdus rufiventris (assembly GCA_013186435.1). Classification (NCBI taxonomy): domain Eukaryota; kingdom Metazoa; phylum Chordata; class Aves; order Passeriformes; family Turdidae; genus Turdus; species Turdus rufiventris. Next base: position 977,604 of record PYHW01010333.1, read on the forward strand.
TTCTGGTAAAAGGAAAAAAAAATCCTTTAAAAATTGTTCTGTAAATGCTTATGTAATTTGCATTTTTAGATAGATTAGAATAACCTTTTGTACTCTGCTTCCAACAATAGTGGAATAACTGGTCTCAAGGGCAAAGCAAAAGAAAGCTCATAATGCATGTACCTAATTCTGCAATGATGCATGTATATAAAAACTTCTTTTCTCCAGTAAACATCTTCCTCCCCAGAGCTTAAGCTTTAGTCAGTGTTCTCTACTTAGATGTATCACACAGGTCTTTGCCTCTGTTTGTTAGTAGTCAGTAAGTCTTTGACTCCATGACCTCTTGTAGTTAAGAATGTCAAATGTTCCCTGTGAACATCATGAACTTTGTATTTGAAGACTTCGTTCTAAATATACCCACTACCATTTTATTTTACTAGGATAGGTGGAATATAAATATGAGCCTTCCTTTCATTCTTTCTATTTTATTGCTCATATTTGCCTATAAGGCAAAACAAAGGCAATTATCAAGTGGCTAAAAAGATAAGTTTTTACTGTTTGGCCTTTTTTCCTTGTGAGTTGAATGACACCCACCCCTGCCTCGTACTGAATATAAGAGGTAAACATTTTAGATATTAACCACATTCAGTAATGCCATACCTCAATGCAACCCATCTAAATTTAGACAGCCTACTAAGGTTTCCAAGTTGGAATTTATTTATCTTGGTCTCCTTCTAGAGCTAGCTGAAAAAGAGACGGAAAATCCTGCTGCAGGCAATTCAATCAAATCTCCATTTATTTCTTTTGACTGGCACAGCTGAGTATGAATCTAGGCCTGAGCATCTGCATTTGAAGAATTCTCTGAACCAAAGATGTTCAAGTTTGTTTTGAAAAGAAAAAACCTGAAAATAAAAAATTGCATTTGGTCAAAACCAAATGAATACAAATGTACAAAGGAAGATAGCCCCTACCTTGATTAGAAATATCAGGAATATCTCCTGATATGCAGGTGCCTGTCACTGTTGTAAGCTAGATACAGAAATAATACCAGTTATGCCTACAATAATGCAGACTATGAGCCAAATTTATTTTGGAAATATTTCCCTTTGCAGGAAATTTATTTCTCACTCTAATACCATTCTAAGAATACAAATACAGGCACATGAGAGAGTGCACCATGAATGGTGGCACATGTTTCCTGTCAGATGCTGTGCTATACCAACAGATTGAACCGTTGCAGGCCACTAAAAATCTCATTGAATGTCCTGAGATATCAAAGAAGATCACACATATTCTAGGGGTACATGCATACCATTCACTATAACTGGCAAGGGAAGTAATACCTACTTTTCCTTGGAACCTGTTTTTTGAGTGATGAAACTGACCCAAGCTACAAAAAGAAGTAGAGCTTCAAATAGATGTGTGGAAGCTGTGAACATTACTCCTCATTGTGCAGGTGTATCCTACACTCTCTGCAATCCCCAACATGCTGACATTGCAGTTACAGACTGCATACTTTCAAACTCAGCTGCTAGTGATGGAGCTTCCATTTGCAATTTTGTGTTTTTTTCTAAAAATGAGAGTATATACAAAGCTGAGCATAACCCAAAGATAAAACTAGCTGTTAGTAACAAGGCCATGTATTTCTACTAACTGTTATTGATGCTCTGTTTTGAAAGTAGAGTGATTTCAAGACTATAAGGCACACCCTTTTGACTAAAATTTTGGCCTGAACTCAGAAGTGTGCCTTATAGGCTGGTACACCTTATATATGGACAAAGTTCGGAAATTTGCCAACCCGGAAGCGTGAGCCATGAACCGTGGGAGGAGCCGGCAGGGCTGCGGCAGCCGGGTGTAGGCGGGGGCATGGGGCCACATCTGCCAGGTGGAGGCAGGCCCGCAGAGCCGCGGTGCCCCAGCAGCCGGGTAGGGGGCAGGGTCTCAGCCAGCAACTGCACGGGGGGAGCTGGCGGCAGACCCTCGCTGCAAAAAAAAAGTGCGCCTTATAGGCCAGTGCGCCTTATATATGGGCAAAAGTTCAGAAATTTGCCAACACCCAGAAGTGCACCTTATAATCCGGTGCTCCTTATAGTCGTGAAATTACTGTAATTATTTTATTGGCTCCATGCATCTCCTAGAGTATCATTGCAAAATACACTGTTTAAAATACTAATTTTCAGTCTAAAATTACTCATAGTTGATACTCTAGCAGATGCATGGAATCAAAAACAATGGTGGAAATCTAATTATGACTGTTAGAAATTCCTTGCGCAGGAAATGCATTAGCTAAATAAGCAACAGGTTATTCTGGCCTGACAGTGGCATCTTCCCTGAAAGCATAGCCTAGCACACGTTCTTAGAGCAACATCCCCTGCAGCCATTGCTTCCTTGCCACTGAAGTGGTGTCCTCAGCAGGGACCTCCACTGGTCCCTGTGGGCTGTGCTGCCTCCCAGGGCTCACAGGACCTGCCAGGCCACCCACAGCTAACTGTGCTGGAGATTGCTCACTGCTGAACTGGGTTAGTGCCCTGATGTTCTGGGCACTACAAACACCAGCAGTTTCTCTTCAAGGAAATCTAAAATTATGGCATTCTTTCCATTGAGAGTTACAGCTTCAGGCATGCAATAATCCTTATCAAATAATCAGGAACTGTAAACATAATACCATCCATCATAAAAAGAGTTGATACTATTCTACCAGTGCTCTAAGGAGAAAAATCAGACATGCAAGTGAAAATAATTCCACTTAAATTTAAGGTTTGTGAATAGAAAGAAGAGTCCTTTTAGGAATGATTAGGAATCAAAATATTCAAAGTGATATTTTTCTTACAGCAGCAAAAACTTCAGACTATCAGACATCAGGGATAGCATCTTAGTGAAACATGAATCCCTCAGTTCTCTACACTCATTGCTTGGAACACAGGGGAAAATTAAACTGCCATTGATACACACTGTGCTTGAGTGCTCACTTACCGCTGGTTGTGTAAGGAGATGCTCACTGAGGTTTTAATATTGTTCACAGTAACAATTCTCATGGTAAAACATGCAAGTTGTTTTCCAGAGGTAGAACTGTTTCTAGACTAATCACACTCGTTTGCTTAAATAGTAAGGCAAAAGGGACTAATTCAAGGGTGGTATAATTTAGACATTGCCTTTACAGAGTAGTTCCAAAGCTCATTGCACAGTGGCATATAAGTGAGAACTTAATCAAGCTAATTATCTGAAAACATAAGGTCAACCTCAAGGTAGAAATACCAGCTGTTAATAAAATCCTCAGAAACAACTATTCAGTTTGACTGAACAAGAATATCTGGATCCTGCGTTTTACAGGTATCAGTAAGAGTGAAAAATGTCCACCATATTTTACACTATTTTTAGCACTGGTTTAGCAACTGATGGGAGCCAGCCAGAAAAGAAATTGTAACATTAAATACAAGAGGATCATTTAACAGATTGTGTCCATTGGAATATGGTAAATAACACAGAATTGAGTTACACCCAATGGCAGTGGACGCTAAAAGTATACTCTGAAAAGCAATCAACTGTTTGGATGAGAGTTGTGTCAAAGTGCTGCATATATTTGACAATCATTTACTGGCAAGTTTTTGGCAAGTTTTTGCTTCAGGCAATCTCATGTCCTTAGAGTACTTCTTTTGGGAGAATAAAATTGTGGGTGGGTTTCAGTTCAGGGTTAAGACACCTACGTTAAATGTCTAAATGTAGACATCAACATTTGAGATAATTCTCCAAACTCCCTCTGTTGTCAGTGGATAACCAGGATGGGTTCTCTGTTTTCTAAACAGAGAATGACCTTTAAGATATCCTACATGCCTGAGACATCCTTGGGAACAGAAAAAATAAAAAATACCCCTCTTTGTCCACAGGTAGAATCCAAGAAGGATGACATATCAGATGGCAATAGACACATACCTTTAGCCAACTTTATCACAGCTTTAGTCGGTAAAACTAGCAGCACTGGCAAAGTGATTCAGTTTGCCTTAGGGATTGACATGCCAGTCAGTTCCAACAGGCCATAGACTGTTTTCTCACCTAGCACACTTATGGTCACCTGCATGAATAACATGCATGGGCCTGGATGCAAATCCAACACGGTGAGCAGAATTGACTTGCCTGAATATTGGGTGTAGGGCCACAAGATGATACACCGAACTTTCAGATATGATCTGGGTCAGGTGAAAGTCATGACAGGCAGGGAACAGGCTGGCTCTAGGGCAGGTATCATCTGCCAGGTTGTACACTTAGGAGAAGCCCAGGAACACACTGAATTTAGATGTTTGCTGGGGAGGGAAGAATGCAGACCATCTGCTTTAAGGCAGCTGCAGCACCAGAGGGGTTGCTGTCAAACTACTCCCTGGATGTGCAGTTTATAGGAAAGCCATGCATGGGAGCAGAGAGACAGAAATGACCACCCCATGGTGTCAGAAGGTCAGCAAAAACTGAGACTTCGAGGCTGCTGGCAACACCTGGCAAAGGATGGGAGATGCCTGTGCAGCTTCATCTCATTGCACGGCGGAGTTTGCCACGCACTTGTTGCTACTAAAAAGTAAAATCAAGAATGTCTCCCATTAAAACAGTATCTGATGAGAAAAAGATGTAATACATTAGCAACCATCATTTGGCACAGATGAGGCTGTTGCAGGCAATGCTCCACTTTTGGGACAATCAAAGCTTTGCCTTGACACAAAGTGCTAACAGGCAACCAGGTGTTATCATCCCACAGCTTGATACCCTGCTACTCCACATTTGAGCAAACGTCAGAGCCCTTCTGGGCTGCCATCTGGTTATTTCTAATCTATGATACTTGGCTCACTGCTTGCCCCACTAGAGATATATATTGCTAGGGTTAAATCAGAGTTGACAAGATTTCCCAATAATTTTCATAGATACATGATTATCATATCACATTAGAAAGGCAAAACAGCACAGAATATAAATGATGGACACATATGCAAGTATTTCAACACTAGGAGAGAACGTTTCACAGTCCAACACACTTCACTATTCAAAATGCTTTCCAGATATTTCGCTGGTATTTCACTTTGCTATCTCACACCCCATTACTTCTAATTATACTCAACCCTGACCTATTTAAGCAAACTTTGCTAACAGCCTGCTTATTGACAACCACTCATCCAAGTTGTTTTCATCTATGACATCTATCAAGTAGAAAGATTTGGGGTGAACTGGCTATGTGTTGCCTTTTGCTATGGGAAATGGGCAAAGCTTTCTACTGCAGTCACGACTTCTTGCTGTCACATTTTCAGGGCTGACAGCATCAGATAGCTTCAATAGCATGTCTCATCCCTGAAGCAAGTCTTTATCCTTACCATTTCTGTCAAATTCTTCAATAAACTTATTTTATCCACACCTCTCCTCCAAATAATCCAAAAAACCAAATCCCTTTTCCCTCCAAAAAAACCTGCCCAACCAAACCCAAACCAGACAAAACCAAAAATAGGAAGTATAAAGGAAATTAAGCCAACCTTCTTGAGAACACCGTTAGTAAGCTATCTGCAAAGCTTCAATTTGTGTCAGGTGAGAAGGTAGAAGTGAGGAATTAAATTGGCTGGTGACCAGCTCTACTTCTACAAGTCCAGTCCAATTTAATGAGAGCAGATGAGTGACTGCTAAATTAGCTAATCTCTGCCACACTGCTTTTACTGCGCAAAGCAAGGCTGATCAAGAGCAACCACTAAAGAGGAAGCAGGAGCAGGTGTACCTGTGCCTATGTGACATGAGCCCTGCTGTCTCAGCCTATATTCAGAAAACCACCTGCTACCACACAGAGCTGCATGTGACAGAACCAAAGCATAAGGAAGGCAACAGTCTACTTACTGAGACTTGCTCTGTGCTCCTCAAAAGCATGTACAGAACTTGAGTGGGTCATGACAGGCCACTGGAGCTTGAGCATTATTTTTTCATCCTGTCATTCCTAGAGGAATAGATGCCCTAAGACTGCATCTGCCTCAGCAAATATCACAGTGCAGTAGGAGCAGAGCTCCTTGCTGAGAACCTGTATTTCAGGTGGCTCCCTCAGATGAACTCTATCCTGGTCCTGAAAGCTGAGCATTAGCAGCTGGAGTGTGGCAGGAACACACCTGGAGTTCACAGTATGTCTTTGGATCCTGTAAAGGAATGTAGTCCACAGGCTCCAGGCCTCTCTGTTGTGCCAAACAAGGCATACTAGGAGGCGGAAAAGTAGGAGGGAAAATTCACCTGAGAGGGTACTTTGATGTTATGATACTAGACTAATGTAGATGCATCTGTAATAATTCAAACTCTTGTTTTCAGTTTAGAAACTTTAGTGCTGACATAAATTGCTCTGATCATTTAATACCCAAGAAAGTTCCCCCTAGTCCATTGGTATTTGACAGTATTGCAGTTACTTCCATGGGTTCTGGTGGCTGTACATGAAGTTAATTTTTTTTAAGATGCACCTAATTTAATCAAGGGAAGGGTTCAGTTACCTATATGACAGCATGATCTTCAGTGCATTAAGTTCTTACTCTCTAAGTCCTTCTCAACATAAACTGCTCTATGATTCTATGATTTAAACTCCACTTTTTAGTGAAAAAACTGTTACTCAAACCCACCCTCCCACTTTTCTTCCCAGATCTAGAGGAAATTGCTCTCCTTCAAGTAAGATACTCATTGTTTGTCTTGAAAGTAAAAATATTATAATCCATTTTTCAGGAAAATTATCTTGGATCACTGCTTTCAAACCAGAAAGACGTTATTCTTGATATTCATAAAAGGGTTCAGTGTTCAGAGAACTTGGTCAAATATTGAACAAAGTATTCTGAGATTGTTTACAGACGTATATTCTAATCCCAATGTTGTTCTGAAACAAAATACTTTTCAGTATTCCTTCTGAATTTTGCCATTGAAAAGGAAATTCATAATTGACTGCAACAGGGAGAAGGGACAAGAATGGGATGTCAAAGACTAGTGCTTAGAGCACTTGTCTGAAAATCCAGTGCTCAGTTCTGCATTCTGGCTAGAAATAAAGTCTTGAGAGATAAAATAGAAACTTTCTGGTAGGCCTTTTACCAAACACAAAGACAGAATCATAACATAACAAATTTATTATGTGCTCTAAAAATAGAGAATAAGAACTGAAAATTATAATGTAGATTTTATCCTATAAATTTTTGATTATCATTTGCCATAGCAAAATGTTATTCTGCCAGTGCCTAATGTTAATGTTGAACATGCATTGAAAATAATTTAGACTTATGCTTTCCATGCACTTTATAGTACACATTACATAAGCAGAATATGAACATTTAAAAAAGGAAAGTCATTCTATTTTGGACGCCACTACAGACTTTAAAAATTATAGGTCTTAAACTCTATCCATGATTTGTACTGACCTCAACAAGTCAAGAATGATTTGTCTCCAGCTACTCTTTTTTTTTTTTTTTTTTCTCCTTCTTGATTGAAAACAAACCTCTGCAGCTGTTTTTCTAATTTTATAACAGTTATGTATAACGGACCAACAAGTGTAGAACACTATGGGCTTTTTCACTATTCTTCAGAAATTCTGCAAGTCAACTTTGATAGCGAAATATTGCTTCATACGACAGGACAAAACAAAAATATTTTATACTTATAAATGTATCTGGAGAAGATTCCTAGAAACAGTAATTGAGGGATTTCCAATTGCTTGTGTTCATCTGCAAGTCAGAACCACCTCTGTCATCTAGGAAATTGTGAGAGTGCTTGAATTAATTACCATGTGGCCTTTTTAGATGCAAATCTGCTTAACTGTTATCACTATGCTGAGTGTGAATAAAGATGCTTTGTATATTCTTTTTCCTAAGACAATGTTCTCCACACACCACCCACAAATGCCTAAATAGAGCTACATTGTATTTTGACACTATTTCTGATTATTACTAAAAGAAATCTAATAAAAGCTCCTCACATGAGAGAGAGAGCTTTTTTCTTCTCAGATCTTTGCTTCAGGAGACATGGCAATATTCTAAATTGCAGGGACATTTGGACCAAACACATCATCATGGACGTTTCCTCTGAAAATACATTCAAATGACTTGAATCTTGAATATTTTACAAAATGCAGGTGGCAGATAGAGACAAAGATGTCAGATAAGGGGATCTGAGATATTTCCTGCTGCTTAAACAGCATTCAAAGTGAATCCAGCTATGACTTTTCTAAATAGTTAGACTTTTGCAGAATAATCAAACTCCAAGGACTATTTCATAACACTTCCAATATAAGGGGAAAAGGCTGTCAAGTTGCATCAAGTTAATGCCCTACAAATAATTGCCACTCCTTTAATACCATCACTATCTCAAACAAATTAGTTGCCAAGTGCAAAGTTCTAAGCTTTTGTCATCCAACTGTTAAACAGTTCCAATTCCTCCACCCCAAGCTTATAAATCAAGAAAAAATGTAGCTAAAATAAAATGTTCTGAATTACAACTTCCATCGTGGTCTAGCCAAAAAAATAAAACATACCTCCTTATTTTTATATATAATTGATTTTGTGGGAATATCTAGAAAATAACACCTGAAACACAAAGCAACCATGGTAGCTGTTGTACAAGTCACTTTGGAATATAATAGAGGATGTAAGGAAAAGCAAATGGAACTACAAGTGCCCTCTATCACACGCTATGCCAGAAACATACTTGGGAAAAAGAAGAGACATTTTTCTTACCTTTTCTGCTCCAGGTGTACCCAGGGCCACCCAGTTTAAGAGCATAACCAACTTATTGATTAAGATATTTCAACCCAAGAGAGAGAACACAGGCAAAGAAAAAAATCTAATAATGAAAAGATGGCAGTGCAATGAATACAGTAAGTTTGAAAGTGAAACGCATGGGGAACATGTTGGAGTGACTAATGCCAGTAGCTTCTCAAGACAGACACAAAATTGGACAGTTGTGAAAGCTCGCCATGTCCTGATCCTGTGTCTCCACTCGCACCAAGACAAATAGTTTCATCTTTGCCCACGACGGTGAGATCATCATTTCTAACTGGCATGTAAACTGTTGTGGAGGAATTCCTCCCACCTAAGTTTAGTTGTCTAAATTTAGTTTTCCACAGTAGTCTTGGTTAAATTTAGTTGATTAACTAAGGGGAGTCCTCCTTTACAGTCAGTGTAGTGAAACAAGCTGCTACAGATTCCTCATACATATATCTTAGGCACTTTCTTTAGGATGAGATTAATTCCTCAGGGAGACCTTCTGGGCTGTGAGGGAGGCTGACACTGATTTGCTTGGATTTAGACATGCGTAAAAGAATTAGAAAGATTGTTAGTATGTCATCCAGAAAATGGATTTAGCCTACAAATTCTTTCCATGTGGGACACATGAGTTATGAAAGGCAGCAGGAATCAGTTTAATCATGTATTAAACTGTGTTTGGATACACGGTAATTTAGATCTGTAGTACACATATTTATAGATTAAGAGTTGTTTTGCCCAGTGGAATTAATAGTAACCTTTATAGCAACTTCAAAATTATATTTGTAAAATAAAAAGTGTGACATGCCCAGTTTTTACAGTTGCTAAATTATTTGTGACTTAAAACTTAATTAAAATGGGTCTTAGCTTAATTCATCTTTTAAAGTAGTTACTCTGAAGCTTGACACATTTTATCAGTTTTGGGAGACTGTAATATAGTTTCTTCCATGAGACTCACTTTTTATTTTCATCTATTATAAAATGAATTTATATTAACAACTTTGAGTGAATACTGTGTAGCCATTTACATACTCTTTATGCAAAAGGAATTATGACTGGAAAACTTACTTTCCCCTTCCTTGTTAGGTGAACATAATGTCCTTGGTACAACATGTAACTTAAAATTACAGCATCACCAAATCACAATGTCAGACGCACTGGAGAACTCAGGTCTAAAACGGTGCAATTCTTGGATTTTAAATCTTTCATTCATGCCACTCTGAAGGTCAGATGTTGATGTTTTGAGTTGGTTAAGGACTGTGGAATGTTTTGCTTCTCAGCTTAGAATATTCTTCCCAAGCAGCCGCAGGGTTTGTTCCTGGGCCTAAATTAAGACTCAAAACATTCCACGACCCTTTGCCTTGTAAACCGAAACATCAACATCTGCCTCAAATACCACCCCTCCAGAAAGAGGGCACATGGGATGAAACATCATCACAAGTATTCCTATATGTTATTGAGGAAGAGCCACATTCAAGCACCACTTGTAAATAATTAATTAGATTTTAAAACCCCATACTTTTATTAATAGGGTTTTCAACTGGTATAGCTTAGAAAGAGTAAATTCCAGCTGTCAGGTTCTGCAAATTTTGCTTTTATTTTTGCCAATAATTTGGCCATGAGAGTGGCCAGAAAGCAGGATTCTCCAGACCTTCTGCTGCAATGGAGTGAGCATTGCAGCTTTTAAAACCTGGTAGAGGAAGACTTCAATTTACAACCTTTAATTTCACCTTATTTCATGCAGTTTCTCGAGGAAGACAGAAGAAATAAGTTGTTACTAGAAACAAATACTTCACTAGTACTTCTACCACCATATCCTATTTTTAACAATTATATTTATCATTAGGTTTTGTACTTCAGATTGTTGCTTATGTTCAGAACTGTTTCTTTTCTATTTTTGGATCTGATCCTTCAGCACTAAACATTTCATTCCCACACAACTGCCCTTAAAGAGACAGTAAGAACACATAGGAAACTACAAAAATAAATGTTTAGAAACAGCTAACCTTGCAGCATGTACACAAAGCATAGCTGCTGTGTAACAGAACCTCAACACCTCTAATGTATCACAGCTTCTTCCTCGTGGATCCAAAAAAAGATCATGGTCAACCACATGACATGTGTACCCTTGACAATAAGCTGTGAAAACAGCTGCTTAGTACTTAGTCTACTGCGTATTTCCTGTTTGGTTTGAAGCATAGAAAGCTCTTCCACAGACAGCCAATTCATCATGAGAAGCATCTACCTCTGTTAAACCAGGACACAACACCACCATTGATTTTATGATGAAATTCTACTGAACAGCTAGTTTAAATTACAGGATAGTAATGGATTGAGATCATGGATCAACAATAAGGATGAGACCAGACTGAGACAAAGGAAATGTGCTCACAGGGGCAGATGTCACTAATTCAGGACTACAAGGGGTCAGAGAATGATCCAGACCTCCAGAGAGGGGAATCATGTGATTCACTACAATGGCCTGGGAAGTTCAGATGCCAGCAGCAGAGAGCTGGCAAAAAAAGGTTGTTATCCACTACAGACTGGAGAAAACGTGGAGAAATAAAGCCTTCACTACCAGGAAGGAAGAATATAATGGTTTAGGAGGAGAGCATCAGAACCATCACCAATTCCCTTCAGAAGATGACACCCTGGACAAAATATGCTTCATAAAGAATGGGATGTGGGATAAGTCTCATTTTTCAGGGGACTCTCCAAAATAATTCCATTATCCCCATTACAATGATGTAATCCATGCCAACAAAAGCACTTGTCTGTTGCCATAGCATTGTTAAAAATATATGGTGTTTACTGGTGAGTGTGGCCTTCCTCATCCAGTTAAATGACCTAAGTATTTAAGGAAAATATTTGAAAGATATGTCTCCAAGGCTAAGCAAGAAGTGTGTGGAATGACTGAAGGCTTCCAATTAATTAAAGGTTTTCTTGCCTCTCTGGATCATGTCAAAATTCTTTATTTCTCATCTTTATTTGAGGTTGTTGTGGGGCTTTTTTAATAAATCAGTGACAATTACTCACTGACTGCACATTATACATAATCTCCAAATGCTCCAGTTCTTATATATCACCTCTACTTCAACAGAAGAGCAGCAGAGGCTGGAAAAGTTACTGGGAAAACAATAAAACTGAAAGCTAGATGGTGTGGAAATACCTAATTAAAGCTGGAGCAATAATCTCTATTTTGCTGATTCCTTTTGTATGAAAGAAGAGAAACCCAGCAATTATAATCAAAAATAAATACCTCTCCCTGTAGCCTTTCTGAATGAAGACACTGAAGCTGTGCTGGTAGGCTGGGTGGTTTCAGTCTTTCATTAATGTCAGGAAGCACCTATTGCCCTTGTGTTGAGTGGTGGGAATACCAGCACACAGCTGTACAGCTCTTTCCCAGGAATCCCGCCAGTGCCTATGTAGTATGTGTGGATGTCACACATCTTTTCTCCTCTGTATTTTGGTCAGACCTATATTTCCTGCCAGGTTTATTTGCTGTTTTTGAATAAAACGTGACCTCCAGCTTGTGATATGAATATGCAGCTCCTCAAGGTGTGGTGCAGGAACCAGCTGAACTTAAAAGAAATGGTGGAAATAAAGGTTGGTTATCAACGCAGCCATCTTGTGGAGACCACAGTTGAGACAGAGTGCTGTCAAATTTTCCAACAAAAATATACTTCTTTCTTAGTATTTTTTCTCTTTTTCCTTCTTGGGCTTTGAAAACAGTGATGGGACTTGAGGGGAAGCCACATGAGGAGTGGCTGAGGGCACTTGGTTTGTTCAGTCTGGAGAAGGGGAGCCCTCATTGCAGTTACAACTTCCTTGTGAGGGGAAGAGAAGAGGCAGACATTGATCTCTTCTGTGTGGTGTCCAGTGACAGGACCCGTGGGAATGGCCTGAGGCTGTGGCAGGGGAGGTTTAGGTTGGATGCCAGGAAAAGGTTCGTCACCCAAAACATGGCTGGGCACTGGAACAGCTCCCCAGGGCAGCACCAGCCTGACAGAGCTCAAGAAGTGTTTAGACACTGCTCTTGGGCATATAAGAGCACATGACTCTTGGGGATGGTCCTGGGCAGGGCCAGAATCTGGACTTCGATGATCTCAGTGGGACCCTTCCAACTCAGAATATGCTGTGATTCGATGACTTTTCATATTATTTCAAAGTTAAAGTTTCATTAGATAATTTGTTCTTACATTTCCCAGTGTAGCTACTTGTTCCACCTGGGTGTAGCTCCAGGCAGGGAATATTGCTGCAGACAGAGCTGCAGGAACTATTTAATTTAACCTCTCTAAGAGAAGACAGAGCTTATAACAGATAAATTGTACTAGCTAATCTCTGCTGTTTTACCCAGCACAAAAACAACCCAAGGAAATGTTCAGGAAAATAAAGCTAATGTGAACAGACTACTTTCCTTCTCTCCTCCTCTCAGCGGAGGAAAAAACCTTCAACTCAGAGGCACAGAGCCCTGAGTATTCCATTTCTTTGAAAACTCATGCAAATTTAGAGCAATTTGCATTCAGTTTGATTCTCACTACTCTGTTTATCTTTTGTATTATTTATCACAAGTTTATTTTGCTGGAAAATTTAATAACATGGGAAGACTGTGCCAGAGGTGGCAACTTTGCTCCAGCTGCCCAGAAAGCCAGAAATACACGATATTTGTAATAGCTAGTTAGTCTGATTGTATTACTTGATACATCTCTTCTTTGCAGACTTACATACTTAACATGTTTTATGTCAATAATTCATAACTCAAATTACATTTAAAATCTGTCAGCATATAAACAGTTCAAATAGCTAATGAATGTGCTAATCATCTCTTACTAGATAAAGGCTACTAAACAATGTGCAGCAAAAAAAAAAGGATGAAATCTGCATGCTGAGATACTAACAAAGTCTTTTAGTTTGGGGTCATTATTTAATGACAGACTGAGGCTTTGCAAAGGATCAAAATGCCTTTTTGCAATAGATTTCAAAATTTCAAAATGGAAATGTGTTCTAAATGAAACTATTTCAATATTACACAAGAAGATAAAATGCTGAGAGATGGAAGTGTGGGAAGAGAATACATTGATTAATCAAAATTTTTAAAAAGAGTTACAATTTTGACATTAATAGTGCACTAAAATTATTTTAAAATTAAACAAAATATCAAATAACTAAAACTTTCAGAGACATTGTTCCAAAGATATCTAAACTGATTATTTCAACATTCTGGAATAGTAATCTGCCCCTGAAGTTTTCATCCAAAATAAAATTCTGACATCAATTTTTATGCTAAATGCTGGATGCAATTTTAATTTGTCTTATTTTTACTATGTCTTGGTTTTACTGACTTTTATTTACACTGAATGAAAACTCAAGAATCTCATTAGCGGAATTAATTATGTTCACTATTTTTTCACATCAGATTTCAGAAACTTTTTTAACTCTTCAGTTTTAAGCACACAATATCAAAACTGTGAACACAGACCAAACTTTAACATGAACTACCTGAAAAAACGTGAAGATGCTCCTACAATGTAAGAGTTCTGCATGCCTACTGGAGTATTTATATTTTTTTATATTTATATTTGAATGCTTACCAATATATATTTATATATATATTATGCAAAGCGGTGACATTTCTTGTCATACATGTTATGGATTACACATTTAAAGACAAAAATCAATTTTAATTGTGTTATAATTGGAATAGAGACACTAAACAGATTTTTGGATCAGAATGGAAAGTTACAAATACAATATATGTGATTTCATTAAAAGCACTCACATAGTCATTAAGTCCTATAGATACTAAATTATATTAAAATACATTTCTGTCTATCATGTATTTCCACACTAGCTCTTGCAAGGAAGAACTTAATAATTTTATTTATAAAGTCACAGAAATGCCACATAAAGATTCAGTGTTCTTTATATGAAATATGCAAATGGCAGCTATAAAATATTCAGGTGATCTGCATAAAGCACCCTCAGGCACAGTTCATTACACCTTAATGGAACCAGAATTAAATTTTAAAAGTCCCACATGCCTATGTTTAACTGCCTGAAGTAAACCAAGAACCAAACCATGCAATGCTGATTCATTTCCTTGGTAGCTGTTTTGCTCATGTAAAGACCTTCACACAGAAGACAGAATTAGCAAGAACCCAGGTGCACTGCAAAACACATCACAGCAGTATCACTAAATAATCTCCCTCACACAATAAATGTTGGTTCAGGACTTATTTAGGAGTTTACTGATTCTTAAAATGACCTTAAATGTGCAGGTCTGCCACCATCTTTGCTGCCTGTGAACATCTGCCAACCATCCTGTGCTGCTCACTGCAAAATGCTTTCACAGGTGATGCTGCACCCTCTTTCGGGAAGTGAGAGCCTCCAACCCATTGAGGCCAGAGGATGCCCTCATGCTTTGAGAGAATTTAGCCAGTGCTGGACTGTCACATCTCACACTCACACATGCTGAGAGGCTGGAGTGAAACCATTTGCAACCTCCTCCTGAGTCCTGGGCTCCAGGTACAGAAACAAAGACAAAACTGGGGACCACACTGCCCGCGTTTGGCCAGACATGGCTTGTGTCCAACTGCATTTCTGCTTGCCCAATAATTCTATACAGAGTAATTGCAGGACTTGTCCTCCCTAGGTATCTTAACCTCTACAATACAAATTAGGCTTTGATCTTCCTTGGTGTCCTGTTTCTTGTCTACAGAGGTGGGTAAAAAAAATGTGCTTCAGCTGTATTCAGCCTTGTATTGAGGTAAGACAGCCGTAAGACTTATGTATTACTTTGGCTATCTTTGGTTTTGGGCAAAGAGATGCAACCACTGGGAATAGAATAGAATAGAATAGAATAGAATAGAATAGAATAGAATAGAATAGAATAGAATAGAATAGAATAGAATAGAATAGAATAGAATAGAATAGAATAGAATAGAATAGAATAGAATAGAATAGAATAGAATAGAATAGAATAGAATAGAAGTATTTCAGCTGAAAGGTATTTACAACAATCATCTAGTCCAACTATGTGAACACTCCAGGGCTGACCAAACGTTAAACAATGTTATTAAGGGCATTGTGCAAATGCCTCTAAACATTCCCCATCAGCAGGAATGTACCACAAATTGGCAAGCATATTGGACTGAGAGCAATGTTTTCACAGACTTTTTGCTAACAACTGGGTGTGAAGATTACTTTTTGTTTGGTTGTGTGGCTTTGGTTTGCTTGGTAAAAATTTACCTCAGTTGTACCTTGGTTTTCATTGCCTGAAGGATAGATGAGGCTGCAGGATGATGCAAATTGCAAATCAGCTAAATGAAAGCAGGGATAATAAACAGCCTCAGTATATTCAAAAGTCTTTTCACAAAGAACACATCAGCGAAAGACAGAAGTTTTCTCTCACAGTTATTGTGAAGAATGTAACAGTTAAACATTATCTAACTGTAAAAGTTAATTAGGAATAACATATTGAGAATTAATCACAGAGAAGAGAGAAGAGCAAATCAAGAAATATTGAATAAAACCTTCTACATTTTCCTTATTTTTCCTAATTTACTCCAATATTGCAGCTCAAATAAAGATAACATTCTATTATTTTAATCACATGATACACTTATTGGAACACTTTGCTCTAATAAGTGACATTAGAAGAGGCGCAAGCCAGATGCTTGAAAGGGAAAACCTTTAGCATTCATTTTAATTTCATTTCTATTATTTTGATTGACAGGAAATTACTTTCCTGTTTGTGATATATGGCGGTGGCACTCATATACACACTGAAGTAATGTGACAGTGATGACTTCAAAGTACAGTCATTGCAAGATTCTACAGTCTGCTGTTACTACTCATGAAAACATGATAAATAATGAAAGAATTATAGTACTTTGTTTTCTAGCAAGTACAATTCTGATTTCACAGCCCCTGTGAGAACTCTTAAAAAAAGCTGTAAATAGAAACAACAAACATGCCTAATTTCAGGTCTGTCTTTAAGTGTATGGCACTGTGTCTCTGCTACAGCAGTGCCGGTGGGACATCACACCCTCCCCGGAGAGGCATAGTGCAGACAGCAAACCTCACCTGAAATTGTTCCCTGAAGAACAATTTTTACAGATATCTCTTTTACAGATAAAGTCTGAGGCTGAATTTTTATTGACTTGCACAGCGGCACCAAGGCAGCTGAGGTTCATGTCCTGATGAAGTCCTGTCTCTGCTGTCTTAGTTCAAATGTGAAAGGGAAGATTAGCTTTTATTTGACTGAAAGTGTTGGCTGCCATTCAGATGAAGAGTCCCTCATGGATTTGCTATGTGGAGAAGTGGAGGATGAGGAAATTTGTCAAGAGTCACAGAGCTGTCCATCAACAGCACTGAGAGTCCATGCTTCCTGTTACCCCATGAAAGGGGCCATGTCCTTCTCTCCTCTTCCTCCCTCACCCCTGTGGAATCTCACAAATCACATCTCCACGAGGAATCACAGTCCTTTTGGCTCCCTTACCTTCAGAGTCTACAAGATATTGATGAGGCTATTTTGCTGTATTTGGTTGCATTTAAGATCTACAGACACCCTTGGGCATGCAGTGACAGGAAAAACAATTTAGTAGTAACAACAACAGCAAAGGAAAGTAACTATTACCTGGGAAGATCTGTTTCCCCAGTTGTAAAGACCAAATTATATTTTATTACAAGACTGCATCAACCACGCTGAATGAAATTTGCCAAACACATCATCATCTTACAAGATGCAGCAATTCTACAGCTATCATAAACAAGGTTATGTAGTCCAGACAGTGCTAAAGCAGTTCAGAAAGAGAACATAAAAAAAGAATTCTCTAGACTTACCAGTTATGGAATAATTTAAAATTACATGTTTAAGACCTGTGCTTAGAGTAAATACCCACCTCTCTGGGATTTCAGATGGAATGTGATTTTACGAAATTTCATTGTGTCTGCACTGATGTGTCAGAGTGAATTTGGGAACCATCCCAGTCTGGCTCAGAGGCGACACACCAACTGTGGTGGACAGGAGAAAATGGTTCTCATGGCTGTGTGTGCTGCAGAGAGGAGCACATGTGCTTGGGAGACAAGGTCAGTGTGGAACGCCAAGCATGATGCACCAGCATGTATGTTTTTTCCTGATAAAGGAACATGGAGGACTACCAACACAGATGGTAAATGCTTTTGCTCATCATACTGTCAGGCTCACATCTCTTCAAGTTTCCATGACCACAGTGCCCACGACAGTTTAGCAAACAGCCACAGCACTGTCCAGGGACAGATTCTGCCAATGATCTGTAGTGAAGGAAATGGGGTTTAGATAGCTGGATCATGATGCAGGGAACCATTGAAAGACTGAACAGGTCATGGAAAGGTCTCCGACCATGGACCTCCCTAGGGCTCCTCAAAAGTAATTATGCTGCTATGCCAACAGCATTTGATCCTACCCTAACTAGAATTTCACCATAAAAGCCAAGTGGCAGTCTAGGACACTGTCCTACCAAGCATGATTCCCTCAGCTGCTAACACTGATGGGAGAAAGCAACAAAAGGAAATCCCCTCCCAGCAGGAAAGCATTCCTTCCTCCACTTCTCCCAAAAAGGAAAAAAACAAACCCTACATCCTTTTTCAGGCCAGTAAGCCTAATGTTTGCCTGAGTGTTCCCATGTTTCCTATTTTATCTAAACCATGTCTGTCAAAGTGAAGGACAGGTTTTGAACAGGAGCATGGCATGAAGAGTCAGAGCCTTCTACTGCCTGTATCCTTGAGATGGCACACAGATGCCAGTTGCCTTTCTGAGATTCACACATAAGCAGCAGATCTTTGGCCTGAGCATGTTACCTCAGTGCAATCTTGTGGGGCAGGGTATGAGACTTTGGGGAGAAATGCCAAGGGACAGTGGAACTGAAGCACTGCTGGGGACACTGCAGAAATCATACACTCTTACTGTGCTCTTCTCTGCCATCTCTTCATTTGTTCACACATGGCTGCTATGAGTAGGGCCAGTGATTTTTTCATTTAAAATGGCATATGTGATGAATTAAATTTAGAGGAGGGACATCCATATGACTATAAAGAAACATGCATTTTCATGAAAATGTAAATGTATTTTCATGTAAATGTAAATATATTTTCATGAAAACAGTCCTACAGACATAGCTAGAAGGCTATCCTTGATTCAGCAAGCACTCCGGCACTTAAATTTCAGTGAGGTTTAATGGGGTTTAACAGTACTCTGAAGACTTTTCCCTACAGAGCATTCTAAGTGATGTTGTGAATGCACAGGGCATATAAAAGATTGAATGTACTTGGCTTATGAAAGGCTTATCATCTTTCCTGGAGTTGTACCATTTTGCATGAAGCAAACCTCTAAGGAGACCATTATTTCAGGTCGTTTTGTTGGCTACATCTACTTACAAACTTTCTGTTTCACTTCTACATCACACCCTGCCCTACACAAGGATCTCAGTTAAACTGAATAATACATTCCAGAATTTAGGCACAAAATTATGTATAAGATGTCAAGAAATGTGCCACATTTTCAGATACTTGAATGCTAAGTGATATAAAGTATTCAGAGGAGAATTTCTTCCTGCACATGTGGAGTTTTCTTATTTTCATAAGCCACCATATAAAAGCAACTACTAATATAAATAAAAGTTAATTTCATATGAAATGCAAGCAGTGAGGGCAATTAAAACGAAATAAATGAATATTCAGTGGATCTAACTTTTGCCTCTCTAAAAAAAAAAAGGTGGAATTGTTGAACTTACACATCACATTACAACATCTTATTTTTTTTTCCTCCTCCTTAAGATGTTCATCCTGAACTATTAAGAGTAAAAGAGTCTCCGAGATGTGTACATAAACTAATTTCCAAGCACCTGTTTAGGAATGAAAAATGTTTTATTTCCAGAAGAATTGTACATACCCCCTTCACCTCCACTGTAAGGGCCAAAAAAGCCACAGATATTGCAAAACTGAATGAGAGAACTGCGAGCAGCTCCACATCATAGAACTATATATACACTCATATATACACTCATATATAGCCACAGTTGTTCTTGTGCTGGTGAGAACGTGCTTATATAACATGCTTAGGAGACTCTTAGGAAGGGGAATAAAAGATTTCAGAATAGCTGTACTTCTGTTCAGCTACCTGGTGAACAAAGCATCGGGCTGGAATTCAAGATACCATCGGGTGATACTGGGTGAGTCACATTGCCCAATGACTCACAGAATTAGGATTGTGAAACTGATTTTACCTGGGACAAGAGTTGCATTCAGAAGAGATGGTACTCTCACTGAAGTTGGTGGAAATTATGCCAATACTGCCCTTGCTTAACTTTATGAAGAAGCTCAGACCGACCTGATTCAAAACTCAAATGGAAGTCAAAGTGCACAAATTAGAAAGTTTTTAGGATGAAGCCATTGGATCTACTCATATATACATCCAAAATGCACACAAACATACTGGTCTGGATCAAAAATACTTGTGCTACCTATTAAAACAAAGCAAACAAACAAAAAGGTGAGGTCTACAAATCATACTGTTATTTATTGAAGTTTGAAGCTTCTGTTCAACTATAAACTCTTGTGGTCAGGTTTTGTTCAGCCTGGAGAAGAGGATGCTTAGGGTTGACCTCTGCAGCCTTCCGGTACTTAAAGGGAGGTTATAAAAAAGCTGGAGAGTGATTTCTTACATGGGCAGATAACCACGGGACAAGAAGTAATGGTTTTAAACTGCAGGACAGTAGTTTTAGACTAGGTATTAGGAAGAAATTCTTCACTTTGAAGTTGTGAGGCACTGGAAGACGTTGCTGAGAGAAGCTGTGGATGCCCCAAACCTGGACATCTTAAAGGCCAGGCTTAGATCCACCCAGTCTAATAGAACCCCATGGCAGTGGGGTTGGAACTAGGTGGTCTTTAAGGTTCCTTCCAACCCAAACCAGTCTGTGATTCATTATAAGAATTAAACAAAGAACACACAGAGATTTTCAAAATTACAGACCAGACGCTCTTATGACATGTTTGATACAATTTTGAATATTAGGTGAAAACACTCAGAGATAAACAGATATTGGGAGGTAACTCTATGCAAGAAAAATGCCGGCTTTCTGTAACAATTGTTAATGAAATCAAGCTCTACACAAAATTAATGTCTTCTCCCAGACTACTTGGATGGTATCAATTTCACAAGCCAGCACTCCCCTTAGGAAAAAAAAAATTCAATTTAAAAAAAATTCCTTTTTTTTCTTTTTTAGGAAAAATTGGGACGTATGTTCTGGTACTTTGCATCACCTGATACAAAGTGTGAACAGAGCAGATGAGATTATTTTCGAGTAAAGCTGCGTAAATTTTTAAACTTTTTCTCATTGCAAGCAATCTTTTTCCCACATATTTAAATATGCCTTGGGCTAAAAGATCTAGAAATTTTGTCCATAGAAAGTAATTGTTTAATGTTAGATTCTTTAGCTATAAACAAGCAAGGTAGTACAATTTCCAAATTTAGCTTCCTGGTTACACTATGACAACTATTTTGCAATTTTCAATATTGTTTCTCAAGCAAAAGTGAATAGTATTTATTGCCTATAAATGGTAGAAGTAGCACCACCCACATACTACAGTTCTTTTTATACAGTTCTCTGCTGTAAGTGTGCTACAGTCTCTGTTTTGGAAGTAATTCCTGGCAGTATTTTTTATATATATGGTCTTTCAGTTCTTAACTTTTCTGAGCACATACCAAAAGAACTACAAAAAATCCAAATTACAGACTCATGGAAGATGAGATCACTTAGTCTTACCATTAACTCAGCATGGATTATGACTCTTCCTTTTGGTATTTTCTCTTGTTACTGCCAGCCACGTGAAATGTGCAGTTCAACCACACTTATCTGCAGATTTTATGTCCCTTTATAAACTGTGATAATTTTTTCCAAAGCAGTAGTTATTATTTACACCTTGCAAATGCATAGTCTGATAATGGGGATGAGACACAGGCTCATCTCCAGGAACTTAAGCAGTCCATTCCATGAAGAATGACTTACTCCACCTTCTGCCACTGTTATGACTCCTGCTGGTTTTCCTGCCTTCTTCTTCCCTCTTCTCTTGCAGTCATAGCATTAACATTTATGATGGATATAAACCAGACCATACTTGGCAATTGCAAGATCTACATGCCTTGCTTGGGAATATATTTCCAATGTCTGCCTATATGATTTGTTCCTTCATTAGATACGCTTCTAGCAGTACTCATGAAGCAGAGAGGTCTATTTAGTCTGCTTGATAGGAATTCTCTCTTCCCCTGTTTCTTTATGACTCATTCTTGATTCTCATGCAACCACTAATAATTTCTATTGATAATCCAAAATATCTGTGTAAATACTTTTTCATCCCAAGCAGCCTTAAAATGAAAAAATGCTTATTTTTAATTTTGCACCAATGAGTAACTAAAATTTTGGATACCTATTTTTTTATTCATGTTCATAAAACTAGATAAGATGCAACTAATCACTGACTGATTCCTCTGTTATAATGTGCTTTTATTAATATTAACTATGCCATTAGAAAATGATTCTTCAGGGTAAACAGCATCTGCTTTGGACCACGGGAGGTAAGTACAATGATATCAAGAAGAAAAGGAAGAAACTGGTTAATCAGAACTAAGACCTTTTAACTAGAGAAATATTAAGATGCAATGTAAGGAATGCTGATTTTGAACTAGCATAATGAGTTTAGGGGAGCTAAGCCTTGGACTGTAGTGGGTTTTCATGAAAAGATTTTCAGGGGGGTGGGGGGTTGTTTCTGTGAGAAGCTACCAGAAGATGGGAGGTCCATCAGGGTGCAAGAGATCCACCTGCAGTCCGTGGAACAGACCCATGCTGGGACAGGTGAATGTGCCCAAAGGAGGCTGTGACCCTGGGGGAGCCCACACTGGAACAGGTTTCCTGGTTGGACTTGTGACCCCGTGAAGGACCCACACTGGAGAAGCCTCTTCCTGTAGGAATGCACCTCATGGAAGGGACCCATACTGGGGTAGTACATTAATTACTGTAGCCTGGGTAAGGACCCAATGAACTCATGCAGGCTGAGTCTTTTTCTTTCTGAAAGAGTAACGCAAATGTGTGACATCCCAAGGGTTTGCAAAGTTGTCAAAGGGTGCGGTCTACATCAGTAAAATCAAGATGCTGAGCACTGCTGGAATCAAGTGAATATTTCAAGGCCATATCAAAAGACATCAAGAACAGAACAAGCTTTGCAGTGCAGTGGCTGAGCAAAGAACCCAGCAACGTGACAAAATGAAAAACACAGAGTGGTGCTGTTTTCAGAATACATAGTAACACAAGATACAGACTTTGTGGCATTTCTGAACTACCAGCTTATCATCTCTAATGCTCTGTCACAGAGAAGCACAACAGAACCAAATTATCTGTGTATTGCTTGTAATTAAAAATCAATTATAATACAGTGAAACACCTTCAAGTTTAATAGCTCCTCGAAGTTTGGAAATGTATTGACCATGGGCTTTCTGCCTACTCAGGCTTCCCTCTACCTTGTCTGTTCATATACAATAAGAAAAATAACACCTTTCAGTGCTAAGGAAATGACATCACCTTTGGCATGTGTGGAGCTTTCAGACATTACTTGGTGAAATTCAGAAGTGCCTGAGCCCATGGCTGAGTTATGTTTCTGTCACTGCCAGATGAGGGGGACTCCATTATCAATGCATCTCAACAGTCCTATAATATAAATTGTAAGTTTTTTCAGGAAAACAGGAGAGAAATGAGATTAAATGATGACTCCTTTTCCCAACAGACAAACTGCAAAAACAACTGAACAGTTAACCTTTTGTTAAATGATCTCCGATTTATTTTCTTCTGTTGCCTTGAAGAGAAACAATTACACTTAAATTATAAAGTCTGAGAAAAAGACTTTTACTTCGTGATATGTGTAATTAGAGTGCAAAAGCCAGAAAAGAACAGTGGGTTCTGTATGGCTCAGTGAGTAGTCTCCCAACTCTTATTTTCAGTATAATATGACTCAGTAAATTCCTATTCTCTTAAATTCTACAGTTCCACAGCCTGAGATACATTTTTAACAAACTCAGAACAACAAGTTCAGCTGGGCAGAGACTGTGAAAATACAAGTGAATAACAAAAGTTTTTCAACAATTTCCATTAGATCCATATGCTCCAGTGAGTAATAAGCAGAATTTTAACACATGTACAGGAACTAAAGGACTGATTACCGGCATTAGCAAGTATTTCTACAAGATAATTATTCAGGTTTTGCAGCACTGTTTGATCTTTATTTCAATTAGCAGAATAAAAGTTATGGTCCCAGCGCTGAAATAGACTGACATAAACAAAACACAAGACATTTTATACATCTTCCTTTCTTGTCTATGGGTAAATGAGTTATGACCAGTTCCATGCCTCAGCTACCTCTGCCAGGTTGGCTTCAGCAAAACAAAAGAAGTACTCTGTAACTCTTAGGAACAAGGCAAACAATTTGGAGTCATGGTTGCCAAAAGGTGAGAAGAATTTTCTCTAATTACCATGCCCATTTCCTGTCAAACAGAATTTGCTTCACTCACACTAATGCAAATGTGTAAGTGTCTGCAGTTTCAGAGCGGCATGCAGGACTGAACATGCATTTCTAGCGTCCTTATCTCAAAAAATTGAGCCAGTTCTACTGTAAAACCTTCAGACAACAGCAGAGGAATGATTAAATCTCCAGAAGACCTGCCAGAAGCAGAAAGACTAAATAAGGTACAAATCTTCACTCTGTGACAGGAGGACAGATGGAAGGTGTAATGCAGGTCTGTGTAACTATGGGTGTCATGAAAAGGACAGACATGGATTAATTGTTCATTGGCTTTTCAGGTGTGACATCCAGAGGCAATCAAACAGGCAGTGAGGTTCAAGAAAAAAAAAAAGCTGGTGAGACTTCAAGCAATTACTTGAGGAATTCATTGCTGAAGGGTTGTGAAGATACTAAAATTTTCTGTGGGCTACATAGAAGATTGGATGACTTGATGAAACAGAAAGGCACAGAGGATTGCAAACACAGAGAAACTGTATCTGGCAAAAAAAGACTCTGCCAAGTACTACAGCAAGTGAAGGTACTCCTGTCTATAGATACACTTTTTTTGCCACTGTTAAACACTTGCTACTAGGCTTTAAAAAATCTAGATGCAGGCAGTAATACTGTGACTGTATTCAGTTGAAAAATTTCCAATAACATCAACACAGGTTATTTTCTTCATTTAAGTTATTATCCTCCAGACTGTAATCCACTGCAGTTTACAAGTTCATTGTGTTACTTCACACAAGTAATGAGATTTACATATCCAATACTCAGGAAATCAACACTTTTTTCCTAGAAGAAGTACCAATACAATTTTTACAGAAAAAGACACAAATTATCAAGATCACTTGACACTTCAATTGGTAGTCTTTCACTTTCAAATGTTCTTATTTTGGAAAAAAAAAAAAAAAGAAGATTGTTTTCATTGCCTAGGTTCATCTATCTGTTCCTGTACAGTATATTCATTTTCAGGGATCTGTTCCAACTCTTTCTCTGTTTGGAGTCTCTTCTACTTGACTGCCAAGACACCGTGTAACTCTTGGTCTGTGTTGCTTCTTATTCAACAGCTAGAGAAAATTAAATACGCATAAGATTCTTATACCACCCAAATACATGATTCATTTGATTCTCAAAAGCTGCCAGGACTGCTACAGTTCAGCAATTACATCCACAGCACTACATAGCTGACTTTTGGTGTCACTCAGATAGTGTTATTTAAGGCTCCAGGGGTATTATCATATTTTGTTTTCTCTGTGCTTTCCCAGAAAATTTTAAGCACATTCTCATGTCCCCTTTAATTTTTTTCATGTGAAATCTCCAAAATGGTATATGGTAAAATGTTCCATCCTCTATTGCCAGCACCCCAGCAAGCCAGTTTGTCCCACCACTCACAGTGTCTCTCAATCTTGGCTGCTGCTACTGCAATATCAAAGGCATTACAACTACTCAGTAAGTTTAAGTAATATCACAGCTGAAATATCACAGTGGCAAAGCAAACTTTGATTTAGCTAGGTAGGCTGGGGTTAAGGAAATTATGGTATTGCCTAAAAACTACTGTTTCTCAAATTACTAGTACCTCTTTCACTAATTGGCACTAGAAAATGACAGAGAAAGTGGTATTTGTACCTTTTTGAATCGCTGTGATGTAGCTTTACTGTACTATTCAATCTTAAATTTTCTACTTTTAGTGATCTCATTCCCCTTCAGCAAACCATGGTTTTATCTACTCCTAAAACCTCTTGGAAATCTTTGCAGTATTTGTCTATTCCCCAGTGTGCTTCCTTCTTGTCTGTGTGTTTTACTTGAACAGTTTCTTAACCTTCTGGAATTAAAGAGCTGTTAAACCTTCTTTCAAACAGGTGTTAATTACTATCGCTTTCTGATCATACCTCTAATCCAGTTTATATCTTAAATCCTGTAGCAACTTTTTTCCTTTTTTTAATATTTTTTTAATAAAATCTGAAATAGGTATTTTGGATATGTCATCTCCTTGGTTTTAGCATTATAGCAAAATTGCAGTCACGTTTCTGACAACTACTGAAACCCCATTAGGCAGCAGTGGAAAATAGGAAAGATGATGGTTTCAGTTGCTACAATTTTTGAAACTTCGGCTCTCTGATTAGGAGCAGATCAATTTTCGGCAGTCCAGAGATAATTATGATGAATTAGGATCTTTTGCTTAAAAAAGTATTTTCAGAGATTGCTAGAGACTCTTGCATAAAGTTATTTACCTGAAGATGACTATTCATTTTACTGGTACTGGCATTCAAGGCTTAGACATCTGGAGAAGGACCCCCAATACCCTCAGGTTTGCCTATCATCCAGAGCTAGAACAGACCTTGTATAGTTTTGTACAACACAGAAAATAGCTATGATTATTAAAATTTAATATATTATTATAAAACAAAAAGGAGATAAGCACTAACAGATAAGGTTGTTAAAGGAAAGAACTGTGAAAACACGTCTGTGAAAATCTAACACCCAAGCAATGAAAAAATTAGCTACTTTATTGACCTCAGCAAGCATGAGTGTGGATTTTATCTGTTCTTCAGAACAGCTGCTACTGGCTTCACTTAAGCTGGTAAATCTATTTTGTGTGCAGCTTTTAGCCATCTTCATTTCTGACCTAGCAGCCCAAGTCAAATCCTAGCAATTATTAAGTTTGTCTTGGTAGCACTTAGCACTTACCCTTGTTTGATCAAGGAATTTACCAGTTCCACTGTGTAAGTTACCAGCTAGCACTGAAAGGAACTGGATATTAATAATCAATTAATAAACAATGACTCAGGAGAAATTTAACTTTTTTTTTGTGTGACAATTCTGAAAACTTTAAAATATTCTTTTAAATGTATGAGATCAAGAACTGAAAAGTACAGTAATTTCTATGGATCAGTTTGTGACTAACTCAAACATGGTTACCTAGAGAAGTCGAAAGGATTGGATGACTTTGATCCCTCCAGTTCTTTTACACTCAGCCCCATTGCGCAGCTACTTCATAGGTCCAGGCAAAAAAAGGGGGCAACTTGCTCAGTGTTCTGTAGACAGATGAGTGCAGAGATGATCAAGAGCTTTAAGAGAAAATCTAGATTAAATGTTTCCTGCTTTTACCAAAAAAGGAGTTTTATCAGGTATTTCAAGTTACTGTTTTTCTGAGTCAATCAACAAGAACCATAACCAGGGCAACTGAAACTGTCAGGTCAGGACAACTTTTTCTACTTTTCTACTTTCAGAGTAAGCAGTGCATATCCTACCCCTTTTTCCACTGTGAAGGTATCCTCCTGCTCTATTCTGACAAGAGTTCTTACACTCAGATGAAGGAGATCACAAAACAGCCTTGTGCCATTGCAATGACTCCTGGTGAAACATCCAGCAGGAAGGATCCTGAGGCATCACATCACAGAATGATAAAAAGGTTTGGGCTGGAAGCAACATCAAAGATTATCTAGTTCCAACCCCTCTGCCATGCACAGAGGATGACACTCACTAGATCAGGTTGCTCAAAGCCCCATTCAACCTGAACACTTCCAGGAATGGGGCATACACAGCTTCTCTGAGCTACATTTTCTTTTGAGATTATGTACACTTTGGTCTTTACACTCAAAAGCAGGTTTCTGAGGAGGTTTTGGAATTGTGTAGCACAAGAGTATTCTGCCTACTTTCAAATGTCTTCCCTGACAGCTGCCATGTGCAGTTCACCTAAGGATCAGTTAAAAATGTTATTGTTAAACTTACATGAATCTGATTAATAGACTGCTGTGCTTTTAATTGCATGAGTTATAACTTATACATAAAAGTCTACCCAAAAAAAATCCTCCTGGATAATAAACAAAGTGAAAGATAATAGATTAATCCTAGTCAAACTGTATTTACTACTAGACTTGAGAAAAAAAGGAGCTCCTTTATAGGAGCTGTGTCTAAGTTTGCACAGTGTCAGAGCTGTCAGCCCCACAGACAGAAGTTACTGGCTTTTAAGAAGCCTCCACTTCCTGGGAATCTCTAAATTCACGAGAAAAGTAACAGCCTTTGCATTTTCCATGTCCTGGTAGGTTGCCATTAAGTTAAGTTCACAGCTCTTCTCTGTTTGGGGTGGCAAAGAAACCATACTTCTCATACATACATAGAGAGCTGGACTCAGTCACTTAGTCTTTAAGTCTTATGAACAAGTGCAGAGAAATAAATACTCCCAGGCAATGAGATACTGATATAACTCTGTGTGCTCACACAGGATAGACACAGTAATAGGCTATACTGAAGTCTGGGTAGCTCTTCTCTTTCACTGGCCAGAGCGATTACTAACTTTTCAAGTGAGTCACTTACACAGTGCACATAAATATTTCTCTCTAAATGTAGATATGCATGTGTTCTTCTCTTATGTGTGTGTATAAAGCTCTATATGCATATACACACAAAACTGTAAATGTGCATATTTTGGCACAGAATTCAGTTGGAGCATCCATAAAACTGGAAATCATTCCATCATAATGCAAAGTCTGGTTTCACAGTTGACATAAGCAGACAAAATGTTAAACCCATGTTACCTTATGTTCAGAGAAATTTATGGGATTTACTGGAAGTATTAATAACAGCTTGAACATACTGAATATGTAATAATACACTAGAATTCTCCTATAGTAAAGATGTCCAAGACTGATTTCTTTTCATTTGATGTGCTGTAACCTTGAAATGGAAATGGGTTTTTGGCAATTCTATAAAACCCTGTTCAGAATGGCACCTGAATGTTTTACAAACCATTAAAAAAGAAGTTTGGTTGAAAAACCGTACATGTCATTCCTTACTTGATTTTCATTCTTAAAGTCAATTTCCCAGCAACAGAAAGATGCAGGAATTATTATAATCAGACACAATGAGATTTCAGACCTTGTCAATTATAGCAGCTATATTTAAAACAAAGATTCACTGCTTCCCTCCATGAATATTCCTTATATATGAGTCTGCAAGCTGCAACACAAAAATGTATTTAGACAGAGAAAGGAGAAAATTTTATATTACTCAGAACAGATGATGGCTACAACCATGGCAATAATTGCAAACAGATTAATTTTTCAGGACTACATATTTTTCTAAAATACTCAACAATAAAAAGATTTTGGATTAGATTCTCCACAACTTGTAGTTGCACTGAATGCATCAGAGTGGAAAAGTAAACACAATATATTTTTCATAAACTGCTAAATTATTGAAAACAAGAAGCTGCCAGAGCACTATAATTCTTTTGCAACTAAGGGGACAAATTTTCTAAAATTACATCATATTTACAAATGTAGGGCTGGTGAGAAGGCACAGTCTTTTATTTTGTATTTTGTAAAATTTCACATAAGAGTGATGTAATTTCAAATTAAATTGACCATTATCACAATCTTAAATTCACCTAATAATAATAATCTTTATATTATTAATATAATACATTAATATATTTTCTATATCGATATAAATATTAACACATAATATTCATTACATTAATAATATAATTATTATCTTAGTATTTCCCAAAAAGCGAAAAGCATGCATAGTTGCAATGCTGACAAATAAATGCACAAACAAATGAAAAAGCACAAAGCTTTTGGGATTTTAGGAACATTTGTGAAATGTAAAAGTGACTGAAAGAGGTTTTGAACATGTCATCTTTGGCTACAAAATGACCTCCTTAAATGACAGCTACTTGTATCACAAAAGTATGCCATAAAAGGAGTTTTCTCAGAGAGTTATGGCAAAGGAATGGGAGAAAATTTGAACAATGAGTTGATCATCTGAACCAAAGTCAGGCTTCCATGGGAGAATGCAAACATTCAAAACACAAACATGTTTAATATATTTCTAACACCTGAGAAATTGCTGAAGAGAAGATGGTTTGTGTATTATTGATATTTTTCTTTGTTTTCATATATAAATGTTCAGCTGAATTTTCAAATTATATTCCTTAAACCCAGTTTAAGGAAAATATGAAAATGTCTCATACTGAGAAGAGGAATGAAGCCAGTGCTCAACAGGAGCACCTTCTGAAGCTGCTTTTTGTAGAACACCAGAACTTCCTTATGCTTGAATACTTTTTTGAATTAAGATTAAATTAGAAGGAAGTATCTTATTTCTTAAAATTAATTCCATCATGCACTGGCCATAAAGCTTTGCTATCATGAGTGGTGGATTGGTTTAGGTAATTTTTATTGTAGGCTTTTTTTTCAGCAATGGGTTTAAGTAGGGTGTTAAAGTAACAACAAAAAGGAAATCTGGCAAGAAAGCATTAATGGAGTAAGATGACTAAAGTGTCACATTGCCCCAGTACACAACCAACCCATTATGTTTCCAAAAGAAAATCAGGCCCCTAAAGATGTCTATTATCGGACTGTCACTGGCAGTATCATGGGAAGATGAGCATGAGCTGACCTACTTGAGTGTGCTAATGTCTCTCAAGAGTCATGGTCTGCAGTGTCCTTTATTTCCCTGGTTGCTCAGAAATGACAACACCTACAGTTTTGTCCACTTTTGTTTTGAAATGTCAACTTATTTCTATCCTCCTCCAAGTCCCATTCTTGCCCTTGCTATCTTGCCCACATTCAGCAAACCTTGGTTTTTACAGAAGCCAAGTTGTAGATTATCACTGAGAAGAATCACTAATCAGCAATGATTCTTTCTTAAAATAAGGACCCTGACATGCGGAGTTTGGGTAGTGGAAGATAGTATATACTAAATTACATGTTTCTCGGGGGTTAGTAGCAATGCCCTAAAGGACTTCAAAGGCTCTGAGGACTAACCAGAAAATGAGTTCCTTGAAAATCTCTCATCACACAGACTTACAGACCTACACACAGGTACTGCTGGCCCAACCTCTCCTCAGGGACAGCTGATTGCTCCTTTCCCACAGCCTTTGGTGCCATTAAAGCAAAATGAAATCCTCCTCAGTCTCAACTAGAGCTCACCTACACTTTCCGGACTTAATGTACTGAGCAAGTGAGTGGGAAATCCAAAGTTAATAAGGGACAGGGTGAATGCACATCAGAGCACATAAATTAAGGAGACATTGGTAAAACCCTTCACTAAGGGTGCTAAGCAAGGAAAAACCCCGCTATGAGAATAATGTTTCTTTAAAATAATAAAATGACAGAACAGATAGATGACATACATCCAGATCCTATGCACTCAAGAATCTCTTTAATTATAAAACCTGTAAAGCCAAATCCTGTCTGCACTTAATCCAAAGAAATTCTTCACATGGGAAAAAGTCCCCACTTGGCTAAAGCCAGCACAAGCAGTAGCAAAAGGAGGGTGGTTTCTAGGAAGTGAGTGCACAGGAAGCACAGTGGGGATGAATGAGAAAAAATCCTTCTTTGATCGTAACCCATCCTTATAAAATCCAGCTTGTGCAGTCCAGCTAGTTCAGTCAGTCAGCACAGCTCTGAGGACGGACTAGTGGCCAAGAGCTGAAATGAAACCCAGGTCACTGAGCATCCCCTGCTTCCCTCCTCTGTTGGTAAAATCACACTGAAAAGGGACTTTCAGACCCCTGTTCATTCTGCTTGGTTGAAGTATTTTGAAAAAAGCAAATTTTACATTATTAAAAAAAAAAAAAGGAAAGAAAACCAAAAAGAGTTATGTGGAAGTTTAGTTCTACATGAATACACTGCAGCAAATTAATGTAATCATCTCAAATCAAATCAATATTTGGTACAACTGGCCTCAGTGCATAAACAAATATGCTCAAAATTAATATCGTTAAGCTAAAAAATCATGAATAAAATATTTTTATGTAAGTGAACAGACCAAAATATTATCTTGCAATTGCTCTGTACAAAGCATGATGCCTTTTATGAGAAAATACAAGTGCAGTTACAGACTAGGAGTTAGTGCAAATACCTGCCTATGTCATCAAGTTGAAATATATGACTGCTGTGCCATAGATACCGGGTCCCTTAACAGATTAATAAAATTAGTGCAACACATTCTTCATATTAGACTTAGGAAATTTTATTAATCATTATGTGACACAATAAAGTACATCAATTTAAAACACGTGAAAAATAAAGCCGAGACACATATTCACTAAGCCAGGAATCCAAAACACTGACATCCAAGGCTGGTTCGTCATCCCAATTTTCCTTCATTACAAATGGGAAGAAATGCGCTCCCTGCAGAGGGCAATTAATTTCCTTGAAGATATGTCACATGAATCACCCAGTGAAGTTACCAAGTTCTTTCTAAAGGCTATACCGGCTCACAGGTCTGATGCTATGGTGTCTAGATGAATTCAAAGACAAACAACTAGTTACTGCCTTTGGAATGACAGTTTTGCAGCTAAGAGGCTAAAGGCAAATCAGACAACTGTTCCGTAGGCAACTTGGACTTGGTTTTATTCATGGCCAAGATTCCTGCTGCAGGATATCTTCTAGCTATAGGGAAACCGCATGTGGTGTTGCAGGTACAAATGTACTATGGAATACACCAAATCTGAAAAACAAACTCACTGTGCCAGCATAAACAAGTCTGCAGCTCTCATAACTTTAAATCATAACCATCAGAAATGAATGGCCAGTACCTCTCCTAACCTAAAAAATAAAAAGTTGTCAATATAAACAAAACACAAATAGGATAATTTAGGGTTTTTTTTCCAGTGGAAGATAGGCAGGATCCATTCAGCAATCAGTGCTGAAGTGCAGCAGAAGGACTGCTTTTGAAGTGTTTAATAATAATGGCCATTTCCACACCAACAGCAGTTAAAACTATTTCATCACTGAGAGATAATTTCTGTATTCAGTGGACTAAGGTACTTTGGCACTGCCAATGCTGAGAAAATTTGAAGAGCGAATCTGCTTGCTTTCCCTTGCTCCACAGATACAATGTGTTCTCTCTGGAAAAGAGACACCTTGCTCTTGGAGGAGGCAGGATGTGAGCACCCAGAACTGTGTGTTCTTGTTTTGCAAGAGTCCAGCTGACGCTCCCATTTCCCTTGGCACAACTAGAAGCTGTATTTCAGCTAACCTAACCCATTCACAAACTCCTAAAAATTTTGACAACAGACAATGGGGTATTTAAATTATGTTGCAGGCATTTGTTATTGTTATGACAAAGTTAACAGGATCTTAAGATGCCTTAGAAGAAAATCAATGTCTATTTACTGACTCCTCTGAAACTGTTTTGGTTGTTCGGGTTTTTTGGGCTTTTGACACCACTAGGGTAAGGTTCATATTGCCTTACTTCAGCTGTGTGAAACCCAACAACAATCAGCAACAATAAATACCTGATTTCTGTCCACTCTATGTCAGGTATAAATTGGATGGATTCGTTTATTCATAGGAGATTTCTGTCTCTCTCCAGCTTCTATACAAAGAATGTAGGTGGTTGGTGTTTAGAGCTACAATCAAATTTGTGGGACCTAGGTGAAAAAAAACCACAGGCCTTCACTGTAAAAATCCCTTTTTAGCACTTTCCAAAATTTTCCATTGAAATTTTTTTATTCAACTTAGTATACAGAAATGTACTAGGGGTAATCTTAAATCAGACACAATACAACCCTTCATTTTCTGCTATAATCCTATCGTTCACTCCTTTAGTCAAAGGAGGTAAATTAGTCTGGCTTACTTTTTATAACGGAGATGAAAGTAGCAAATCAATGACCCGAATGCAATATTTACTGGCAAAGATAAATTTAAAGTATAGTCATTTTTAGAAGAAAAAATATAGAATAAAATTTCATTTTCACTAAATGTAATGTGCTCTTAATCCAGTACTCTCTGGCCTGACATGAAACTACTGATCTGTTGAAAACACCTGTATGCTAGGGAATAGCATGGGTTTCATCTTCAAATCTTTGATATTCTCCCCCTGATTTAGGGCCCTACAGAAGGATCACTGGTGAAAGTTTATCCATTAATTTAACAAACACAGGACAGCATTGATTCTACTAGAACTGCTAACCCTGATGGGAGTGGACACTTTAATTAAATTATGGTTAGTAGAAGAAGAAATTTGAATCCTCAGTGAACCTCACAGAGTCTACTGCAGGAAAGTCCTTACTGGCAGAATGCCTGCATCTCTCTAGGAGATGTGAGATGTAAGGAGTAGTGAGGCTCTCAGGTCAGGCCAACTTCTCACCATATATTTTGGGCTGGATACAGAGCTGCATTAATGCTCCTCTCATGCTTTATGGCCTGGGTTAATAATCACCCTCACTACTTAACCTTAACTGAGAAAGTTGCTGGGTTCTTTGGCAGCAGCTGCTTCTCTCTGACAGACGTGAGAACCCCACACCTAAGCTGAAAAGTGACAAAAATCTAAATAGTTATTGAGTTTGCATAAGACTCTATGTTTTGAAGGATTCTGGGAAATGAAACTGGATTGCAGAGGTGGCAGCTGGAAAACTCAAGAATTTCTGAGTTTATGCTATTTACACACAGTTCGTTTAAAAGTTAGCTTGGAGCAGCTTGGAGAATATGCATGCATATGCATGTTTTTGGTTTTTTGGTTTTTTTTTTTTAATGTACATTTTAGGCTGATTTTTAGCAGTCATTTATCCTGTATCTATTGACCTCTGTGCTTATTCAACCTTTATGATGTACTACCACAGCCTGCTCTG
The DNA here is from genome assembly GCA_013186435.1 of Turdus rufiventris. Taxonomy (NCBI): domain Eukaryota; kingdom Metazoa; phylum Chordata; class Aves; order Passeriformes; family Turdidae; genus Turdus; species Turdus rufiventris. The sequence continues at coordinate 1,012,488 of PYHW01010333.1, forward strand.
CACAGCTGGGATTCAGCAAGTCTATCTTAAGAGGGAAGTTCCTTGTCTTGGCATTTGCTGCATGGTTAACAAAGAGAGAAAGTCACCTGTGGAGCATGCTTGTTCTGCTATAAAAGAGATGACAAAATACAGAGGATGGCTTACTCTCTGCTTCAGCCCTTCTCTTTCCAGGAAAGGAAGAGACACACTCCAGGTTCACCCTGATAGCTGGCAAACAGGTATTCCATGTCAGTTCAGGGTTATCAAATGCAGCCATAAAAGGTCAGCCTGCACGCTACAAGAGCTAAGGGAGACTGGAGTCCTCCTAGGTGCCAGCCCTCAATCAACTGATCCGTGCTTTTCCTGACTAGCTGGCACAAGGACATGAGGAGCCCAGGACTTCTTTGGCCAGTAGGGTCTTGGGTGTGAATGCAGTTAGCTTTCTGATTCTCTGAGCCCAGGAAGGGTGTACTTGTGGTCCTTAACACAGGTATCAGAACCGCTCTAAAAAAACAAAACCAAACAAAAAGATCTTGTTTATCCTGGAAAACCAGCATATGCTGAGCTAGGACTGGAAGACCTTAAAGCACCACCACGTGGCTTGACTGCTCATGGGCTGTCCATGCACCAGTGGTGAAATGGAGGCCTTTGCCTCCTGAGGAAAGGATGCTTGATCCTCAGAAATTTTCAATGATATGTTGAAAGCATCTCCAGAAGAATCCCATAACCTCTTTCCCCAAAAAGCCCAGTGAAAAAAATCTTTCTCCATTTACTGTTCCTCTTTCTAGTCACTGTATAATATACCAGGTAATATGATTATAACATTCAAATATTTCATCTGATGTGCACAAGTATGTCAGAATCTTTTGAGATGAATGTATCAAGCACAGACTCAGTGACCAAGAAATTGCAAAAACTGTCACAGACTTCAGAGATTAGATTTGACTTAGACAAGTGTACAATTCACTCAAATTTAAGAAAGTTTTCCTGTCCCACTTCAGCCCACATTTGCTGAAAAATACCTTAGCTGCAGAAGAAAAGCAATTTTTATCTAAGGTTCTTTTCAGATTTTGTCACACACCAGTCAATATCTAAACTAGAAATGTGGTTGTGAAAGAGTGGAAGAAGTAATTTGAGAATTTAAACCAAAACAGATATTTGAAGGGAGAAGAAAAACCTTAAAAGAAACTAAAACAGATCACAACTCCAAGAAGAGCATGATACAATAGCAAAGTCAATTACTTGTTACTTTAGTCTTTGTGGCACACTAAATACCTTTTAATTCATTTGAGAACTTCACTGTACAAAGAAATTGTCTTATTTTTAATTGTTCATCTTTTGAGAGTCTCAAACTCTATTTGACTGAAAGGTAATGCCCCTTTAAAAGGACTTCTGAATTTATATTTCTTACAGAAAGATTTAATTTGCTGAGCCTTCCCCTGCAGTCACTTAACAAATATGTATTAGTCAGGAGATTTTTTTTTTTTCCAGCAACAAAATGAACATGAGAATTCTGGCACCCTTGTTCCTGGTGTTACACTAACACTATGCTATCCTACTAAAAGTAAGGTCAGTGTAATAAAGCAAGGGCAAGTTTGGCTTATCTTTCTCAAGGATTCAGGACTGCTAAAACAGATGGTTTCTGGAATTCTTGTTTTGTCACAAAACATGGTGATGGAAGATTGATTTAAACACAAAATTTTACCTTCAACCTTCCTTCAGTAATTAAGAACTCTGCATTTAGAAAGCAGCAAAGAACATAACACAAACTGAATAGAAAAAGTAATGATAAATCTGGCACTTGTAAAGCCATTAAATGTCTGACTAGAACAATGTTCCATCTATTTTTATCTGCTTTTTCTTTAAACAGGTTATAACAGACCTTTTCTTCCTGCTTCTATTCTGCCTTTCCGTAAGACAAGTTATGGTGACTTAGTCATCATTTTCAAAATTAAATCAATCCCTTTTAACACTGACTACCAGCACCACCAGAGGTAAGCAGAGATGCCACACAGGATTTTCCTTGCTGGTTTTGCCACCTCACTCCAATGAACCAAATCCCAGAAAAAGCTGACAGATTAAACAGTGTCCTGGTATAGAGACTAGTCTCAGATTTCAGGAAGAGCAATCATGCACATTTTTCCTGTTCATTTAAGTCAGGCAATAAACACACACACACACAAAGGTGAAAGCTAATCCCTTCACCCTTTTCTCTATGGGTGAAAGTTTTCCTCTATGTGTGTCCTTCAATATATACTTGGTGGTCTCTCCACGCAGAAGAAATGCAAACTCACTGTCACCAAGAGCAGAGCCACATTGGTCAGGACCCAACATTTTCAGTAGATAAGCAAAGATATCTCAAAAAGATAATGAAAATCATACCAGTAGTGACCTCAATTGCACTAAAATTTCAGCTGGCAGTATTTGGCTCTAAATAGCATGAGATAAGAAGAAATGGAATTTTTTTTTTCTGGAACTATTTTAAGGGCAATGACTGCTATACATAGAGTCAGAGTAAGTGGATGAAGCTAAATTTAAAAGACAGACATATTTTTGTTTTCCTGTTTCCAAATAGAGTCTCATCTGTTCCTAAGTCTGATTAACAGAAGAAAAAAGAGGGAAAAAAACCAAAACATAAAGAATGCCATCCTCCTGCTACCAAAACCAAGGCCTTTCAGTGTAGAAGGCAACACCAAAGAAAAAACGTGTTTGTTTCATCTATTGATATTTGATATTGAAGGATAATGCTTATTTCTGAGTCTTGCCTAAAAAATGGGCATCTTCCAGAATTTCTGCTATTCTAAAACAAGTCTAAAGCACTCTCACTGGTGCCTGGCTTCTCTAACTGTACACAAAACTATTGCTTAAATGAATGAGGTTAATTTATGGAAAATTCAGTAACCTTCCTAAACTATCTAGGTGGGCTTTGAAGCAAGTGACATAAACACTGAACCATTCCATGTCACTGCAATACAGTTGAATTTGAAATTTCAAGCAAACTGGACTTAAAGGTACTTCATGTTGATATTTAGTGTGTAGAACTTAAACTATTTCCCATTCTGTCTATTCTGCATTCTATAGAAAATCTCTGTGTGCACTGTTCCTTAGAAATACTTATTTCTCAGATGTAACCAACATGCATCTCTGTTACCTATTTTTTAATTTTTTTTTTTGTTTGTGGAGTATCCATTCTCTGTAACAAAAACATAACAGAAGGTGGTTTTATTTGCTTTCACCTGAAAGGTGGTGAAATGTTGGAAGAGCCATCTCCCAAGTCACACGTAGAGAAATCTAAAATTCGGTTGCCATGCTAACAGGAAGTCACTCAACTAAGTCCAGTAAAACAAAAGTGCATAAATGACGCTTTCTGGTAAAAANGTAGAGTGCTGAATTTCTGTCGGCATTTAAGCCTCCAGAGCATCAGCTGCTTCTTCCCAGCAGGACCACAGCTTCTCTCCCATCACGTCGGGCGCCAGGGTAAACCCACACGGGGCTGAACCCACCGGTCCCTTCCTCTGCTCCAGGAGCCGTCCCACGGCCACTTCACCCTGCTCTGCTGCTGCCCCCCGCATCTCCGGGTCCCTCCAGGGGGTTTCCTGGCAGGACCCCCGCCTTCCCCGGAGGGCTCCTGCGGACTGCGAGCGAGATTCCCTCGGGCAGAGCCGCCTGCGGGGACACGGCAGCGGCGGCCGCCACCAGCGCAGGGGCCGGGGCGGTGCGCGGCTCCCGCACCCACCGGGTGTGTGACACCGAGCCCGTCTGGCGCTGCAGCAGCCGCGGGGGCGAGGGCGGCCCGGGGGGGTCCCGCCGGCCTCCTCCTGCCCCCGGAGCGGCCCCCGGCCGCTCCCTGCGGCCCGCCGGGCGCTCCGCTGGGCTGCAGGTGTCACCCAGCGACCGAAGGATGCCGCTTCCCACGGCAGCGGCTGCCAGGGAAAATCACGTTTATTACATGCTAGAGGAAGGAAGAGATCCTAATACTCCGCCGGGCTACCACCAAGGGCCAAGGGCGTGCACGACGTCGCTTTATGCTGCTTGCGTCGGCGCAAAAAAGTTACCTTAGACAGTCATAGGGACTTCTTTCTCCCGGTTTTTTTTTTTTTTTCTTCTTTTCTTTGCAGAGGGTCAAAAAAGGTAATCAAAGGCTCATAAAGAGAATAGATCTAAGTTGATGAGAACTTACTTGGTTTAGGTGCTTGCGTTGACAGCCGGCATCTTCCGACAGCAGTTTGAACAGGTCACATTTTCCCATGGAAAGTTGTACCCTTTTCAATCCCGTTTGCAAATTAAATCCCTTCGGCAAGTGTTTGTTTTGTTTCACTGGCTGCCGTCCATCTCAGGCACTACTCCCATTTTTTACTTTATTTTCTCCATGTTTGCCACACATGCAGGCGCTCTCGGACGCTCGCCACGACTCAGCGGGTGCCCATCACCTCCGGCCGGGGGACCGCGCCTGCCGCCGGGCTCGGCTGCAACAGATGAGAGGCAGGTTCTTCCCCGGTTGCTTAGTGTGGCGTCTCCTTGTTCCCTCGGGAAGCCTCATGCCGGCTGCCAAAAGTAACAGCTCCTCCCGACGCGGCGGTCCCCTCCGGAGCGCGGGCTGCGCGGCGCGGGGAGGGACCAAAGACACCCCGATACCGGCAGAAGGAGCGCGGAGGGGCACACGCCGGGTTTCTCCGTGCTCGCCGCTGCGCTCTCCCCCGAGCCGGCCGCGGGCTCTGCCTCGGCGG
>PYHW01010333.1:1018036-1031244 GCA_013186435.1 Turdus rufiventris
AGAGCGTGCCGCGCCCGGGCGAGCATCCCTCGACATCCCGGCCCACTCCTGCCTCCCCTGCCCCTGGAGGCTGGCCCCGCCTGGCACCACCGGGCAGCATGCCACTGGTTTCGCACTTTGCCCATCTCTTTGGCTGAGTAGCTTCCGGCTAGAGAGAAGCGGGGTGAAATAAACCCAGGGCGGCACCGGGCAGGGCCGAGTCTCAGCAGGGTGTGCAGTGTCGCGCAGGCTGCCCGACCGCCTTTGCCTCCTGCACCGCCGCGACGGGAGCGTGCCTCGAGCTGGGTTTCACCTGCCTCGCTGGAGAGCACCGAGGAGTGAAGTGCTTGCCAAAGCAGGCGAGCCTGAAAATGTCACTACAGCAAATGTGAAGGAACCGCCAGCCACAGCACGCTCGAAGGCAGCTGTGAGAACAAGCACCAGACCACCAGACCTCCACGGGCAGCAGAGGTGATGCAATTTATCTGCATTAAGCTGTGCAGTGAAAATGCCAGATGGATTCTGCTCGGAGATTGCCATGGTTGCAGCATCAAGTTTCTGCATCAGACTGCTGTGTGAACCACTGGCATACGTATTTTAGATGTGCCCCATGTTAGGCACTGCTGAGATTTCAGCAGAAATACACTGCCTTTGGGGAGCTGCTCAGAAAGCAGCCTCATCCCACTGAGCAGTGTGCAGCACAGCCAGGCTGTAACAGGTCTCTGTGGGTCTCTAAGGAAGAGACATCAATAGAACAAGTGGGATCAACTCGTGTCAGCTCAAATGCCGATCAAGTGCCAAAAGCAGATGCTTTGCAAGCTGAGCCAGTCATTCTAGTAAGCACACATACATGTATGCAAACGTTTGTGTAGATCCCTACATGCACATCCACAGAAAGGCAAGGAGAGAGAGCTGTGCAAATAGAGGTGCACTAGAGGGCCAGAGAGACTGCAATGAAGGCTATGGCTGCTCCATCAGATTTAATTGGAATTGGCAATGTGAGCACATCGAATATTATTGGAGCATTTATGCCTCTCGTGCAGGCTACCAACAGCACTGGTATTGCTCTGTGTTGCTACAGACTGGAAGTGTAATCGCAGCTTACTTTCAGAGGCACTTCCCAGAGCAGAGTTCTTTTCTGTTCCTCCATATATTTCCTTATTAGATGATGAGAAGCCAACTTCTATTTTGAATGTAATATTTAATTTTTCACAAGCAAATACCTCTATAATTAACAGCATTTCCTATGCCTTTTTATGCATATTGTGACATTTCTACTCTGCAGGGGTGAACGCAACATGGCACTATCAATGTGTTTTACGTTTTCTGGCATTTTACGTATCATAACCCATTAGCAGTCTCCCAGTAGCAGTCTTCCCCAGCTTAAAATACCTTATTAAAATAATGTTCAGATAAAATCTCTGTAGTATTACTGAGGTGAGAATTAAGTAAACAGAATTTTACCTCTGTTTCAGGACAGTTGGGATCCTTGCAACATTTTGAGTGTATGCTAGTATGTTTTATTCCTAACATGTAGCTAGCTGCCAAATGTTTCTCAGCAGTAAACGCTGTGGCCAGGAGAGAGAAGCAAGGGGGAAAACTGAAACATTCTGTTAAACCTGTATCACATATTGAGTTTTTTGGGGTGATAAATAGAATGATTGGGCCTTCCTTTTATCTGCTTATAGTGTCACACCAAAATAAGCTCCCCTAATGAGAATAATGAAAATTTTTTCTAACTACCATGGACATTTAAGATATTACGAATTTTTTTCCAAGATGGAGATTTATATGTGTAAGAAAGAAACTTATACTAATTATTTAAAAGAATTTTATTCAGTTTATTAAAAACTTATGTATTAGTTTTTATTGGCTGGGAGTAATGGAAAAAGATTTTCTCAGACTTATTATTCTCATTTAATTTTAAATATGCTTCTACCAATCTATTACTCATTAGCAATGATGTAAAATCACACAGTACAATAGTATCTCTTGTTGCAGTTAAGATTTTTTTCTATGCTTGTTTTGGAGACTACACTTGTACACAGAATGCGGCTTATAATTTTTTTCTCTGCATTAATTTAATTCATGAAATCTGTAACAAGTTAATTTCATTAATTCTATTGTTACAGCCCCTGCAGTTCTCCCAGACAGAACTCTGCAAGCAGCAAATGGTTCTTGCCAGCCCACACCAAGCATTCCATACTATTAAGTCTTTCCTTCCACATAACTCAGTGTATTACCATTTATGTACTTAAATACCATTAGACAAAACTCAAGTTTCTGAGACTTGAGTAAAAGAGATTCTATTTATTGACTAATTGAAGAATGTGGATTCTGTGAAAGAAGGTGGAGAATCCCAGTCAAAATCTTTCATTTTCTATGAAACATTTATTGGTGGAGATACCATTCTTATGAAGGTTTAGTGGGGCAAAAGGGTTGTGAGTGAAGAGAGAGACAGGAGCATGCAAGGGAAAGGAGAAGGAGAGGAAAAGATTGTTCCAGGGATATGACTAAATAGCAGCACTTTCTTTTAAACAAGCAAGTACTGACCTCAGCTGAAGGACTCTTGCTCAGGTTTCTATGCCAGACCAGAATCTTGAACTATATTTCTTTTGTGTTTGTCTTTGGTTGGGGGGAGGGGGGGATTGTCGTTTTTTGTTGGTTTTTTTTTTTTTTTTCCCATTAAAAGGTGAAAATAAAAAACACCAAACCCAGAACAGGTCAAACACAAGTGAACTACTAGAAAAAAATTTACAATATCAATATTTGGTATCTGCTCAACCTTAATTTCAGGTCATGACAAGCAGGTTCTTGTCTGACTTTTTCTCAAGACTTCCTAGTTATTCAGGTAAGAAGATATTTGGGGTTTGTATTTTAATACAGGGAAGAAAGTTGCTTAGGTATATTGACAGTTAAATTGCTACTTCATTTTATTATTGCAGTTTACATTGGAAGTATGCAGAATTCTATGTAGCTTCCCATTTTATTACTACTTAAATCTCAACAATCCATATTTTTGGTGGACAGCAAGCAATTAAACTTATTTTATCTGCCTACATTTGTCAGTTTTACAGAATTCACGTCTGTTATTTTTATTGACATGCTGCAAACTCTTTCTCCTTTCTTTTCCTAACCAGAGTTTGTGAATGATTTAAGCTTGTTTTTCTTATGTCAGAGAGTGGAACTTGATGCAATAAGGTTCACTGCTTTCTTTCGCAGTTTTTTAATGAACAGTAGAACAACATTACTAAAGTAATTTAATTTTTTTTCCTCTGTGATTCTTTTCATATCTGTGCTTCCCAATAAGCACTTACTTTCTGTCAAAATACTCAGCTGCTACATTTTCAGGTTTTTCTGGCACTCTTTTAGTGTTGAGGTTTTAGGAAGGAAAGGTCTAATGAATCAAATCCTGTGCTGGAGTGGGATGTGACTCCAGACTAGAGACACCTAAATTTAGGTGTATGCATTTGAACTCCTAAGTGTCCTGAGCTCCCTGTAGAGCCAATGGAAATTTATGCAATACAGTGATGGGATCATAGAGGAAAGTTCAGCTTTGAATGTGCATTTTGACTTCTGGATGAGCTACATCCTGTCTAAGCATTCTACTGAAGGGGAAAATGCTAAAGTAGAGGTACCTTGTGCAGTTTGAGGTTCCTAAGGCTATCCAAGATGCATGCAAAAAGTGAACAGATGTTTTTGACCTTCCTTGCAAAGGAAATTGCCTTACAGATGACCTGTATGTTTCTGTATGTTAGACCAAATATTCAGTGAAATTTTATAGGCTTTGGACATCTATGCACAGCTATCTGAATCCCCACTACATCTCTTTTGGCTCTAATAGGAGATCAAATTTCACATATAAACACTGCCATGATAGCCACACAGAATCAGATGTTTGAATCTTCATCCTTAGAATAACAAAGCAAAAGCCTTAAGACAGCAAAGTTTGTTGAAAAAGAGTGGAAAGTAAACCTAAGGAATGATCCCTTTCTCATTTTTCTGAAAGAGCTGAAACCTTTACCTGTGTTTATTGAAGTAGTGTTGTGGTAAAGGACTTCAAATCTTGGAAAGAAGTGGCGTATTTGAATCAGAAGATAAAGGAAAACAAGAGGCAAGATTCCAGGGCAGCTGGCCAGACATTCTAGGTATCTTTAAGTATGTGGAATAAACAGAAAGAACAAAATGTCTTGCTACACAAATAAAGCTATAACTTAATCAGCAAGACAGAGACTTTGTAGGATAAATCAAAGGATTGGAGTGTTGATAGAGAGCGGTACAGGCTGTTCAAGAAAGAAAGGCTGGGAAAAGGGGAAGACAACATTGCATTACCAGGAATGTGTTTATGATTTGTTAAAAGAGAAGGCAGATACCTCAAACATCTCCGAGGGAACTAAAAACAAGGTTTCAAGTGATTAGTCTACCTCAAATCAATGTGGAGAAGAGGTGATTTAACATCTTAAAGCCACACAAAATGGAGTCATTTCCTGGTGCTGTGGAGCTGTTGTTTTACATCCATAAGTGGTAGAGTGTATATCCAGATTTTATTCTCTCTTAGTTGTGTGGAACAGCCGAGAAATATAAGATGTAGGCCTCTGAATTTGGTAAAAGTGAGTTTGAAATAATAGGATAGAGAACAGCAGAGAGCAGCAGTTCAAAAGAAGGTGGTGATGACACATTTAGATGGCTGGAAGGAAAAGTCTGAAGATTTTAATGGAACATACTCGGAGAGAGTCAGCCATGAGAAGCTGTTAAAAAGAAAAAAAAAAACAACAATATTGTCAAGAAAGGTAGTAGACATTCAGAATATATTACCACAAGTGTAACATGTGAGAAACTGTTGTTTTGCTCCAGGTGAGCAGAAGTTTGCATCAACTTCAAACCTTGTGTTTGACAGAGGTGTAAAAATAATCTCCTGCAGGGAGCCTAGAGATCAGCATCATGGATAGTGGTCTTTCAGGAATATTTCAGCTGGGCTTGTTCTGCCTAAGAAAATATAGCTTTCATATTATTTCATTATTTCATTCACATTGCGAAGTCATGTAATATAGTTTATAGTTGTGGAAAAGAGAGTACTAAAGAGACAGCTGACATATTCATCAAATGTAGAAGTAATAATCAATGTTTCATCTTAGCAAGGAAGATCTGAACTACACATAAGTAGGATGTTCCTAACTATAAAGAGAGTTAAATACTGGAAGATTTCACATCTCCCAGTTGTGGAAGGTTGTGGAATCCACATCTTTCAAGCATATAAACCTTTTTCTAAGAGTAAGGTTTTTCCTGCTTTAGGATTCTCTAAGTGTCTGTAATGAGCTATTTTTTCTCTAAAGCTTAGTGTACCCCTCTTTATCAATGATATTTTGGGAAACTGAGTTTTCATGCTGTTAAGAAAGACATGCAGCCAATCTGTTTGCACTCTCAGATGCCATTTGAACAGTGTGATTCAACTTTGGAAGCATATGTAGCTTAAGAGACCAAATACCGTTTCTTTCCTGGCCTTTACATCTGAAAAGAGTGAATTCTTCCCTTTGGACAGAGTTCTATAAAAGCCAGGAGAGTACCAGTGCATTCAAGTGCAGGAATTTGTCTTGTGTCCATTGTGGTTTAAAACAATGGACTTGAAATGAGGAATTCAGCTGTCTTACTATAAACAGACTTTTAGATTCCTTAGGTTACCCCAAATGTCTAAGTTGGTATAACCCCAGCCTAACAACAGGTCTGCACCCACCCAAAGAGCAGGAGGGATATTCCACTGTCCAGGAGCTCTATGAAACCTAAAATGGCAGCAGGAATCCAACTCCTGTCCGGAAGGTGCTTTTTGGCAGTTTTATCGCTTCCATATGCTAGCTGCAGATAGCATTGTGATAAAGTATACATTTTTTTTCCCCCCTTAACCTCTGCTTGGAACTCTGTTTTAAATTCAAATCACAGATTAATTACCCAAGCTTTCAAAAAAAAAAAAACAAAAAAACATAATTAGTCTTCTCTCTCTGCCAGACAAATACATCAGTAATGCTTTTAACATCTGAGAAAGAGAGAAGTTTTTTAAATTGTGTGGTTTTTACAGTATATTAGTGATCTGGCTCATAAAACAGGAGAATGACAACAGTTCAGCTTGGTGGTGGGTTGTGTTGAAAGTGTGTAGAACCTGAGAGCATATAAAATTCACTCATTTTGCAGACAGGCTCTAGAACAAGAAGGGGATGGCAGATATTCAGGCTTGAGTCATCACTTCTCTTTCTGCCTTGTAAATACTTCTTTTGTGCTGTTCCTGAGACTCAGTTTTCTTACTTATGATATGGCAACCCTTTTTCTTTATCACTCCATTATGACTGTACACCCAGGATCTGGGAAAAAAAAACCATAAATACCTGTAAAACCATTAAACACCCTCTAATTAGGGACAACAGCTACCATAAGAGGCTTGCTTAGATTGGATGCTGCACAGATTCTGCATTTTGGATAAAAGTAGTTCATCTCTTTTTTAAAAACTGTTTTCGTTAATGTAAAGTACTGGAAGTGGATTGTTTATATATGCAAAAGATTGGTTGTAATAGGACTTGCTGTGCATATTGAGACTCACTTGATAAGAGTAATGGCATGTATATTTGTTATAGCGTTGATGACATTGAGAGAGGTAAAGGGTATCAAGAAGATACCAAAGGATATTTCAAGATTGAAGCTGCTTTCCTTTAACAGTTGAAAACAATTTCTTTTGCCATACTTTTTATGTTTTTATATAGCTAGGCAAAAGTAAAGAGAATTGACTCATGTTTTTACTGTTACCATTTTAGAGTGACCTGGTAGCTTTCTGATTTTTTTTTTTATTTTGTCTGTGTGACAGCACAGTATGAAATTGGCTTCCTGCTTGATGCAGTCTTTAGCTACATTTTTGTTATTACATTCTGCAAGTGATGTAGAACTGTGACAGAAACTCACTTCACATTTGATTATGTGTAACAGAAATGCAAGATAATTTGTTGCATAGATTTCCAGAACATTGTTTAATGATTAATTCTGAGAGACTGAGCTTCTATTAATCCTAAAATAAATAGATCCCATTCATTATACTTCCCTGTTATTCCAGTGTGCGGTGTGTCCATAATTATTAGCTGAAGAGGAGGGGCAGAAGCTGGGCAGGGCAGAGGGAAGAGCAAGCACGCCAAGGATATGGCTGTGTTGCTGTACACTTCAGCCCTGAGGTGTGTTTGGGGCACAAGTTTTCTGCAGTGTTTTCCAGCCAAAAAAAAAAGCCACTGGATGGTGCTGTGGAGACAATTTGCAGTCATGGCACAGACCTGCAAGGTGCACAGCCTCGTAGGCTTCTGCATGAGGAGAGAGGCTGACACGAATAATTAAATTTACTTTTCCCTTTCTTTCATTTCTTTTCTCTAACGCTTTATAGAATTCCATGGTAAATTCTAATTCAACAAATAACTGCAAATTCAACAAATAGCTGCAATCTTATTGTAAAAATATGCATACTATTTTTGTGCGTATGTGTATGAGCGTTTTACTGAAGGAAAGCGGTCAAGACTTTATGTCGGCTTAGTACCTTTTCCTGGCACTGCACTCACAATAATATTGCCATAAAGCTGTTTGATTTATTTAGTGGAAGTTTAGTAGAGCACGTCCTCTCTCTGGGCATTTTATGCAGGTCTGTGTTTGTGCAGAGAGCTTTAGCCCCTTATCTCTTGATGACTGTCTCCATGGGAGGGAAGGGAAAGAGCTTTGCTCTGTCTGTACCCTGTCTCTGGTCACTGCTGCCCATGCTGTGGGCAGGGTGATTGATCTACACAAGAAGAATTTCCTCTCCATCAGTGCTATGGTGGGACCACTATGGGGATCAAGAAATTGCAGTCAGACCCCAAAGCCTCTGTACCTCAGGATAATTCAGCACTTGGTACTCAGATCCTGCTTTCATGGGCGCCTTCCATGCAGGTTCTGAGAGCTCCAGTGAGATCCCCATCAACAGGTGTTAAACACTACAGTACAAGTGCTTGTAGGAGATACTTTCTTACATATTGCCACATTGCAGCTGCTGTAGACAAAATGCTTAGACAAAGTCTGTTCACAGATGGGATCCATCTTGCTGTAGGAATGCTATTTTCTTCTTAATTGCTACCAAGACTGAACACAGCACTTTGCCTTCTGTAAACGCCTGCAGAGAATCTCATCCTCATAGTCCATAGAGGCACAACTGGCCATGGCCTTCAGGGAAAGGATGTGTAAGCAATATTGCAGCTTGGAAGCAGGAATTTGCAAATATTATGTCCATGAGTGTGTGAAACAGAGTTATATCATCTCAGCTGCATCCTTGAATTCAAGTTTGCTCTATAAGCTGATGTCTTTCATTTTCTAAGTGTCATACCAAATACTGCTCAGATATCAGAGGGAGAATTGAGAAAAATACTGAAATAGGTATGTCATTTCTTTGAAATCGTTGAAGTTCCTTAATGTTTCTCTATAATAACTCCCATTCATTCCAGATCACTCTTGAGTATTTAGATTTTGCAAATACTCTGTTGCATTCTCTTAAATGCACCAAATCTCTGAAAATGTATGACTGTGAACGCAATAAGTAGAATGATCATGCAGATAAAGACACAGCAGGAGAATACATTGTTATTATCAGAAGAAAGATAATGAGGATATATTTCTAATAGTCATTCAACTTTACTCATGATGTTTCTCTAGAGAAGAGAATATTTGGAACAGCTGGTCAGATCATATAAAGTAGAGCATAAAGGTTATTAGCAATGCTACTGAAGTTATACATATTTTTGGTGTAAAAGAATGGTAATAAACGAGTGCATTTAGCGATATTAGGATATTTAGTGCAGTAAAAGAGTGTTTGTGTAAACAAACACAGAACTCCTGACAATAATGACTTATAAAATCTAACAATTATTTTTCCCAGTAGGACTTAATGGAAAAGAACTTGAGGACATGGGAAAATATGAAAATCCAAATCTTTATCAATAATTGCCTTCTGGAGTTTGGTTGACAACATATTCATTTTAAAATACAATCTAATGCTGGCATTTTCACTGAGATTGTACACTTTTCACCTCTGCTATCCAATGACCTTTCCTAAATAGCAAATGTAGTATTTAATGACTATCTAGAAATCTTCTTTTTTTTTCCCCCACACTCTTAGATAATTTTGTGGGTGGAAATACTTCTCTGTGTAATTGTATTATTTGTGCAAGTGACTGTCGAGATTTTTAGTTTTGTTGTACATGTTAAAATTTATGAATAGTTTTTCAAAACTAATGAGATTGCTTGAAAAAAATCAGATTTCCTAATCACTAAGATCCTGTGACTGTTAGATCATTTTCTTCCATGTAATAATTTTATGTCTATAGAGACCTTTCTCTCTGCTAAAATATTTGTATTTGTCATCATTTAATGTTAATGCCAAATCACTTTATAATTTAAGGACCATTTCACCTGTCATTTCTATACTTTCTTACTTCACACATGAATAAAGTACATTTTTCATGCTTTGTCTCCTAAACAATGGTTGCCAAACCAGTCAATATCAACAATCTAACATGTTAAATTTGAAAGTAATTTTAAAAAAATAATTTAAGATCTTGTTTCTATCTGGAAAAAATGCCGAGGTCTGATGGCTCATGAAATTAATATATTTAATTTAGAGGAAGTAAATCTTTAAAAAGTAGCCTGCTGCAGGATTAGTCTTAAAAAATTAATGTTAGGGAAAGAAATAACTTGTGTAGAGTAAAAGGGGAAACACAACACCATTATCTTTAAACAAACAGATTTAGTGAAGAATATATGGTTAGATTATTTTTAGCTTTTGGGGAATCCTACAGGAGGGGAAAGGTGTAGCAATTCTCTTCATGAAGCACAGCCGTACATCTCACACTTCCACTTTCTCTGCCCCGTGAGAAGACAGTGCCAGGTAGCACTGATTTTTATCTGTGATATTAGACAGGAGACAAGACCACAGTGATGATGAGAAAGTGTCCTTAATCAATTTCCAGGTGTGACAGACATCACTGGCTTCATTGCTGTTTTTCAGCCATGAGCAAGGGCTGCTGGAGCCAGGAGGAGTGTGACAGCCCTGAGCAGCACGGTGATAAAATATTCTTCATTGTTATCTGACCAAGTTAGACATTTCCATTAATATAAGTCAGTTCAAATATTGCTTGTATCTTCACAAGGGTGGGGGTTTTTTGGGTAACAAATATGTCTCCTTTTTATCTCGTGTTCAGACAGATTAGCTTAATGGCACAGATAGTTGTAGGTCTGCTCCCTTGAAGCATGATAAGTCATTGCCAGTCATCATCCAAGCACCGGCAAGCGACAGTCAAACAGCAGAATGGGTCTGAAATATTTTCTGGATCCCTCAGCATTCCTGAGGCTATGCCAGCTCAGCAGAGTAGGCTTCTCCATTCACAACCCCAGCCCAGCTGGCAGCAGGTGCTGTCACTCCAGGGGCCCTGAGGGCGGGCAGGGGCACAGGGACCTGCTGCTTGGGTCGCTCCCTGCCTCTCCAGCATTCCCAGACAGATCTCAGCTGCCTGCTCAGCACGGGACTCCCACACAGACACCACCCAAGCTACACCCTCCTACCAACTATATCAGAGAAAATATCTTTTCTGTATAGAATTCATCCAAATTTCCCTCCATATCCATCTTCTAATTCTAAAAAAAACCTTCATGTACTGTGGGCAGTGTATGCCATCCTGTAATTGTTTTTCTTCCAAAAGATGATAGAAAGAAACTATTTTAGAAGCCCAAAATGTTTTATTAATAACCCTGTTAGGAGCACTAAATCATGTGGCATGCCTGAACTTCCCTAGATTTTTAATTCTGGATTCAAACATTATATGGAGAAGTATTTTTTAAAGGAATTATTATTTTCTTTTTCTTTGCAGTCATATCCTCTCTCACAATTTATCTGGTTTGTACTAAAAGTTTAAAAGCTGTTTAGATGAAGAAATTTTTCAGCAGAAGCAGAACCAATGATTCTGAAAGTCAAACTCACCTGACCTTCCTAGGTATGCTCCAAAAATTCTCTTTAATTTTGCTTTGTTTGACATGTTGCTTTCAAGTATTTTTTTTGTTATATTTTTAGAAATGTATTTCAAAGCTTCTGAAGCTCACATGAAGGTTTGGAGGAAGTTAGCTTAGTACAGAATTGCCTCTCATAGGAAGTTTAACACTATATTGTACATGGATTTTAAAGATATTTTATTTCTTGGCAAAAAATGGTCTCAGTCATCAGATTCATATGAGAAATAAATCTTCTGTGATAGCAGAACATGATTGTCAATTTTCTGTCTATTGCCTTTAAAATCCTGTGGCTAATAAAATAGAAATCCATCTCGGTAAATGACAGAAGAGGAAGAAAAAACAGATAGTCTTCCTTCCTGTGATTAATGACTCAACATAATGATGAGACAGTGTTTCAATTGTAGCATTTTCTCTAATGTCTTGGTGTCTCATGTGAAATATTCCAGTTAAAAGCAATAAATGAATATGCTTTTTTTTCCCCCCAACTACTTTCTATCTTTTTCTCATTAATCTTCATTAGGGAACCTCCAGCCCATGATTTAGAAAGAGCCAAACACTAAAAAATATGTTTCCCAGACTAGTACCCAATCTGCTGGAACACATGGGTGACATCAAACTATTTATACCAGTCTTACTCACAAATAGCCTTGTCTTTACAATGGAGTTTGGAAAGGTTTCATCTTGTGTCGGAAGGATACATCTGCATTTTAAAACAGAGAAACCAATCACAGAATCTGTGCATATACAGGCAAACCTAAATAGAGTAATTGGGTTTTATTTCTTTTGGGGTTTGGTTTAGTTCTGAGGTTTTGGATATTTTTGTTTTCTTATTTGTCATCTTCCCCCACCATCTTCCATACAAAGCATTCAAAACATTCAGAGGACTGTGCCACAGCAATATTTTTTTATGACAAGAAACAGAGGTGTAAGACGAATGCCCCGGGATGTGACATGAAGTCGTGGGTGGGTGTTTGCAGACCAAATTCCCAGACCTCGATGGGACAGTGTCAGTGAGGGGGCGAGGGAGCCAGGACAGGTGTCACCACACCCGCCCTGCCATGCTGGATTTTGCTGTGGGAGAAACATGCAGAAAAGAATTTAAAAATCTTCAATGGTATATGCAAAATATGTAGAGAGAGACCCAGGAGTGCAATAAAGAGCTGAAATTTTTGACTGTGCAAAGATAACCAGAGCTTCACAGCTGCTATGTAAAAGCTGCTATGTCTTTCCCTCCTATTGCTTTTAAAGCCGTATAACACAATAAATTGAAAAAGTAAAGGAATGAGTTTGAACACTGCACATCAGTGTGTGATTACACAGTTTTGGGCTTTTTTTCCCATATCCCTGTAGTTAGATATAAAACGAACAACACCAAATGCCAGTGGGTGTTTACTGATCCTCTCACTTGCACATTTAATTTTGTATTCTTCACACCAAAGTGACTATTGTAAGAAAGCTGTATATATATTGATCTATTGCATCAATATGAGGGGAATAAATGAATTTTCTTGGTGTGAATGAGCACAGTTTGGCTATAATAGCAATTTTTATGTGCTCATTTTATATTTACTGATATTCATTTTCTTACAATCATTTTCTCTTGTTCTTTTTTGGACTTGATTATTGCTGAAATTTCTTGATTCAGAGTATATTTCAGTTATCTATTGTGCTCATTTATTGAAATTCAGAACAACTACATTGGTTGTTTATTTCTTAATAGATTTTCTTTTTTTTTTTTTTTAATTTCCAAAGGGGTAATTCTACTAGTCACTTGACAAATATGCTCAAAAATAAACTCATGGAAATGCCTCATTTTCCTGAAAATAGATGTTATAATTCTTGAGAGAGCTAACAGTAAACTTCATTTATTTAATGTTGGAGTCAACAATATCCACTACAAGATATTTGTATAGATCTATTTTTACATAAGTAATTTTTATCTGCATGAAAGTTATTACAAACATTTTAAAGCACATTTTGATCTATTATTAACTGTTCTTTTATAACCTACTTCGTGTAGCTTAATGCTCAAATTTTATGCATTTAAAGTATTTGATTTATTTTAAAATGATTTTAAGATTAAAGTAATTCAGATCTGACTTTATGTGTCATGGTCATACATTTTTAAGTGGTGGTTGTAAGTATTTACACAGAATTGTGTTAAATTACAGTAATTTCAC
>PYHW01010333.1:1043627-1096371 GCA_013186435.1 Turdus rufiventris
TTTTATCTCCAAGTTTTCCACAATAAGGTAGATACAAATGAGTCCTAAGTGGTTAAACCTCTGTGGAATTCTGCATCCCATGTAATTGCCTTTACCATTAGATTTGTTGGGGTTCAGGCCTTGGTTTTCCTTCCTTCCTTTCTTCCTTTCTTCAGTCTCTTCCTCCCCTACAGCTTTAAACTGTCACCCCAAACCTGATGGAAACAGCTTTTGTTCAACCTCTGTTTTATCGTCAGAAATCTTAGAACAGAAAACAGTGAAAGAAATTCCTGAGTGTATGTACATCATAAAGCAAGCAGGCTGGAGTGTGTTTGCACACTGTCTATAGGTCACCTTACCTATAGACAATATCTAGAGGGGCAGGAGTCAGCTGCTCCCCGCTTTGATGGCATCCCATACCAGTAGGCACTGTCTCAGTCTCAACTAAATTTTCCTGGCAACCCAGGACAACAGAGATTTAGTCAGGGCAGTCTCCTGCTGACAAGGTTCACACAGGACCTGGCCAATCAGTAAAGCTGAAAGTCTTAACAAAACAGGCTGGAGGGAAATGTTGTAAGGAAATGTCATGTAAAAGAAGGACAGCTACTCCACATGGATGCACTTGAACATCAACAGAGATTAAGTTAGGTCACACAGCCTGTCACAATTTTTTTACAACATACAGGCTCATTTTTTCAGTGTCAATCCAGTTAAAAAGGTAACCAACCATGTCTCATTAAGTTTAATTCAGTTTCCTGGTTGCCTACCTATCTGTTAGCAGATGGGGAAGGAAGGGGAAGGAAGGGGAAGGAAGATTCAGTGATGCACTTGCCCAGAACATGTGTGTTGGCACCCACCTGTTTCAAGGAAAGGAGAGGGCTGAGAGCATTGTAGTAAAGTGATGTCTCACTTCATCCTCTGGTTCCTGAGAAAGTTGACTTAATGAAGAAAATCTGATGAAAGAAGCACCTGGAGGATGAAATGAGTAAGTACTAGATACAACTAATAATAATAGTTAACAGGGATGCGTCAAATTTGGGCCTTCCTCTCTCTGCTTCTGCACATCCCCACTTCTTATTTCTGCCACCACCTGGTAAAAAAGGGCAGCCACTCTCCTGAAAATGAGGAGAAACTCTTTACTTAGATCTCAGAAGGGCAAAAGCTCAACAGCTGGTGTGTAGGCTGGAATGGTGCTTGTAAGAGACAAGCTGTGATGTGGGCAAAACATTTCTAGTCTTTTCATTCTTTAGCCTTTTTTTTTTTTTTTTTTTTTNCCAGGACTTTGAGGGAATTTATAGCTTTGTTTCGAGCTGTTCTCCAAAGAGGGTGCAGTGTTGCCACAGTACAATATTCTATTACTATAATGGTGTTCTATACCATGAACTACAGTATATAGCATGATAGCTCTGAATTCAGTGTATTCAGTAGTCTTAATTCTGAATTTCACTGATTCATATGCTTTCCTATCTCTGGGAAGTTGGTGTCATCTAGATCCAATGCTGAATTTGTCTCGAAAGCTGGTTTTATGTTAGAACATTAAGCTCTGCCACAAGGAAATTGAGTATCTCATGCTAGTCACATAGATTGTTCCTGTTCTTACTGATTGATGGACGTGACCACAAACCTGGAACTGTGGTGTGGGACTATAGTAATTAATGGGATGGCTGTGCCTCAGAGACTGAGATGTGAGATGTTGTCAGAGCATGCACATCAAAATTAGGACAGGCTCTCACATCTATTACACAGCCATGATTTAAAAACCCCCATTATCTGTAATCTCTTGCATAGCTTGAACATAGCTTCTAGCTGTATTTATCTGTATTTCCACTTGCACTTATTTTACTTTCCAGGCAGCTATAATATTGTCATTGTAAATGCTAATCCAAGGCATTGAAATTATGAGTAAAATATAATATGAGGTACAAAATGTCCAAAACAAATATATGGATGGAAAAATGCATTGTTTTCATGCTAGAGAGCAATACAGACAAATACAAAATTAGATAATAATGCTCTGCAAAATGTACACTAAGACTCTCAGCTAGGCTGAAAGGTTTAGTCTTGGAAGAGTCCCTTATAATAAATAGATTACCATTAGGAAGGTCAGCAGAATGGAGCCCTTAATCAAATTAGAAAACACTAGACATAATAATGTTCAAAAAACCTGCTGAACACATGTGCTCTCTTCTCCTTTATAGAGATTTGGAGGAAGTCAGTATTTTAACACTAATTACAGCAAGTAACTATTTTGTTTCCAAATGTAATTATTAAGCCCCTTAAACTCCTTTCCATGGATCCATAATATCATACAATATGATTTCAGATGTTGACTTATTTTTGTATCACAGTTATATTTAAGTCTAATTAAAACATGATGATTTCTTACATTTTACAATACAATAAATTTAGAATTTTTCTCTCAAAATTAGTCTTTTCAATAACTTTTTCATGCTGATTTTAACGGCAAACTCCTATGTTCCGGAATAAAAATGATCTGTACTTCTAAAAGGAATATAAATATTTCCTTTCCATTGTGCAAATAAATCAATTTCTCCAAGTTTAATTGTTTTCCAAACATGCAAATAATTCAAATTATTCATGGTTAGATCAGATTTATTTTCTCACTTCCTGGCAGAACAGACGAAGAAGCAGAACAGTTATTTATCATTGTGAATAAATTTAACATCAGAAGATTATTTATCAGATTTTTTTATCTTCAATTATACGAGAAGGATTTTAAAAGACTGATTCAGAATACAGTTTATTCTTAAACAGTGTAAAATCAAAGATTGTAGTTTAGACATGTGGCAGATTGTCTTCATATCTGAAAATGAGTAATATGGGAACAATTATTTTCTGGAAAATTATAATTCATATCAGATTCAGTTATTAATTAGCATTTTTTAATGCATTGTACCACTGAATATTTAAAAATCAGATGTAAAAATATTAGCTTAGCTCAACCAATGTATTGATTATTTATTGAGTTGCATTAAAGTAGTTTTGATGCATATATCAGTTATCTTCAGTATTTATATCCATCAAATCTTTCGCAGAAGAGATTTTTTTATTTGATTAACTGATGCAGTCAGGAACACAAACAATAGTTTTTGGCACAAAGTCCCATCTTAGAGTTTGAAATTAAAAAAAACCACAAAATAATAAAAAACCAGCAAACTAACAACAACAGCAAAAAAGAAAAAAACCAGGAAACCAAGACAAAAAAAGTATCAACCAATAAAACCCATCCCAAACTCCTTAAATCAATGAAATATCATCTCTTCTTCAGAACAGATATACTTCAATGAGAAAGCCTTTGTGTCTGTCACAGGTTTTTACAAGGTACAAAGTCTTGAAGATAGGCAAGGTGTTCTGTGAGCTTTATTCACAGGGTAATGTTGATAATGTTACATGATTTCCTACCATATTTATCAAAAAGCAAAAACATTTCTTTCAGTATGACACTGCTCTGCTTCACCTCAGAGTGTCCCTTTTCTGTATAGCAAAAAAGGGGGAAACTAGAGATTATTCACTTTCACCATAAAAACCATCTTTCCTGATGGCCTTACAGCGGCTCAAATGCACTTAATCCTTGATTTTCATCTCCTTCCAAAAATTCATCCAGATGACAGAATAGATTTGCAGCAAACCTAATCCATCATATTTAGGAAAAGAAATCCTTTTCAGACTAAAAAGAAATCTTTTCTCACAGTATGGTAAATTTATTAGGCTCCTGGAGAGGTCTGGTGAAGATGAGGTATGAGGCAATGAAAGGAGATGACCACATCCTCTATAATATCCAAGTTAGAGTCATAATAGCCCTTGAAACAATCATGCATGCTAATGGCCATCCATCAGCTTAGCCAAACTGTGAGGCTGTGAGCAAAACACTGTGGGAACAGTGGTAGACCTGAAAAAGCAGGTTAGCCATTTAAGCAAAACAGAATGAACTTCTTTATAAATTTATTTTAAATGCCCAGAGGTTGAGGGTTCTTTTGAGAAATACCAGTTGTAACATTCTCCTCAGTGCAAAAAAATGTGGTGGTACCTTCCAGCACTAACCTTTGAGTGGACAACCCCTCATGTTTGCTTTCTGAAAGCTTTTCCTCCCCCTGCTCAAGGAATGATCCAGGAAACAGAATAAATTATTGCCTTTGCTTACATGTCCTCAAATGTATTCTGACAAATATGTTGCCAAAATTTCTCAACTTCCCCCTATCATTGAATCAAAGACTTGATTTAGTTTTTACGTTTCTATGAGAAGAGTTGCGATTACTCTCAGGAACTTGTAAAAATTACGAGTGTGGATTTGAGTCTGGAATGAAAATCATATCCTCTGAGACTGGGTTTGATTTTTTCCCCTTGGAAATGTGTCTGTCTTCACACCTGTAAGATTTAGGTTTGACCAGAGGCAGAATAGCCAAAAAAGAATGGAGCTAAGAGAATCAGCGTTGTGAAGAACATTTTAAAAGAGGGAGCATAGTGAGGATCACTTGATCACTTCTGCAGCATGAATTTTCAGTGTCATATTGGCATCTAAAGTAATGGTCCTGCAGCAATCCAGACTGAAAACACAAAGGCTCAGAGAATCAACAAATGTAACTCATTTTACAACTGGACCAGACATCCTTAATTTCTGATGGTGTCTTATCTTGTAGATCAATGGAATAAATCCACTCTTATGGAATAAACAAACTTTTGACATCCACTGGTGTGCTATGTCCCTTGGAGACCCACATAAATATTATGTAGCCTTTTTATTTCTCCTTTTATAGTAACCAAGGAAAGAAACATTGTCTTTTTTGCCTTTGTTTACTACTGTTTGCTGCTTAAGGCAGTATGATCACTTTTACACAAGAAATGCCTATTTTTCTGACATTAAAAATTGCCATTGGCTATGGTAGATGATGACTCTAAGGAGTCATGGATTATAGCCTGTAAACCTAATTATTTTGAAATATTTAACCATTTTATTTGAATCTACACATACTCAAGAAACACTAGCATTTTAAATTATAGCCTTGCTGTTAATTTTAAACCCTGAAAATTTTAAGACTAACAAAACTCAAAATACAGGTTCTGAAACTCTTCTCCATGAAAAGAAATAACACTGCACCCAGGTAGAAATGGAAACCCAGGAATGAACTGAATGCACTGCTTATATCTTGCAGATCTTAAAGCTAAGAGAGATCCTTTGATTTTTAGTGTCACCTGAGACTGTTTCAGCAGAAGGTAAAACAGTAGACAACTTCATACACAGCTCTATAACCATATTTTTTGCTCATTTTTCCTATTTCTATCATTTTGCAGAGGTAATATTCAGGAACAAGGTCAAAGTAAATTTTCTAAGGATTCATGTGGTGGCCTGGCCCTGTATGAAATTATGAATAGTGTTTATTATTCTGACAACCACCATGTCTTTTTGTCATAATGATGTCATTTACTGGTATAATTAACAAAAACTTAGTGAGTACTTACTATTAATAGGTTAATGGCATGAGGTTGGATCAGTTGAAGTTTGGGTTGAGTATCTGGAAAAGGTTGTTCACCCAGAGGGTAGACAAGTGGATGAGTACTGGAACAGCTCCTCAGGGAAGTGGGCACAGCACCAAGCCTGACAGAGTTCAAGGAGAGTGGGACAGTGCTCTCAGGCACATGGTGTGACTCTTGGGATGTCCTGTACAGAGGCAGGAGTTGGACTCAGTGATCCTGATGGTTCGCTTCCAAGTCAGCAGATTCCATGATTCTATGCATCTATTTTTTTTTAATTTTTTTTAAGAGGAAATACACCTCAAGTCAAAATTAAATTGTTAGTGTGTTGTTTAAAAATGATTAAATTTTATTGCAGTCTAATTCAAGAATCATTGATAATCCAGGAGTAATTGTTGGAGAAAGAAAAAGAATACACCTATGCAGAAAGAGTGTCAATAATTATAATAATTCAGTTAAACTCATTGTGAGAACACTTCTTATTTTCTATACCCTTTTCTGATTTTCTGTTCACTTTTTCCCTGCTCCTCAGGCTCATAAACTTGCTGGATTAATCCTAGCATTGACAGAGAGGATGTTGCAAGAAATTTTCAGCATCTAGAGTCCTTGGTGGGAAGAATAAAAAGCCCATGTTCACAGTTTCTTCTTCCTCTCTCTGGGATCCATAAAGGGTCACTTTTGTACATTTGGTAATACACATTTATACCATGATCTTTCTTGCCTGGTGTGCAGCTCTGTGTCTCAACTGAATTTATCAGTGACTACTTTGTTCTCTGTGTAACCCCCCTCACTTGAATTCCAGTCCTGTGTTTCTGTAGGTGACCACTGATGGGTGTTCATTGCCATGGCCCCATCTCTCACCATCCCATTCCCTCATCCCCCTGACACATCCTGCACCTCCACTGCTCACGCCTTCTGCTGTGGTGTTGGGCCTGTATTTCTCTACACTGCAGGATAAAATTCATGGTAAAACCCCAGCTATGAATCACTACTGAAGCACCGTCGAGTTGCAACTTCTCTGTCCACCACCCAACTCAAGACAACCCTGAGGCAGTGCTGGCCTGTGGTGACAAGAGGCAGCAGCAGTAGGTCCCCACAACTCCTGGAGCCCCACATGTTTCTTCTCTTAAAGGAAGGGGATGGGGAGGAGGGGGACTGTGATCAGAAATTCAGAATTACAGGCAGCAGCCCCTGCCTCCTCCTTGACTGGGGCCACAAGTCAGTTGATGACCGTGTTGGCAGAGCGTGGAGCTGAGGACTGGGGTAGATCATAGGGGAGAAAGATGCCACAGAAACAGCAGGGTGCCTTGGACTGAAATTTTGGTGTTTCCATACAGTGGAATTCAGCAGAAATTACTCCTTGGAGACTAAAGAATAGGAGGAGATACTAAAGGCTCTCAGTTTTGCGTGCCTTTATACCTTATTGAGGAGAGAAGAGATTAAGAAAGCATCATGGAGTGCTGAGAAATTAAAAAGCAAAAAGCCTCTTTTCCTGGAAGATTTTACAGAGCCAGTCATTGTGTACAGAGGACACAGTATGCTGTGAGCTACTGACAAGCTTGTGAGCATGATTTTTGTCATGAAGCACTTGTATTTCAAAGAAAAAAAAATCAGAGCACAGCAAGCACACAAATATCCAGAGTACTTCAGTGAAGAAAATTCTGCTAAGATTTATTACAGGCAATTATGTAGGGGTGACAGATTACTAGGAAAAGCACCAGATTAATTTTGAGGGTGTTTAGAAGGTTAATATAAATTGAGAATTTGAAAACACCTTTTTCTTCATTTCAGATCATTCTGTAGAAGGCTAAGCATCTTTGAGATGGGTGAAAAACTTTAATTTGTTCCACCAGGCATAACAGCAAAAATAAAGACTGTTTAATCTTCTTTCCTCTGTCTTTTTTCTGTCCTTGTTACCAAAAGATTTTTCTTTCTCTGGCCGCAATTTGAAGAAGGCAGCATTCACCTTGAATCACTGGATGGTGGGAGCTGACCATTATGAAAGATTCAAAAAGGCAGAGTGCTCTATAAAAAAATTAATTTGAAGTGAGAAAGTTTAAAAAGGTGGGGGGGGTGGGGGGGGGAATGCTCATCAGCCTAAAGTGGCAACTTTTATTTTTTCCATGAGAATTTTTTTCATAAGGAATGATGTCTTCTTTTGTCTTGTTCTAGTGCAAAGAAGGAAAAAAAAAAATAAGCCAACTGATAATTTTCTATGAGCCAGAAATAGAATTGTGTCTCATTTCTTCCTTAAGTTTAAATTATACTGGTCTAAATAACAGCAAATCATCACCTTGAAAGAAGTAGCATTTTTCATTCAAGAGGTCTTTTTATTTTTCAAGACACCTAGAAATATGGTAGTTATTTTGTTTCTGAGCTTCTCATTCCTTCTGGTTTCCTTATTTGTATTGTGTTATGTTTTGGAGGGATTTTTTTAGCTAATTAAATTTCCGGAACCATCTGAGCAAAACCAAAGGGATTGTATCACAGCGTAAAGGGATTTTTGACTCCACAGGATTACCATTTAAAAATATAATTTTAATTGAAATTTTATTATAAAGGCTTCCATGATTCCTAAACATTCTCTGACTTGCTTTTCAAAGTTTGCTCTCTTCAATTTAAAACTATCTTATAGGCTACAACCTAGGCTGTTTCTAGAGATTACAGGAGAGCTCTGCACAAAATATATATTTATTTTCAGAAATTCAAAATCCTATCCTTTTCTCTTTCAATTTAAGTTTTCCGGTAGTGGAAAAATTCTAATGGCAGTATATTTTTTCATTGTAATCTAGATGAATGCTCTTTACTAAAACAACATAAAATTTGGGGAGAAGGTTTGAACATTGTCTATCAATGAATTTCAAATTTGAATGGCATTTAATCCATAAATACGTTTTGCTTTTAATCTTTTATTTTTTTTTAAGCAAAACTAAATTTAATTTTTTTTATAGTCACAGAGTTACAAATTCATATTTCAAAGTGAGACATTATTTTAGAAAATTATTTACATGCAGCTAGAAAATCAAAGGGGAAGATCCTAAAATACATTTGGATGCGTAAGTTCAGGGTTTGTTATTTTTTCACTGGAAAATGCACTGTTTTGATGAGGGCTGCTGAAATTATGGCCAGCTGGTGTGTGCGTGTTCCACTCTGCTGATGGACAGAATACACAAGGTTTGCCTCCTTGAGCAGCATCTGCAGCTGTTCCAGTACGAAGAAAAGTCTTGAAAACCTGCCTCCAAATTCCATCATCACTCTGTGCATATTACCCTGTTCAGAGAGTCACTCTTCATTAGCTTCACAAATGTGGAAGCAGAGTTCAGCTGTCACCAGCGCAACAGGAACAGCAGAGTTCAAACTTAAAAGTCCTCCTAGACTCAGTTTTAAACAGAATTTATAAACTCTTTGTTAACTGGTATTATAATTGTACTTCAGTGTTTCTTAAAGGACATACAACATCAAGATCCATAAAATTATAATAGCAATAATTTAGCAATAATTAAAAAATAATTGAAGTCCTGAGGGAGTACCAATCTGGGGATGCAAACATCAGAATAATGTATTTTCTATAATACTTATCTTAATTTTTCCTGATATTCCAGTCAACATGAGCTGTTCTTGTGAAAGCCAGAGATAAGATCAGTGCACTTATGCCTGTTAAAAAGTAACTATGAAAAGAAAAACTTCCAGATGTTGAGGCTAGGTTTTAGGGAAGAGGTCACCATCATCAACATTGCCTGCTAGACATTGTCCAAGTGTTCAAATTTGTAACACCTATTGTTCCCTTGGAAACTTCTTTTATACTCTCAGGTACAAAAACATTCCAATTTTTTTTCAGGAAGTTATTTATTTTGTACATAGAAGAATATGCAATAATAAAGCAGCTCAAAGTTACTTTGATAATTTGAACCTGTTCTGAGACATAGATGTATAATCTTTTGGCTTCTAAAAATCAAGGGATTCTACTTTTCTGAGTTAATTTCTTAAACTTACATTTTCACAAGGAATTGAGTTAACCATTTAGATAGTGTCAGGTGGGCTAGTTAAAAATTATAACTAATAAATCTCTGCTGGTTATACCATTTCCAGACAAAAAAAAAAAAAAAAAAAAAAAAAATCTCAAGAGTTGACATAAAAATGCTCACTGGGACATAGGAGGATGTGAGTCAGTGGAAAGGACACCATTGCCAGAAACAGCTTTTGTCAGCTTAAAATAAAAAGAAAATCCAGGTCCTGATTGCATTACTTTGCAATGGGTGATTGTGCTGAGGGAAATGGCACTTTCAGAGTACTATTGAAATAATCTGGGAATAAAAATCTGCTCTGAGTACGGTAGTTGTTAAAATAATCTGGGAACAAAAACCTGGTCTAGAACAATACAAAGATTGGGAAGAAATCCAGTGAGAATATGGAACCTAAATATGCCAGTATGGAAGTGCAGTGCTCATGCTAAAACCACTGCTGGTCTGGCTTTTGAAGACTGGTGGTTGCTGACAGTGGGGCAGCTGAACTTTGCTTTTCAGGTCCCCTTGCTGCCTTAACTATGCATATGGACTCTTGTGAAATTTCCCTTTAAATACCACAGTTTGGAGGGTATAGTTTCAAAATTCATGCTGTTTCCCCTTAAAAATATACAATAAAATTCCACCTCAGAGGAACAGTTTCAGTAACAATTCCTCGTCTTCACTGGGGTGGCATAAAGGTCAGGTTACAAACCCAGAGTAAGTCATCCTTGCTGCTGTGTCAGAGCTATTCACTTGTATCTTATGAGTTAGGGACTCATCATTTTGCACTGCTATTTTTATACACAGCACACGATATGGCTGACTCTCTTCTAATCTTCTGGAAGTGCATTCAAGGCCTTAGATCATGTGCAGTATACACTAACATGAACGATTGTCTTCATTAGGAGATTTGGCACACAGAGAGGCTGCTTTGAAGTCTGGTTCTGTAACTAATCTTGCATAAACTCTGTTGTTCAGATGTTGAATACTTGTTAGTGATTCTTTTGTTGTAATGGAGATCCATATTATCCCAGTTTGGATAGCATTACTCTAAGGAAGATATTTAAACCACAAATACTGTTAGCTGCATGTCACGGACTTCTCAGACATAGCAGAAAAAACAAAACAAAACAAAACCCCCCACAACATCTCATGGGAAACAGATGCAATTGACAAAATACAAGAATTTTTAAATCTGCTAGAGCTTTATTGCATCAGCTAATCTTATTCCAAATATCTACACTCAAGTTAAATATCGTCCACCAAAACAGATATCTGAAGAAATTGATTTCCCTGTAGAACTGCTTCAAGCTGACATATCAGTGTTGCGAAGTTTTAAAATGTTTATGACTAAAAAGTTAAAGACAGTAGGAAAGGAAAAAGAGAATAAATCTGTTTTGACAGAAAATTAGAGTTCTTTGAGCCTGAAATGTTTGCTTTCTAGCATGTCAGGTTGGAAGTATTTTTATCTGCATCCTTAAGGAACTGCCCTTTTACAAAATAAACTTTGTGTTTTCAGTATTTCTAGACTGTGTTAAGAAATTTGGCACATTTGCTTTGGAAATGAAAATTAATTGCTTTAGAACTGTGGAATCAGTATGTTCCTAAACCTATAATAGTCTGACAGAATGACAGGGTTTTGACACTGGGATAGCTACTGATTATTCCAGGACTGACAGCCTTAAAATACTGAGGCATGAAGAAAAACACATCTGAGTGAGGGTCTAAGCTCCAGCCCCACCTAACATCAGAACCTCCAAGTGCAGTTGATCCTGGAACTGCTTCAAACTTGGTTTCCTAGAGAAAACAGCACTTTTATTTTTTTCCCCTAGTTCTTTCAGCGCTGCTGTTCTCAGTTGTTAAAGGTGTACAGTGGATGTGGCCCCTGCAAGTAGCTGTGAGTAAGGAGTGGATGCAAAGGTGCACGCACTCTACAGTACTTCTGTTATCCTATTATCTGGTGAAAGAAGACAACACCCCCCCACAAACATCTTCCATGATAGCAATATTCAATCTCCGTTCCCAGTGCTACTTGAAGAGATAGAAATGGCTGTGTAAGGACAAAACAGCCACTATAACATACCATGCTGTGCTTCCAAAGATATGATTATAAAGAGGTCCTCTTGGGCAAACGAGGGGCTGGCACACTCTTTGGGTAACACAATTCTCAGAAAGTTAAAGGTGATGATTCTGGATGCAAAGTCTCAGCCCCTGGTTGAACTGAATATTTTTATAACATTTGAAAGCGTTGCTTGGACTAACACACTTAAAAGAAACATCACTGACAAGCAACATGGACTGATAGGAGCTCTGCTCTGGGATGTTCACAACCACTCTCCTGCACTGCAAACAGTGCTCCCAGATCCCAAAGAGTTTTATATCTCTGCAATGCTTTTGCAATGTCACAGCTTAGATTGAAGATAAAATAAATGAGGCCAGCAAGTTTTGATTATGCTGTGCTAGATTGAAATACCAAAAAAATGCCCTAAATTATGAAAGCTCCTGACCAAAATAAAAAGTTGCTCAGTGGATTGGGTCTGGGTCTGGGATAAAGAAAAAGAAGGATTTTTTTTTTTTTTTTTTTTTNGAAGTCTGGCTAACACATGTATTCTCATGTCTCCAGCTTCCTTGTCAGGAAGCCTGCAGATGAATGGCTCTGATTTGAACCCACTTTCATGGGGAAGGAAACACCCACGCTAACAAATATTTGGGGTGTTTTGAGGTAATGTTTTAAAGTGCTGAGCAATTATGTTTCCACCACATGAAGGAAGACATTGAGTAACCCTTTCTTGTTAGGTTACTACATACCTAACAGATTTCAGCCACCTACACCTTTTACAGTGAACCAGATGAGCATTTCATATATGCCTGGAAAACATGTTGCTGTCCCACTCTTCTCTTTTAGCACTATCTTTTCTTTCTTAACTACCACTTGTTAGGAAGTTAGGAAAAAACCCTTAACACCTAGAATAGATGACTGAAGTTTTCTTTCAAGTTTTCATTCAGGTTAAATTAGGAAAAAATGGCTCATTTTTAAACAAACGAAAAGAGTAAAGCTGAGGTAAAAAATGTGCCAAAAAGATCCTGTGAAATGAATGATTGTATCTGGGCAAATAGATAATTAGCATGTATGAAACCTTATTTTTTGAGCATCTGAAGTGTAGGTGGACTTGAGGAAACAAAGCATTAAAGCTCAATTCTACATTTATTTTATTGTCTTTGCACACTTGTCTCAGTTTCCTGTGATGCCAGCCATCTGTCCAAGCCCATGTGTTTGATAGGACATATCACGGTATGCCACAAGGACCTTGGGTACCCTGTTTAGTCCAAATCTCAAATTGGAGAATAACATGTAATTCTCTTTTATTTAATATTTGTCATATGCCTGGGTGTGAGTCAAAGTCAAATATAAAACATGAAGGCATCCTGTCCTTCAAAGAATGACAATCCCTTATATTTAAAATAAAGAGAAAGTGCCAATAAATCAGCCAAAATAAAAAATGGTGTATAGAAAAGATAAAAACTGCTGCTCTGGGCCTGGCTTCATGGGCCATTTTGGAGACTGAGGTGTTGGATGTTGCCATGGCAGGGAAATTTTTGAGCAACAAAACTTGGGTAGACTCTGTACTGCACAGAGTAGGATAGCCTGTATGGCAGGATGTCTTAGCAAGTTAATAACCAAAAGTTGGAATCATAAAGCATGCAAGCTAAAGGTTTTGAAGTTAGGTATAAGTAATTCTCAATTAATTTTTTTTAAAGTAATTAATTTTTTTTAAAGTAATAACTTCTACAACCCCACCTCAATTGAGTTATCCATATCATGCATAGCACCCAATGTGGACTGAAGTCTGTTTCATCAGCTCAAAAGTGATTTGAGAATGAATCAGAAAGAAAAGCTTTTGCAACTGCATTTGTATTTCTGTTCCTTATTTTCAAAATACATAATTTGTGGAATGGGGACACTGCTGAATTAGAATGATCCTCAAATGGTGAGAAAGAATAGCACATTGAGAGTACTGTAGATCGCAAGTTAATCTCTGATTCCTCTTCAAACATTCTGTATGGCTTTGGGCCAGTGACTGCAAGTTGGATGCTAAGAAGATTTTAAAACCTTTTAGAGAAGAAATGCACCTGCATCCATTGTCGAACTTCATTCATTCACTGATATTTAAGAAACTCAACTAAGAATTTCTAGAATAAAACAGTGGCTGTGTATAACATCATCCAGAGCATTTCACAAGATTTTTAGTTGACTTTCACTTTTAAAAATGAATATCACTTTCTACTGTGAAGTATTCAGTGAAGATATTGAAAATTTTCCTCATTGAGTAACTAGGCTGAAAGCTCTAAATCTGCACCTTTATTTCACCCTTCATTTTTCTATTTCAGTTTTCAATATGGGTTGGATGTAGTTATAACTTTGGCAACTGGATTGAAGTACCCATTATCCATGATTTACTGTCAGTACAGTTACTTAAGAGAAGTCCTTATCACTCTAGAGTTTTTGATATTCTAAATAGCTTAATCTTCCAGGATGCCATAAGAAAGCATGAATTTTGATTTCTCAGTTTCCAGATTGTCAAACAGACCTCATAAATTGTGGCCAGTATATGTGGATATGGTGAGAGTCACAGCTCTGTCAGTATAAGAAAATGTAGTCACAAAAATCCTGTACATGGTACTGTATATTGGTCTTTCAGATATCCTGTAAGAGGTTCAGCCGTTGCTCCTGCATCTCCCCAGAGCCCTCTCAAGGGGCAGCAGTCCTCTCCATTGCCCACCAGCAACCAGCAGAAGTTCTCCTTTTCCTCCTTTTCTCTCAATAATACTTATTTTCCAGATATTTTACAGCCACTGATGCAATGAAAAAGCTTGTTGTCTGCTTCCACTCATCAAATGAAGCAATCATTTATTTTTATTGGGAACTCTCCTCTCCTTCATACTTGTTTTTCAAAAATATCTTCCATCAGCATACTTTATCAGTTTGCTTTGCTTGGTTTTATTCTAAGTTCTTTGAAAGAACTGCATGTTTCATAAAACTAAGAATGAACGCATCCTTGTGGTCCCTAAGAAATGCACTGGCTGATTCTCATTAGTTTTGAGATATGCCATGTCTATTTTTAATGCAGTCTTGGTGCCTCATGTTAATGCTATATCATTTTAGTTCTTAATCAAAATGTCAAGCAGTGTTGAGTCACGCTCATTACAGAAGTGACGGTTTGTTACACCACCATCCATTACCTTCATTAACCAAACCGGGGTCATTAACAGAACAAACTACTTGGGGAAGATCTAACGGGTTTTCCTGAAGCATTAATCATTTTGCTAATTGTTCATTAACAGACTGTCAGCCATTCCCATATTTACTGATGCTGGTCAAATTGGTCTATTTTTAATTACTTTGTTTGAGCAACACTGTGAGGGCATCATTACCCCTTTTCTCCCCTCTCCACTTAAATAAGTGAGCACCAATGTCTCTGATGGACTGATTGGCCAGCATCAGGTCTGTCTTGGATGCCTCTGTCACTCACCCTGTGGACAGGAAAAAATTTCTGGTAGCTTCTTTTAGAAGCCACCCATGTGAAATCCCACACTATCAAAATCTTGTCAGGCAAACCCAATACAAACATGAATGAAATTATAAAATTGGAGTGCTACAAAGAACAGAGTCACATTGGGACTGACACACAGACTAGGGTTCTCATAGCATAATTTCAGTTACGTAAAATTTAAACATATCTTCCTAAATAGCCATTTATGCCTTGTTTATAATAACTCTCAAGATATGATCGGAGTACAATTCATCCCACAGATGCTGAACAGTTGAGGCTGGTTCCTCTGTCTTTTGTGGGTGCCCATCTGTCTCCAAGTTATCTAAGGAAATTAGGTTAAACGAGGCGACTAATACTTATCTGGTCAAAGACAGTTGAAATGGACTCCAAGAAACATCCAAGGAAACCTGCAGTACAAAACAAATATTTCAACATTCTTCACATCCTGTAGAAAAATATAGTCATTTTCCAATTATTTTCAATTGAGACCGGAGTTTACTGAAATTGAATAAAAGTGTCAGTTTAAATGTAACCTTCATTCCACATTTAGGTTTTTTAATTGGCTTTTCATAGAAAGCAACTCTTAGAGAAATGCCAGTTATTGTACAATGCTTATGTCTAATAAGAACAAATTATCTCTCCTAAATAAAACCAGTATGTATTTGTAATCACTGTATGCTCATTTGATTGTATGACTGTGTGTCAGGATTTTTATTAAAAGAAGGTAGTGTTAATTTGAAATTATTAATTTAACATATTAGTTTGAATTTAAGTCTGCATGTGCCTAGTCAGAGCTTGCCCCTCAGGAAAAAGGCTCCACAATCCAAAAGTAGAGTTTTTGTTTCTCCTTACTCTAAGAAAGTGCAGTCCTGCTTCCCAAAATAATGTAAGGTTCCCTTACTTTTTTAATTCCTCTGGCTCATCAACCAAGCACACTGTCTAGCACTCTGAGACAGAAGAAAACAGCGAGACTGAGCCCAATTCACTCCCAGTGAGGAGAGGAAGGGAGCTGACATATTTGATTAATCATTGCCATCTCCCTGCTGCTATCAACACAATGCAGCACCTGTGGCAAGGAGCCGAGTACCCCTTTATGCTCCTCGCTGGAGGCACGCATTCATTGCATTCACACATTCAGAATGGGATGTTTGATGAATAAAGAGTTATGCTCAGTAATGAGACATGTCCAGTAATGAGGAGTGAATTTTTCCTTAGCGAAATTGTTATCTGTTAAAAAAAAAAAATAAAAAAAGAAAAGCTTTCTGGCAGAGAAGAAATTGCAGATCTTTAAATACTCCAGTGCTATTAAAAATCTTAGACCTTAGCAAATGATTGACAATATTTCAACAACAGGGAAGTGGTGACTGGGAACTTGTCTGTGAAAACAGATGGTGCTTGACACTTCTCTGGAAGAACCTGTCAGCCCCTTTAGAACACCAGGTCATCTAGACTGAAGTATAAAAAGAGAATATTCTTGTCCTAAATTGCTTACTGTGTAACTTTAAAAAAACGTTTGTGTATTATATGCCATGGGAAGACTCCAGACTTGCTGAAGGTGTGAGTGGTGCAGCAGTCTGGAGCAAGCCTTGCTCTGGACTCAGCTGGCACTTCGCTGCATGTGTACATACTTGTGTGCATGTATATACAGGGAAACACCAACACAGGCACTTAGCAAAGAAGGTAAGGACTTGCCTGACTTGTCCTAGAGGCATCTGGTGCTGGTTTGCATGTCCCCTTTCATTTAAGATACCTTGAAGATGACAATATTTGCAGGCAGCTTACAACTTTGTCCAGTTTCAGGTGGAAGTTGCCAGACTCCCCTCACAGTGCCTAAATGACAGTAGACACATGTCTTTGCTGAATCCCACCCCACATGCTGTAGAGGGGAATGTTACCCATTATCTTCTGCTTTATGTATTCATCTTGTGACATATGTCGTGGTGACCAAAAATAAGAAAATCAGGGGTTTTATCTGTGCAGAACAGTTTTACTTCATTACTGACATGGGTTTCTCACTCATTAATTTAATCTGGTCAAATTTTTCTTCAGTTTGCTGCTTTCACTAATGAGTCACCCTGTTTCTACTGTGGCTTGCTAACTCACTGAAGTGTGGGAAGAGATGTGCTACATGCAATAAATTCAGCTGGCTTCATACACCAGCTTTGGTGTCCAAGACTGTGAATGAAAGAACTTCAAGTTTATTTTTGCTTTTGCTTTGCACTTTTACAAAGGGAAGTGATTGAAAATGGGAAGTGATTAACGAGTTCTTAATTGAAAACTACTGTAAAACCAGATCAGACGTCCCTAAGAGAAAAAAGCCCTGAATCTATATAGAAAATGTATACACCTAAAGAAAGTCATAAACTATCTGCCCAGTGACTGGTTTTCTGCAGCAATTTACTCTGAAGCATCCTTGTTAGCATGTTCTTTATGCTTTGAAAACAAGCTGTTTTTATATTGGGGTCCATGTTATTACTTTCATTTGCAGAGGTGAGTATGCATTGTGTGTCTATCAATTTTTCTCCTCTTATTTTCTCTCTTTTTTTTTTTTTTTTTTTCTTTTTTTTCTTTTTCCTTTTTTCTTTTTTTTTGTTTCCTCTATAACAACATTGTTGACAAATTTGCCATGGGATTTTTTACAGGATCATATCACTAGTCTACTTTTCTAGAAATGACTCTCTGTTCCGGAGTATCCCTGCCAGTCTACAGCTAAGCAATGAAAGAGTGGAGCATGGGAATATTCCTAGAGTTCAGGGACAGGCTTGATCCATTTGGTGGCTTAAAATCTGAGATGATAACCAGGCCTGTACTGTATGTTTCTTATGCCTTGCTTTCTGTAAGTTCTCAATTCTGACCATTTTATTTGAAATTTCATTGGACCCACTTCAACAGCAGATCGAATGTTTGTCTTGATTGTATCTTGAGAGAAGCATTCCACATTTATCCCTGTCAGAGTTCAATACTCTCTGACCAGGAGGAGGGTTTAGCGTTTATTATCAAATCTACTAATCTGGTGTATTTGCTGCAGCAAGGCTCTGTTAAATCAAAATCACAATGTACTGAAATCATAACAGAGAAATAACTCAGCACTTGCATACTGGTTGAATCACAGAACAATTACCGGTCCTGTGTGCTCACTGTCAGGATGCAGAGCATACCCAGTCCCCAGGAAAGCATGCATGGATTAAAGCCAGATCAGGCTGTCTTCCAATTTTATTCAAGTAGTTGACCAGATTTTATGCTTTATGTTGGGCTGAGGCATGTGTATGTCCTCCCAGCCCTGGCACACTGGTCTGGGTAACTTAGGAAGACATAATTGCATGTTAATTATCTCAGGCAACCTGATGATTCAATGCTGCAGCTGTCTTATCTGAAAACATTACCCCTCATTCTCACTGGTGTTGAGATGAGTTTAGCTTTCTTTATGATGCTTGTTTCTCTGAGCTCATTGGAGTTTTCGCCTCATCTCTGAAAATTCCTTCACTGTGGAGGTGTGCTGGTCATTCACAGCCATGCAACAGCTGCTTTCCCTCAGTATAAATTAGCAATATATTTTTCCCAAAAAAAGCATTGCATGCAGTATAACTATTTGTAATAGTTATATAACCTCAGGGTTTTTTTTTTCTGAAATAACACCACACAAATTACAGAATACAGCAGCAGCTTTTACCTGCTGATCCCAATTTAATTATGACTATAATAGATTGTTAGTCATTTGCAAAATATTCTGAAAAGTTGTCTGAAAAGTTGTTTTGTTTTTTTTTTTTTTAAATCTTTTGGGACTTATATTTTGATTTAAAACAGAAAAATCTAATTATTGTGAAAAGGTATATTCTCTAAGTAC
Source organism: Turdus rufiventris (assembly GCA_013186435.1). NCBI lineage: Eukaryota > Metazoa > Chordata > Aves > Passeriformes > Turdidae > Turdus > Turdus rufiventris. Next base: position 1,062,497 of record PYHW01010333.1, read on the forward strand.
CTGAGAATCCATCATCAGTGCTGAAGGAAGGCAGGGAGTCAATACAGATAGCTGGCTTGGAAATATCCTGCAGGAACTGATGCTTTTCTACAGCTGAGTCATATGGTATAGAAAATCATGTAGAGAGGTCATTGCTCATGCGAATCAAGTGACTAAGAGTGTGAAAATTACAACTCATTTATTTTACCCCTCTGATCAGAATTTTTACTCTCTTTTTTTAAGCAGTGGGTTCAGAGTATACATAAAGTGTTATATTTCTAGTCCCTTTTTCCTCCAAGAAAAATTCTTTCTGAAGAAAACATGCAGTATGATGTTTTACATTTTGCAAGTTAGAACACCATTGTTCTAACTTGGCACCTCTACATTTTTTAAGTTATTCACATAATAATGTATAGTTTATAAAATAACTTACAAATTTATTTCAGTAATCACTATATTTATCCAGAATATGTGTCCAGATTTGCCTTTATGTAAATGAATACATGTAAGGGAACATCTCTGCAGTTTCTGAGTAAGTCATTGACACCCAAAAAAAAAAAAAAAAAAGAAACACAGAGAATAAAGGAACTCATCCAGATACAAACAAAGGTTAAGTCCACAGGAGCAAATTAAATATGCTTGAGAATATTTCAGTGCAAACTATCATTTATTAAAATTGATTCAGGCACAGATGGACTGTTGAGTTGAATGAATAACAGAGTTTTCTGTAGATGTTGGGTCTTATTCTGGAACTGTGCATTATATTGCTGAGCCTCTGTTTTGGCTCTAGGTCTAAACTTGTTGTCCACCTTCTCCAACTCCTGGAATGCCTTTACAGAAGTCCCTTCATGGATGAGTAAGGTGGTATCTTGCAAATATCTATCTTCCCTAATATCTTTCCAAACTCTCTACAGGCCATTTTCAGGCACTTCAGAGGAAATTAATGATCATCTTATTGGATGTGAGTCTGAACCATAAAATCATCTTCCACCTGCTCATTGTCTGCTGAATGACTGCAAATGGTGTAATGCTTAGTTTGGTTCTGCATCATTACTGGCAAATATTTCAAAGCCATGAAACTGGCCTTCTGTTGCCATCAGAAAGGCAAGCAGAATTAGACTGATAAGAGTAATTAAGAGCATTTTGTGAAGACTTTCCTTTTCTTAGCTGGAGAAATAGGTTACTCATCACACTAGTTTAATTTATTCAAAATTCATGTTTCTATATTAATTTTCTTAATTTACAGCCCAAAAGGGAGGCAGTGTTATGCTTGTATGTGAGAAATGACGACAATTGATACATCTTGGAGAGAGGTGCAATCTTTCAGTGATCCTCTGGTCTTTCCTTAATTTCCATTATTTATGAAACTGTAAGGAAAATCAGGTTTATTCTAATGTCTGGTCTCATTATGGTTTATTTTCTCCTTTTAATTTAGGGAATATGTTGACCTACTTCTTTGGTTAGATAGCCAAAGGTCTTTGCCTCTCCTTTAATTCTGGATAACTAGTGAACCCCTAAATTTATTTTTCAACAAATAAAACTGGTAGGTAGAGTCTTCTATGTATCTGATATGCTCATAATATAGAGATGTCTTCAGATAGTATTTAGTAAGTATATTACATGTAACACATCAGCTTGGATTGTTAGGCTTCAGAGAAATACCTATAATTCCTATATCACACTGTGGGTATGATATACTGTGATCTATTTCTCCTATTTTAGTTGCAGAGATCTACACATGGGCCAATTCTCTCATCAGTATCCCATACTTGAGAAAAATGGGTGCTCTTTAGAAGTGATTCACCTGACCTTTTTCAAATGTTGGCTTTAGGAAGAGGTTAGTAATGCCCTGCTAGGACTTACTTCTCTCTACTGCCAACAAGACTGTATTACTTCAGAGACAGAACTTTGCACGCTAAACATTATATCAGACTTCTACTTCATTGTTTCTTATCTGGAACTGTAGCATCCATCGGTGTTGTACAAGCTGGGGTACCATTTGTCTCCAAATTAGTACTGGACTTGGGAGTTTATGCCCACAGCTTTGAACTGTGGCTCTGCCAGCAAAGAAAAGCAAGGGTATGATTGGTTGAAAATAGTCCCAATTCCCTTGTGGACCTAGTGAGTGCCTTGTGTCTACTTTGCAGTCTTTTGTCTGTGTTTGTTGCTACAGGCTCTCTTAAATGCACTCCAAGCTTGAATGTTTCTTAACTCCATATCCTCAGTTTCAAAGGGTCTAATTCATGAGCCTTGTGAGCTTTTGTGAGGAAATAATGAGTTTATAAAGTGGGAATACATATTCTGCAAGACAGAAAAAATTCAATTGTAATTTTTTGATTCAGCCTGCATAAACTATACCTCAAACACACGATAGCACAAAGTGCAGATTTGTTGCATTGAGCAAAACTTCATTTACAGATTTTTCTGACCAATGAATAAACAGTCTGAAATGGACTTTTTTAAATGAACAGTTTGCCACATTCTCATGCTGGGAACTGAAGGCTACATTATTTTACCTTGGTTACCATAACCATAACCATAACCATAACCATAACCATAACCATAGTTATCAACAGTATTTTTAGTATTTTTTTAATCCAGGTTTTTTGGTTTTTTTGGTTTTTTTTTTTTTTTTAGGATATAATCAAGACAGTGTAAATATGATCTACAATAAGACATAATTCTCTCTTTCTTTCAATTGCCCTAAGAATTATAGGTTCTTTGCTATGAAAAGCTGTAGACCAAGAGTTTAATACTTTAGGCCAACTTCATCATGTCAGGACTTTCTAAATATGGATTTGATTAAACAAATAAAATACCAATTACTTTTTTCAGAAAATAAAAGAAGACAGAAAAACAAAATCAAAGGTTTCATTCAATGAACAGTCACTTGAAAGTGCTGGGTTAATGGTGGGATTTGATGTTTTTAAAGATCTTTTCCAACCTAAAGGCTTATATGATGCAATGATATTTAATGTTCAGTGCATCATCTTCCTTTTTGCTTATTTCCCTTGTTTTTTTTTTAAATGAGCATTTCTTTTTGAAACCTTCTTTATTCCAAAGTGTTCTAATTATTCTTGCTCACAGTTTCAGCAAAATCAGCTTTTATTTAAAGTGGTGAGATTAAATATTTTATCAGAAAAGATCCTTTGGACCCTTAGTGTCCAAATTATTTGAGTTTATGCAATATATTTTTATTCTGAGGAAAAGCAAGACATTTTTCTCATTAAAATAACAGTAGGAGAGGCCAGAATCATGGGAGAGGGCCATATCATACTTATACTTTTCTGTTGAACGTGATCATCCTTAGAAATTAGAGAGAGATGTGAACATGGCTCGTGATCCAAAAGAGCAACTTATAATTATAAATAAATTTCAGCATCATCTTTCTTAATATGACAGATTAGCGGAAAAGGAATAAAAAGCATCTTGACACCTCAAATACACCATGCCAGAAATTTCTTCCTCTCCAGAACTACATGCAAATGTATGCTTGGAAATTTTGTATTCTATTTGTGAAGAACCATTTAATTTTCCACAAGTATTTAAACAGTGACAATTACTGGATGATGGACAGCAACCTCTTCCTTTTGTACATCAGACTCCCTTGTGAGCCCTGATATGAAGTGGGTGCAGAAATTTAATTAAAATGCCTATTAAGGAGAAATCTCTATAAATATCTTGTCTTCAGTAGGTAGATATTTAATTTATTTTTTAAATGTTGGCTGAGCTGTGCAAAGCAGAGCTTTCTTCTTTAGAAAGATGAATATGAATGAAATCCTCTCCTTTTGTTTTCTGGTGAAAGCATACTGCTCATAATGTTTTTAACTGAGATTTTGTCATTAGCCTATTGCCATTGGCAGATATAAAAGCGTAGAAATTTCACAGCAACTTTTGAGTCACCAAGTTCAACTCTGTGTCGCAGACAAACTGAACAGACACCTATAAATGTATGATGCTCTGTTTAAAGCAATCTGCATTAAGTGCGTTGCATTACACTTGAGGAAAAGAAGGTTTAAAGCCTCACTTTTGGACTCCTAAGAATCCTTTTTCTAAATTAATATGTAAACTTACTAATGGTCCCCAGACAAGCTGCATATTTCAAAGCTATTACTCACCTTGGTTTACCTTGCCCCGGATGTGCAGCAAACACTGATGTGACTGAATTGCACTTGCATGGCAAGGTTTTGGTGGCTGGTGCTGCAGCGGTGGCTCCTGCCAGAAGATACCAGAGGGTCCAAGACAGACCTGGGCTGGCCAGGGCTGAGGCTGTCAGTGGTGTTTGTAGTGATAATGTATTTAAGAAAGGATGAAAGATTCTGGAAGAGAGGAGGTAGAAAATGTGGAAAAATCAACTCCACTGAAGGAGAAAGCGGACATGCATCAGGCACCAGTGTAGAGATTCCCCTGCAGACCATGGTGAACACCATGGTGAGGCAGCTGCGCTTCTGCGGCCCATGGATGATCTCTTACCAGTGCATGTAGATCTGTCCTAAAAGACACTGCAGCCTGTGATAGCCTGCACTAGTGAAGGTTCCTGGCAGGACCTATTGACCAGTGGAGAAGGGGAGTCCATGCTGGAGCAGCTGCTCCTGGAGGACTGCATCCTGTGGAAGAGACCCATGCTGGAGCAGTTCATTAATAACTGCATCCTGTGGGAAGGACTCACACTGGGTGAGTTCGCAGGATTGTTTCCCATGAAATAAGGGGAAAAGTGGGAGGAGGAAGAATAAAAGACATGAGGTGTTAAAAACTGACCATAATCCCATTCTCTGTCTCCTTGCACTTCTCACATGGAGAACTGGAAATGAAGTTGAGCCTGGGACAAATCAAGAGGAGGAGGGAAGATATTTTACAATTATTCTTGTTTCTCATTATACTATTCTGTTTGATTGGCAATCAACTAAATTAATTTCTCCAAGTTGAGTCTGTTTTGCCCATGATGGTAATTACTGAGTGATTACTTGTAATTACTTGTCCCTCTCTTGATGCATGAGGTTTTTGGGTCTCATTTCCCCCCCATTCCTTTTGATAGAAGGGGAGTGACAGAGCCACTTGATGAGCTCTTACCAGGGTCAAACCACCACAGTTCTTTGTGTTGCACAATAGGGAATTCTTTGGAATTGAATATAAGAATAGTAATTGGGAAAGGTAATGGGCAAAACATGGACTGAACAATGCTAGAGAGCAAAATCATTGTTAGGAATTTTATTTGCAGCTGTAGTGAAGGAGTTGGGGTGGAGTGTGTGTGACTTGTCTGTATTTGTCAGTGTTGAAAGGGCACTCTAAATTTTTGATTGCATTTTTAAGAAACTGAGGTCTTTAAAGAATGTATGATTTCATCTAAATTTAATTAATTGTTAGCAGTGGATGGCCAGCAGGCAACAGGTGCTGAAATTCCTTTGCCAATCCATGAGGAAAGTTAAGCACTTCCAAAGTGCCCTCCTGTTTTAGGCCTTTTTAAGGCACCTAGCCTTGTGTAATTTTCTTTGCAGGCCTTTTATTCCCATTCTTTTAGGCTTTTATTTACGTTTATGGCCCTTTTAGAAATACTGTCTTCTACAGGATCTGGACTGCAACATATATATAATTTTTTCCTTTAAGTTCTCAGGAGTCATTTTCAGCTGGAAGTAGCATAATAGAAGCTCTATTGTTGTATGAAAGCTATGCCTTTGTTATAAATAAAAACTTGATTTTTAAACCTTATAAAAACATAATTTCTAGATCCACAGGTAACCACAGTGTTGATCTTTATTATTGAATATTTATGTTTCCTTTTCTTTAGCCAGTTTTGGGGTTTTGACTGTGAAAAAAGATTTTTTTTTACTAAATCTAATTTATTTAAATGTAAGAAGTTAATTCTATGAGCTTCTGATCAGCCCTAACTAACCATCACTTCAAAATGTAACTCAAAGTGTAGGCTCAAAATATAATTTTAAATGTGTCCTCGTTGAAAAGTCTTTTTCTTTCCTAGAGTGTACCTGCATCCTGAGATTTTTTAAATCGCTATCATAAATTACTAGATTTATCAGAACCATAGTTTGTTTAACATTGCCAGTTGCAAAAGCTGAAAATCTGCACTACTACTACACTTGAAAGTGTATTTGTTATTTCTCCAGCCCATCTTTTTTCATCCCATAGATTAGTATTTATTTGAAGAGATGATTGGAAAACAGAGGACATTAAGAAAATTTAACCTCTAGGTACCGATATACTAAAGTTCAAGACAAATGTTCTGCAACAGTGCATGCATACTGCAGAAAAATAAAAGACTTCAAAAGCCCACAAAATATTTTTCCATGACCCAGTCATGTGATTTTGGACTTGCTATTTTCTTAAAAAAAAAAACAACAAAACACCAAATTACAGATGTTGATTGGAATTTTGCCCACACCAAATGTTCTTATGGAACCGTTTTTTCACAGGTACCTTTAGTAGGGCCCTTTTTTTAAATCTTTTTGCTTCCTTATTAACAATAGCTGTCTATAATCTCTTTTCGTCTCTCACTGTCATTTTGTTTTTACTCTCAGCTTGGTCCTAGCACTCCCACTGCACCTTCAGTGTCAGTTCTTTATTGTCATGCAGAATTCTAGCTAAATTACTGGAGTCCTGCACTGAAGCAGAGACCCATTCTTTGGAAGCCCTCTCAGGTGTCTCAGACAACACCTGGAAATAGCCAAGAGAAAGAATAGACAAGGAACAATTTCTAACAGGCAGTTCAATTTTTTTTTTTAAAGTACTGGAATCTATTTTGACTATGTTTAATTTTTTTGTGTACACATATCCTCAATATCTCATGGCATGGTCTTTTGAATTCCCTAAAAGTTAAGTGATGCCTTGGAATCTGTAGTAATCCCGGGGCTTCAGGAGTGGTGTGACACAAATGTCATGGTTGCATTAGCACTGAGCAATGGAGTGGGTGGGATTTGTGCTAACTGGGTGCTGCTGCCTTGTCTTGGCTGCTTGCTCTCTGCAGTGTATTACCACTGACAGCTGCAGGTGACTTATCTTACAGAAACATTCTCATCACAGCACTCGAGATATACAGGACAGAAATAGTTCAGTGCTTCTGGCCCAGTGAGCTCCTTAGCTACTGAGATAAGCAAAGAGGAGGTGATGTCTTCTTATTGCATAAGCAGCAGCAAAACCAAAGGAAACCTTCTTTTTCTCACACAGGTGAGCCCTGTAATGTGAAAACCTATAGTACCTGAAGTAAAATATGCATATTTATCCATGCTCCAGGTCATGCCTGTCCTCCTTCCTTTGTACTCTATGTGCCTCCTAACAGCATCAGCTACCATTTAATCAGTTACCATCCAGCTATCACTCATTCCTGAACCCTTTCTTTTACTTCTCCTGAGCAGAGGACCTCCCAACAGCCATCCTCTGCCTTGATTTCTTCGTAACATGATGTGGTAACTTCACTAGAAAGCAGAATATGGATTGTTTCAACTAGCCTTTAAAGTCTAACTTAGATAATGAAAAAGTACATCCGAAAATGGTAAAAATCTTTATGAGGTTATGCCATATATGTAAAATGAGGAGAACAGGAATGTGAGAGTAGAGCCCCAAAGGAAAGGCAATGCTGTAACTGACTGTGCTGTATTTGCAAAAGCATTTTACTCACTGTGAGTGCAGAAAATGCAAAAGGTTTTCCTTCTTAATATAATTACATTGTGATGTTGATGATGAAAATCTGAACAAAGATAAATACAGATGTTTTATATCAAGTTCTATTTCAGTGATATACTAGCAATTACGGGAATTTTCAGCTGAAAACTGAGGACACTGATTTTTCAGCATAGCATATGTTAATGGATATCCAGCATTAGAATTAGAAAGAAAAATCTGTTAAGACATATTTTCAGGATCCAGTTGCATCAATTAAGAACATTATTTAGTTCTGTAACTATGATTTTACAGGTGAGATTTACTGCTTCTGTCTATTCACTTCCAACATAAATGCTGAAAGACTTTATAAGCAGGTGCCTGTTATTTCTCTGACTAGTTTATTCTTCATGGAAAATTTCTTCCTAAATTTTGTGTAAAGATAAACTGACACTAAAAGAAGAAAAACAAGCTTCAGAAGAACATCAAAACCAAACTACTCAACTAAATCTTACATTTTGAGTGAGGTCCTTATGTGAAATCCTGTTTTATTCATAACAAGACAAGAAAAATAATTAAGATTTTATCATCTTTCTTTTACAATCTGACTTTATACAGTATGGAGGTTCTACATGCTGGATTTTTGAAGTACCTAAAGCATCTCATTCATTTTTAATTTTCACAATCCTGAATGTACAAATGCATTCAGGACGTTTTTAGAAAGAAGTTAAAACAGAAATGAAGCTTGACACGTCCATCTTTTGTTTCCATTCTTTAAGATGTTGGTGGCACGGCTGTGTTAGCAGGTGGGGAAAGTGCAAGGAATGGCCAGGGACTGACCCTTGATGTATTTTGCCAAGAGCAGATGTCTCCTAAAAAGACCCACTTCGGACAGAGCTGGACCTGTCAGCAAATCTGCTGATGTCTCTGGAAAACCATAATTTAGACAGGGCAAAATGCCAGACAACGCTTATTTTGTAACACTGCTTCTGTTTAATTTTATTTCATGGATTGTCCTACCTATCAGATTACTGATGCTGATATTGCAATGCAAATCTCTTTAAAAGGCTGTAAAACATACCAAAAAAAATTACATCACATCCTAGGAGTGCATTGGGAAGTAGTAGTATGAACTGGGGACACAGATGTCTTCCTTGYAATCTTCCTTCAGAGACAGAAGCAGCTCCTTATTTAAACACTGCATTCATGGGTGTGGGGAAAGGCAGGACTAARCCACACCATCGTAACAGAGGTTATCCCAGAGATGAAAAAGATTTTGAGGTAAACTGAGATGTGAAAAGTGAAAACTTGTTCCCTTTGGCCTCTGTGACTGCACCTCTCTTGGAGTATGTGATGTCATTGGGGTCTCAACTCCCTGTGCCAGTGCAGTTCAGTGGAATCCTATGCTGCACAGCTGGATGTGAGTGTGTGTGTACTCTCCCTGTGTCACCAAGTGGGCACAGCAGGAGGGTTTTTTCCACAGAACACCGTACATTTCACAGGTTTCATTTGTAGCACATTTGCAAGTGGTGTTCTGAGACTCAGATCTAAAGAAGCCCAGTTCCATAAAAAATTGTTTTGTGGAGATGAGCGTTTCTGCCTCTGTGACCCCTGATTCCCAGCTTGCACAACTCTTCCACAATGGGAGTTTTCCAGAAAAAACTCCCTTCTTTCACTAGTCTGTTGCCCCAAGAGTGATATTCTTGGGAACATTTTCTGTCATTCTTGAAATGGATTTCTCATTACTTTAAATTTAGATAGCCTTTGATTATAAAGGATCTGCTTTCTGGAATAAAGACGAATATGAAACTCAACATCACAGAATCCACATCACAGAGAAAAACAGTTAGCTTCATAGCCACTGGAACTGACAGAGCTGGGGCTCTGGCAGGTTTGTAACTTAAGAGTTAAAAGACCTCATATCCACTAAGGTGTGAACTAGATCAAAGCCTCCCCTGCAGCCAGAGCAATCACAACATTTCTGTTTCAAGAATAATGTTGGGGTTTTCACCCTCCTGCTCTTAGACCCCCACAGATAATATGTAAGAGAAAAAATAAACTCTTCCTTCTGGTTCTGAGTCTTTCAAATTGAAGTTTATTTATTTCATAACTTAATGTCACTTGCCAATCTTCCATCACCTGCCTCCTTATCCAAAGTGCGGATGATAAACAGGCAGAATTCTCACATTGTGACAGGCATGGGTTTTGATTCTCCTCTGCCAGCCAAGCTTCTCATATCAAGTACATCATTTTTCATTGCTGAAAGCTGAGAACACTTCAAAAATATGGATGATACAAGCAGTTCATGAAAAGATGCTGGACAAGTTCCTGAAATTATATGTAACCATCTAAAAGAATTTCATAAAGGTATTAATAAAATTACTTTGTGTGCTAGATATGCTTCACTGTAGTGCAGAAGCTTCCACTAGGATGTTTTTGACTCTGTGCATATTTGTGAAAATGGGGTGAGAGGGAGGGCTTATAAGGTGACATGAAGGGTGAACCTATCTGTAATAGCAGAGAGACTGTCACAGAGCATTAGGCTAATGTAGCGAGGTTTCATTAGCTGGGGCATTGCAGGGGTGGCCCCCTTTGGGAATAGACCAGAGCCCCTGTTGGTCACAGCCAGGGTCAGCCCCCTCCATCTGACCCCCCACAGAACATGGCTGAGCCCACCAGGGAGGCTGGTGGCACTGCTGCAAGAACATACTCAAGAAAGGGTAAAAACCCTGCACAGCAGCTGTGAGAGGGAGTGAGAAAAATATGAGAGAAAGAACCCTGCAGATGCCAAGGTCAGAGAAGGAGAAGGAGGAGGTGCTCCAGGCACCAGAGCAGAGATTTGGAAGAAGTTATCACCACACTCCAGTGTATGGAGGCCCCCATGCTGTAGCAGGTGGATATGCCCTGAAAAATGGTGCATCCCATGAAAAGAGCATGCACAAACATAGAGAGGAGCCCACAAAGAAACAGGTTTTCTGTCACGATCTGTGGCCCAAGGGGAACCTACACTACAGCAATATGTGAAGGACTTCACACTGCAGCTGGGGAAAAATATGAGAAGAAAAAAATAGCAGAGAGGAGATGCTGGGACTGCACCTCCCCTTCCTCATCCCACTGTGGCAGTCTCATAGTGCATGGAAGAGTTAAGGAACAAAGGAGTGAATTTGAGCCTGGGAAAAAGTGGGGGCTAAGGGGAAGATTTTGAATTTCGTGTTTGCTTTTCACTGTCCTACACTGTTTTGAATTGGCAATAAATTGAATTAATCTTCCCCAAACTAAGTCTGTTCTGTCCATTATGGTAATTATTAAGTGATGTCTCTGTCTTTATCTCAACCCACAAGAGTTTTTAACCTTATTTTCTCCCCTCCATCCTGTTGGGCAGGGAGAGGACTATAGTAACCGAATGGGTGTCTGACAGCAAGACAAGGCCAAGTCCAGTACACAGATACAATTAGGAGTTAGTGAAATAAATAAGTTTTCATCACATCTTCCTCTCCAGGAAACATTTCCATAATTTGGCTGTCGTCATCTCACTGTACAGATCTGTGGATCTGCAGAGACAGAGTGCAGCATGCTTAGGAAATGCTGGGGGTTTCAAAAAAGAGAGGAAGTTTCCTAGCACTGTTATCCCTTGAAAATAGGCGTCTAAACTGTGACCTCTGTCAAGGATGCTTGGATTGCTACTTAAGGATAACTTGTAGTGGTACAGAAGATAGGGTAGCTGCATAGTCATTATATCTAAATTGGTGGTTATATGCCAGTGGGAGGGAAGTCAAATCCTCTGAGTAAAACCAGCTGGGTGCAGTTTTGAAATGTGTTCTCAAACAGAAGTGCTGACATAAGGCAAATTTCACAAGTAGAACTAACTGTAGAACTAACTCTCACTCTTGAAGGATGAAATCTTAAAGCAAAAAATCTAAAGAAATAGATATAAATGGAGATAAAATTCAAGACGACACAGTGTCTTTTATTCTGTACCTCTTATTGTTATTATCCCTGAAGAGAGGTGAGAAACCTTATATCTTACATGCACAAACACTGATCCACTTTCAGGAACCTTGATGGGAGGATATGTCTGCACTTTTCTAAACATAACCAAAGCTGGTATTCCTAGCTTTTTCCTTCCTATCACCTAATTTCCAGTTGTTTTTTTTCTACTTACTGATGCAATCTTTACAGTTTCATCACAAGAAGAGTCATACTTCCCTCTTCTTCATAAGAGTGGACAAAAGTTTTTCAACAGCCCATAAAAACTAAATAAAAATGAATTAAAAATTTAACCTAACATTTCCACAGATTTTGCACACATTTAAGTGTTTCCAAATGCAAAAGTATTTGAGAATGAAAAAGTCTGATTGAAATATGCCTCACTTAGGTTTTCTGTTGGTTTGCAGTGAAAATGATTGCTTGCAGGAGAAGGAACATAATTATTTTGATTCAAGTTTCTGCAAGTATCCCCAGGTCTTCAGATGGATCCCAGTCTGCTTTGTTGCATGGAGTTATTATAAAAGGTACTGAAGTAACAAAGCTCTGTCTCTTACTTTTTTATTGGGAGGCTGATCAAACCCTGGCAGAGCTTACCCAGAGATGTTTTGGAGTTTCCCCCTCAGAGATATTTGGAAACCATCCAGACATGGTCCTGGGCCAAGTGGCCCTGTTTGAGCAGGTGGTTTGGACCAGATGACCACCAGAATCTCCTTCCGACCTCATCCATTCTGAGATTATTCTGTGAGTTGGGATTTGATCTGCTGGATAGGCACTAATTCTGTATCAGTGTTATGTGATTACTGAAAAAAAAAATGTTAAGTAACCTCGTGTTTGTGTGGCAAGATAATTCTTTATTAAGAGAAGGATCCTTGATCACCAGGCTCTGAGACATGTACTTCTCTCTGTAGCTTTAACTCTGCTACGATGTTTCATCTACACTTTCAGGACATTTTTCAATGATTTTTGTATAAAAGCAGCTTCACATTTACCAGTGCTTCAATGCAAACGCTCTTTAGGTCCTTGAAAATTCAAATATTAAATGAATTTGAAATCATGTGAAGAAAACCATCATGAGCTAGTCAAACATTTTTCCCATTTTTGTTTCCATTTCAACCACAGTAACACCTCTTTCTTTCCCAGTCAGAACTGTAGTTTGGCTTTGTCAGAGAAAAACACTTTCTCATTGCCATTGTAGAATCTGTTTTTACTGCTTGCTGATCATGTTCTAACATAAACTGTGCATAACTAATCATAATTTTAGATAACTATCATTTACCTTTAACCAAGGGAGTTCTGAAACACCTGTTTTAATACTCCCAAGTTGTAATCTTGTTTTCCTGTACAGCTGTTGAAGCAACACATCCTAGTTTTGTAGTGAAAATGAAGTTTTATTTTGGATGTGTGCATGAAATCTAAAAATCAGTTCTTGCAGATGAGTAGAATGACCATTTCTGTTAATTCATGAAAACAATAAATTTTTGGGATAAACCACTGAAAAAACACAGGAAAATTTTTCTATGTGTGAGAAATCATTGCACCATAGCAAAAAAGAACATTTAATTTTCATTGTTTATAAATTCCAGCCAGATTCCAAACCTATGAATTCTTAACTGTGGGAAACTACTTTTTTGGGACGTCTCAGGTCACTGAGGTTAGAAAGAGTGGCACTACTAAGATTTCACAGTGCTGACTAATTAGAGATCAGTGACTAATGGAATAAAAGTCTCCCCTATCAGACTCAGACTGAGTCAGCGAGTGATTTTTGAAGGCAGAGATGACAAAAGCTTTCCCAGGAGTCTTCCAGGCCTTTATGGAAGGTGTATGGTCTGTAAATCTGGCTGAGAAGTGCTTGCTGTGCTGTCATTTCTCCACAGGCTTGCTCTGAGTACACTGGAAAGCATCCTTCAGGACAGAGGACAGCAGGACAAGAGGGTTCTTTTGATAGACAGAGTGGGATTTAACACTGAAGTCAGTGGGAGAGGTTTGAAAGAGTGGAAAACAACAACAACAAAAAAAATTAAGCAGAGCTGCATATCTTTTTCGTTACACTTTGCTTTATTCTGGTATTTAACCTTTGGTCACTGATGAGTTTTACTTGGTCTCTGTTTCCATCACATTGTCAGGCAGGGAGCCCCATGGGGAGCATAATTATGTTCCTAGTGCCATTCCAAATCTCAGTATTTCCCATTTTGATATTGTGTTAGTCACATGCTTCATTATTTAGTACTGCACATCTAACTCTATGGACTGATAGTTACCTTTGATTTAAAGGGAAGTAGGAATGAAAAACAGGGGAAATCCACAGGTATCTCTGCTCTTATTTGAATTGCATCTAGCTCCTTCTCTCCTCAAGGTAGCACCTCAGTTTGATACAATGTGGGCCAGGATTCTTTGCTTACAAATGTTAGAGAAACCAGGCTTTGCTTTTGACTCAACTTGTTTTTCTTTCTTCTTGGAAACTTAGGATTCATTTCTGTCACAGGTTTTTACGTGATTTTTACAGTTTCTGCTGATTGATGTCTTATCATGAGAACTTTATAGTTTAGGGTGGCATAAAAGAACATTGAGCAAGATCCTGACCTGTGGTTAGTTCACGTGTGCAGATGATGGAACTGCAAGAATTCTGCTGGGCAGGCAGAGAGATGCTGAACATGTGGATGAACTTAATTGTTTTCATCACAATGTGGTCAGTATTTTAGTATCTGGAAATGTACTAAAGAATAGCAATATTCTACTATTGGAACCTTAACTACACTTTTAATAAGAAAGGTAAAAGTTGGGCTTTTAGTTAATTTCCAGCTACTGCTTCCTATTTTGCTGTCAATAAAGTTCATAAAACTCTCCGTATGAGTCATTAATTTATGCATCTGCTTTTTATTTGGCCAGATCCACAAGATGTGAAACACAGTGTCTTGTGTACCTGTCAGCATTTTTACTGAGGGTCTCAAAGACTGAGGCAGAGACAGGGCTAAGACCATATATATTCACCCAGAGTTCATATATTGCAAATAATGTATAGGAATGGCTTAAGAATCTGTGTACCTATTACACTCAATGTATGTACTAAACATACTGGATCGATTTATAAAATTTTGTCTATGACACATAGGAAATTGCTTCTTGCCTTCCGTTTCAATTTATTTCTGATAAATAATTCATTTGAGCAATTAGTTCTGAATCTTTACTCTCTTGGTATGAGAACATTGACTAAGTTTCAAGGTGAACAATTTCTGTGAAGTGTAAGCCAAAATGAGTAAGAGAAATACCAGTATAGTAAAATATCTGAAAGCTGTGAGGAACTGGAAGGATTACTGTCTCAAAACATTTTGGGTCTGTGTGTGGGGAAAAGGGGCAGGTTGAGCCCTGCCTTTGGCCACCAGACCCTGGGAAACTGGGGGCAATGCTCTACACCTGCCTCTGGAATCCCATTCCAGCCCCAGCATGACCACATGGCTGAAAGCCCTATCTGGGAAGGTCCCAGGAAAGCCAAAAGGTATTTAACCCAGGACATGTGGTGAGCACATCTTAACCCTACCTCCTCTTGAAATTTCTATCAGCTGAACACTGTTGGAACCAGACTTGTTCTTTTCTGTATCCTGTCTTTTTCTCTTTCTTCTTCTTATCCTCTCTTCTGAGAGTTTTGACTAACTTAAAATTGGACGGCCTGGGAGTCTACTAATTTGAATAGGGAAAGTTAATGCTTTGAGAAATGCTTTATATCTTTTAAACATTTGCCAAAGTTGTCTGGTTTTCTGGAGTTTCCAGTAAGGTTTTTGTTGTTCTGACCTCTTTAGAATGTCTTGTCAGTATTTCTCCCTTGGATCTCACTCAGAGTACATGAACAACCCCAAGGCCTTTTTTAAGTGTCTCATTGAATGAGTTTTCTGGGGCCTTACAAATGCACCTATGCATATCTGATGAGAAGCCCATGAAGGTCAAATAATGAACAGCTAAGTGTCAGTCCTTGTGGGAGACTGGAAATGTCATCAGATTAGTTATGTGATTTTGCATATATAAGCTCAGCTCAAAATAGATGCATTTGAAATATCACTGGGACTCTTGAGAATTATTCTAATATCCTTCCAGCTTTTTTTTTTTTTTTTAAATACATATAATTTTCACTGTTCTTGGGAAGTTTTTGTATATTAGCTAGGCAGATGTGCAATAGCCTTTTGAAGAGTCATCATTTGTATTACCAAACAGATCATGTCTCTTTATGTCTCCTTCACATGTATCTCTTCAGAATACCTGAGCATGAGAGTGAGGGAATTGGATATGGCAGTGAGAGGAGTCACTTGGTTGTTTGCTTACTGCATAAATGATTACAGGCACAGGCAGGCAACAGTGCTAATAGATTACAGGAGATTACTCTCAATGCTATGATTTTGTAAAATCAATCTCAGACACAATGCTTAGGACCTTCATGATATCAAACAAATTGAAAAACAGCAATTCTGATTTCTCCATAGTCACTTCAGCCATGTGGATTTCAGCCCTCCAAGTGCACACCTGCACTTAGGAGCTCTGCACAGAGGTCTGCAGGCATCATCTGGCGTTTCCTTAGCAACAGGAGCCATGTGTAGGCTATCCAAACTGCTTTTCCTGCACCAGGTTTCCTTGGTAGCAAGGATAATGCTTAGAAAGGAAAAAAAAAGGGGCAGACCAATTCCAATACAAGTGAATTTCAACAGTTTGCCTATGCAGCCCAGGCTGCAAAAAGAAATACTGTGCTTATTGAAATAACATTTTTTTTTCTAAACATCTGTATGGACCTGAGCTTTTCTCTGCTAATACTGACAGAGAAGGTGCAGGGGTAGTGTGCCTGGCCCATAATAGTGTCACACTGTCACAGCTGTCTGTGCACCAGCAGACACTGTGGCCCTGGGGAAGAAGTTTGCATGAGTTGTGTATTGCCAATAAGCTCAGGAGGAGTCCAGCCATTTAATAAAGGTAGTGCTTAAATCAGTAAAGTTCCTCTGAGGACCAGAGGTTGACCTTCACCACCAACATCACAAACCATTTAGTCACAAACCAACCTGTGCTCACCCCTGCTTGTAAGATCAGGGAGGAAACAGTACAGGGTTGCTGTTGCTGTCACTGGCTGTAAACTTACCCACAGTTTGCAGGTTGCTGGGGTATATCCGTCCATCACATAAATGAAAAGGTACATCCAGCTCCTTGACAAAGCAGATTAACCCCTGGATTGGTGTATGGTACAGAGAATCAGGAACAAATGTACCAAGCCAACTGACCTAAAACGTGGATATTTAGCCAGAAGACTCCATCCGAATTGTAAACTGTTTCAGAGATATTTGAATTTAATTAAAATCTAAAATACATACATTTTTAAATCTATCTATCTATCTATCTATCTATCTATCTATCTATTTATCAATCAGATAATGAGAAATACAATTTATTTCTCAAGTAGAACATAAAATAGAAAAGGTATCCTTTGTATTGTTTGTATCTTTGTATTTGACTAAGGGCAGCAATACTGTCTGAAATGTCGAGTAATGACACACCCTAGAAAAAAGAATGATGGAAGAAAGCTTTATGAGTAAAGATAAAAAGGAGTTTTCTGGAAGCAGTTTCTTGCATTTGTACAGAAGCTTAATGGCTTAAGGGGCAGATTTTCATTTTTATAAATGAAAGAAAATGGATTAGATGTATAATGTATATATTTATACATATATATAAACACAAAATGCTCAAAATATAATTTATATTAGAAACACAATAATAACTTAAACACAAAGCAAGATCTGAAAACTATGTAAACCAATTCATATATCCCAAAAAAGATGAGATCATTCTTACTGGCTTTTTTTAGAAATCACAAAAGTTTAGTAGGAGATCTGACCAATGTTTCTTTCTATGAACTTGGATCTGCTCTCACTGAATTCACTGGACAGAGATGAGAAAACTACTTTCTTCAGAAGTACACAAAGACTTCTTTATAGCCATTATAGATTTTCCATTTTCCCCTTAATACTGGATTTCTGTCCCAAGCTATTGCCACCTTCTTCCTAATCACTAATCACTGTTGCTCAAACCTCCAAGAATACTTCCAATATTTGAACAGGCGCCTAAACTGTGCAGCTGCTGAGCTGCATTGCTAACCAGAGATGACAGCATGTGTCTGCTACAATTGAGCTCCTAGTTCAGTCAATTAGTACAGCTGCCTGAACCTGATGGGCAGCACAGTCCCAAAAAAATTAATGGTCCTCATTGGATCAACTCAATAATTTGCTTTTCAAAACAATTTCTTGTAAGTGCATGTACTGTCCCTTGAAATGCACCTTTTTGTCTCTATTTTTATTGACCTGAATGGTTGAACAATATTAATAATGACTTCTTTATACATCTGTGGGGGTTGATGCATTTTGGGGTCCTGTCAAAATTCTGGCTTTATCAGACAGCTATATTAGGACACCTATTCAAAGCAAAGCTTTTAAAATCCTTTCACAGTCTCTCATAAAAATGCACTAAGGTGAAAAACAAATGCATTTACTTGCTATACTAAATGTCTTCTGCTTAGATGTCTCTAGCATATTTTATTTTAATGTTTTGTCTTTTTGAAAACTAGTATGAAGGCAGCATAAGGGCATTGTACAGCTATTTGTCTTCAGAGTTCTATGATTCCAATAACATATTTTATATGCACCCCGATGATTAAGGATTATTTAAATCACCAGGAGAACTAATGTGTAGGTCTTTGAATGTCCCGTCACTCAGCCTAACTTTAACACTGGAAATTAGTGACATAATTTCTGTGACACGTAAGAATCGTAAAGAGAAACTACAGGGCAAGACTTCTTTTACTTCTAACTGTAGTAGAGTTATCATCTCTGAAAACATCCCTTTAGTCCAGAACATCCTTGATTACCATGTCAAATCAGCTATCTACCTCTTTTGGGCTATTTTACAGTACTGCAAAAGGTATTTGTACAGCTTTAAACTAGTTTTGGAATAGGTATGTGATAACACGTAAGCCCACTGACTGCAATTTTAAAATATATGTTAATACTCCAAAGTGTGAAAATGGCATTATGGAGATAAGTATGAACAAAGAATAAAATCCTTTAGACACAGCCTATTGTCAAAATAGGCATTCAGACTGATGCACTTAGCAGTCTAAATCTAACCATATTTGGAATATAAAAATTTTTATTGTAGTGCTGTACTTAGTTTCCTGTTTATTTAATTCACAAGGTTTTGGGTGAAACCAAGAGTACAACCACGAGGAACCACTGGCAGACATGACCATTCACAGTCCTTTGGAATCCAAATGTTACAAAACTGATTCTAATCACTGATCATTTCGTCTTTCCTGGACATTAAATTAATGATTGTGATATTTCTTCATCTACCAGCTGAAGCTTGTTGAACAAGCTTCCTTTCTTATTGTGGCAAGGTTTTCCCAAGAAATCTCGAACTTTTAATGTTGACTTTTTTGAAATTTTCTACTCCATTACAATGTTATGACATGCTGGTTAGCAGATTTGCAATGTGGTTTTATTCCAGACAGTAACAGTAAAGGTAACAGAGATTTACTGAAGAAATGAGATAATAATCTATGGCACTTCAATTTAAAATTGATCACTATTCCTGTGATCAAACTTAATTTATAGTCCTACTCAAATGCCCTGCTTGGGAATTGGCCAGTACACTGCTACACAAACAGAATCACAATACTGCACTGAGTACTGTGCTTCTGAACAAGTCAACTTGAGGTTTCTCATGTGAAGAACACCTCACTAGCAGGACAGGTTTTTAGAGACAAGGTTTTCTGTCTGAACTTATCACTGAAAACAGTATACAAGGCATCAGGAAACCTAATGCATATTTTTCTGTATCTGTCTGCTGCAGCAGTGGAAAATCTATTTGATTTTCTATGGGTCAGGTACCTCTGAATACCTTTGCTACAAATAGACACTCAGGGGTTTTTAATCTATTTATCTGTTCTTAATATTGGCTATCCTGCAATTCTCAATACTGAGTGCAGGCCCTATACATATAAATAAGGCACATGCTGTGGCACACTTAGCAGCCTCCTGAGATGCTTCATCAAACTCAAGCTGGGCAGGAACATTCTTAATCGGGCAGAGAACAGCCATTGGCCTCTGCCCTTCTGTGCAGATCAGAATGAGTCTCCCTGGCAGCAACCAGCCACTCTCAGAATTACTGCTTCCCTTTTCTATCAGCTCAATTGCTTGGTCTTCACTATTATGGTAATAGGTTTTTCACAGAATCACAAGGTTGGAACAGACCTTCAATATCATTCAGTCCAACCCATGCCCTAACACCTCAATTAACCATGGCACCAACTGTGACATCAGTCTTTTTTAAACACATCCAGGGATTGTGACTCCACCACCTCCCTGGCAAACCATTCCAGCACTTTATCACTGAAAAATTTTTCCTTATATCTGACCTATATCTCTGTTGGCGCAGCTTGAGACTGTGTCCCCTCATTCTGTTAACTGCTGCCTGGACCAACCCCTGCCAAGCTAAACAAACCCAGCTCCCTCAGCCATTCCTCACAGGGTTTGTGTTCCAAGCCCCTCACCAGCCTTGTTGCCTCCTCTGGATGTGCTCAAGCATCTCAACGTCCTTCCCAAACTGAGGGGCCAGAACTGGACACAGCACTCAAGGTGTGGCCTCACCAGTGCTGAGTACAGGGGAACAGTGATCTCCCTGGTCCTGCTGGCCACACTATTCCTGATGCAGGCCAGGAGCCATTGGCCTTCTTGGCCACCATGGCACACTGCTGGCTCATGTTCAGTCGGTTTTTGACCAGCACCCCCCGGTCCCTTTTTGCCTGGGCACTGTCCAGCCACACCGTCCCCAGCCTGTAACATTGCAGGGGGTTATTTTGGCCAAAATACAGGACACAGCACTTGGACTTATTAAACTTCATCCACTGGACTCTGCCCATCCATCCAAATGCTCCAGGTCTCTCTGCAGAGCTGTCCTCCCTTCCAAAATAGTGACACACACTCCCAGCTTAGTGTCATCTGAAAATTTACCTATGAAAACACAGAAGTTTCTACTTGTCTTCTATATTTTATGACTGATGAATGCATAATGTTTCCCTTAAGAGATGCTGGTGAAGGTTATCAGTGAGATAGCAAAGGTGGCTTTAAGCAAGCTAGCCAGGATGGATCATAACAAGGATGTTCAGGCACTGGAACAGGCTACCCAGGGCAGTAGACACCTCACCAAGCCTGGCCGAGTTCAAGACATTTTTAGAGAATGCTTTTAGGCTCATGGTGTGATTTTTGGGGCTGTCCTGTGCAGGGCCAGGAGTAGGACTTCGATGATCCTTGTGGGTCCCTTCCAACTCAGAATATTCAATAATTCTTTTTCAAGTGTGTCAAAGTCTCAGAAACATTAAATAAACCATTTATAGGCATAATGAGAATAAAAAGCAGCCTTTACTGCCTGAACCACACCTAACAATAACAGTTCCAGCTGTCCTAAAATATCTTATTGCTAGCTCACAGTCTGGCAGATCTGTGGGACTTGAGTAGTCTGTAGAAAAGTCATCATAATGGGGGTGGGAAGACATAGCAAGCATCTTAGTGGATGCACGGTATGTTGCTGTTGGATTGCTATTTATTTTCAAGCAAACAGATGACTGACAGGAAAAATATGAACTTATCCCTCTGCTCATTTATGGTAGCTCTGTTGCTGCATTTTAGCTCACTTCAGGTTGTCTCCAGAGAGGCTACTGCCATCTTTAGTCGGTCCCTGTGATGAAATACTGTGTTCTGCTGCACAAGGTGAGCAGAAAAAAGAGCCTGTGAGAGGCTGTAGCTCTGACCCTTGGCTAATAATTCTGGTATGGGTCTGGCAGCAGAGGAGGGCTCTACAGGGAGCAGCCCTCAGTGATAGCCTCCCAGTGTCTATTGTCTGCTTCAAAGGGAATAATTAGTATATGGATATCTGCTTTTCAGGGCTCACAAAGGTGCAAATGCAGAGAGAGAAGGTGAAGCACAAAATGAGCTGAAGGATCTTCTGGAAGCTTTGTATTAATTTAATACAGGCCTTACAGAGACCCACAAGAAAGAATGTGTAACAAAGAAGTTTAATCTATCTTGTGCTGATTAAATCAAAGCCCTAGCTAAAAAAAGCAGAAAACTTGGTTTTCAATAATCAAAGTCTTTCTAGGTGGTGCAGAAGAATGACAGGAGAGTGACAGGAGAGCAACCAAGACTTCAGGAGGAGAAGTAGAGAATATTTGTATTTAAAATATTTGTTCTAATTATAGCATGAAATAAGGAATGTGGGAGGCATTCACAGCTCCTGGTAGAAGCAGGTGGGCAGAGAAGGAGGGTTTTTTCATTTTCATATATCTGTGAAATGGTGACTTAAGACAGGAACTGAGGTGGGCAAGCACTGCTGTAGATTCAAGAAAAGAGCAGTTTATTGGAGGGCCAGCTTTAAATTATCATCACCATCTTCAAGGTATGCTGGAGCAGGGAACTCATCAAAAGAGAACAAATTACTTAACTCAAACTTCCTCTTTTATTTTAGATGCAAAATTCATTTAAGGTAAAGTAACTGGTTAGTGAAACTGCCTCATATTGCTGAGCACTCCCTATTAATTTTACTAATTGAGTACATTCACAATTGTTATGCAATAGAGTAGACATTACAGAGAAGGAGTCTTTTGCTAAAGTTTTTTGAGAATTACCATAGAATTTATTTTACAGAAACTGATTCTTTGGGGCTTGTGGGATGCCCAGAGGCCACCAAGAAAATGCTAACATGATGATAACATTTCCAAAATATCTTCCTGAATAATTTTGCTGCTTTTTTTTGGGTTTAGTTTTGTTATTGAGGCGTGTTTGTTTCTTCTAGATTCTCCATCTATTTATTTTGGTAAGAACTCATGCAGTAACAGCATACTTAGATATAATAATATGGAACTCAGAGGTATAGGAATTTTCAAAAGGGAAGGTTTCTCATAGAAACCTCAAGAAAAAGGGTTTTGGTTAGTTAAATAATGATCTCTCTCACAGTGAGCCTTTTACTGCATTGTCTCAGTAAATGGTGACTTGCAAGTGCGTGGAAGGAAGGATTGAAGTATGTGAGGCAGAGCTTTGAAGGAAGAATTGGGGAAAATAGCCAGTACAAATGCTGGCTACAGTTGCTATGATTCTCTCTGTAGTCCTCTTAAACAGCTTTCTTTGTAAAGATGTGCTCGTATTTAAAGCCTTGTATCTTTCTGTACTTCATGAAAGTCAGTGTGTGGTATAACCAAAGAAACCCAGAGTGTGGGAAAACAAACTACTGGGAAATACTTGTTTCAAAAAAATGGTGGCATCAGGAAAGACAGGTACAATACAAAGACTCATTAATTCTTATATATTGGATTTCTGTGTGGCTAATTAGTTGGTATTGACTCAAAAGTAATACAATTTTATGCAATTTCTCTTGCAGTGTGATCAGACTTAAAATTGAAATGTTTTTGCATTCCACCTTAGATGTCTAGGAATCTTTTTTCACTTGTATAAGGTTAGCATCAAGAAGGAAAAAAGTGTAGTAAATTCTACATAGAAAATGTTAATGGATGGAATCTGCCCAAAGATATAGGCAATACCACCCCAGAAGAATCTTTCTCTTCAGAGAAAAGTCTGTATTTTTATAACATATCAATACCTTTTTCTGAATGTTTAGATTTGACAGGCCCCCTGACAAAATATTGATTTGTCTCTGCTGAAACATGTCCGCTAGGAATGAGGATAAAATCCTAGGAAAATGCCTCATCTAATTTGTTTAATCAGCAGGCTTGATGCAGTTCAGTTTACAGATACTGATCTTGTTCATTCACATTCATGTTTCCTTTTGTTCTGGTTCCATATGCTAATATAAGTAGAAGTTTTATTCACTTTGATGGTTTCTGTTTAAGTTTTCTTTTTCTATGCTTTAGCAGAGCCATTAAGAACCTACGCGCTGTACAAGGAAATTTTCAGATGCTGAAAAATTTCTCAGACCTGAATCCTTGGTAGCACTTAGATCTGTCAGAGCTCAGCATGGGTTATATACTTATTGCCTTAGACAGTCTGGGTCTCAGCCCTTTCTGTGATAAAAATTTTCCAGTGCTGTAGCAAATAGTAATAATCACTCACAAAAAAATTTATGATGGCTGAACAGAGAGAAAAGTAAACTAGTCAGTAGGCAGGAATTGGTCTTAGCTAGTTCTATGTGTTTTCATGCATATTTAAAATAGTTGTGTGTGCTTGCTTTTCATCTATTTTTACAAATCCATAAATGAAAATATCGTGGAGACAAGTATTTCTAGATCACTTTCACGCCTATGTTTTGTAGTATTGGCACAACACTTACGTATTTCAGAGAAATTTCAGTTTCTCCTCCAGAAGAACAAATTCCAGCAGTTGCAAACCTGGAACCTTCATCTGGAAGATGCATATATATTTTTGTCAGGTGTACAAACAAAGAAATGTTCAGCTTAGCAAATTCTGTGAAACTAAATTTATCTTCCCTGAATGCTCAAGAAGTATGTCAAAATTCTGTGAAACTGTAATGTTGAAAAGCTTTTCATATCTGTAATTAATAAAAGAAACCTAGTTATGAAGTTATAGAAGCCAATACTCTACAAGTATTTCTTATAATATTTTCAGTTATACCCCATTTATGCCATGATTTCAGTTTTCCATGAATATAAAAGTCAAAATGTTTAAAAAAAAGAAACTAAGAACTAATATATATCTTTTAGATGTGCACAGTTGAAATATTCTATTGAGTGTGTGTACGTTTAATGTCCTCATGTAAAGCTTATATTGTCTCTATGCCCTTTCCTCTCAAACAGTATTTGAATGTCCCTTTTTTATCCAGATATATAATCATCATCATTATCATTATCATCATCATCATCATCATCATCACTTAAATTAATGACAATTAACAAATACGTTTTGATCTAGTTTTGGTTGGATGTCTCCAGTTGACTGGAGTATGTAATGCCCATCTACAAAAAGTGTCAGAAGGATGATTGGGGGATATAAAAGCCTGTCAGCCTGACCTCAGTACCAGGGAAAGGTCATGGAGCACATAATCCGTCGCATGGCATGTGCAGGACAACCGGAGGTTCAGGCACAATCTGCACAGGAGTGAAAGGCAGATCTTGCTTGACCAGCCTGATCTCCTTCTGCAACAGGATGACCCATTTAGTGGATGAAGGAGAGGCTGTGGATGTTGTCTACCTAGACATCAGTAAAGGTTTTAACATTGTCTCACACAGCATTCTCCTGAAACTGGTAGCCTGTGGCTTGGACAGGTACACCCTCCACTGGGTAAAAATCAGTCTGTGTGGCCAGGCCCAGAGAGTGGTGGTGAACAGTTACATCCAGTTGGCAGCTGGTGACCCCAAAGTTTAACAAATTTATTCATGATTTGGATGAGGGGGTGGGATTCACCCTCAGTCATTTTGTAGAGGGCACCAAGTTGGTTGGGAGAGTTGATCTGCTGCAAGGTAAGATTTTACCAAGAGATCTTGACAGACTGCATCAATGTGCTGAGGCCAATTGGATGATGTTCAACAAGGCCAAGTGGCAGATCCTGCACTTGGGTCACAACATGCCCAGACAGTGTTACAGGCAGGGGGAAGAAGGGCTGGAAGGCTGGTCAGTGGAAAAGGACCTGGGGGTGCCATTCAACAGCAGCTGAACATGAGCCAGCAGTGTTTCCAGATGGCCAAGAAGGCCAATGGCATCCTGACCTGTATCAGTTGTGGTGTGGACAGCAGGACCAGGGCAGGGATTGCCCCCCTGTCCTTGGCATGGTGAGGCCACACCTCGAATCTTGTGATCATTTCTCACTACAAGAAGGAAATTGAGTCGGTAGAGAAAGTACAGAGGAGGGCAATTGAGTGGGAAAGGGTCTGGAGCACAAGCCCTGTGAGGGGTGGCTCAATGAGCTGGGAATGTTTAACCTGGAGAAAAGAAAGCTCAGAAAGAACCTTATTGCTCTCTACCTGAAAGGAAGTAAATATCAATGTATTAACAAAGTTAGACTGGGATAAAAACAGGTGAAATAACTTCCAGATATTTGCAGTTCTTTGTTCTTGCTGAATTCCAGATGTTGTACAGGTTTCTCAATCTCTCCAATGTAGTATTCAAGTATTGAGAGCTGCTGACTTGAACATCTGCATTAAAGTGATTTAAGCATCTGACTATTATGCATATCCTGTAATGTTGCTTTCATGGAACCTGAAACTTTACAGAGTTAGAACAAGTCCCATAGATTTGCTTTGATTATTTTTTTCATGAAATGTAATGAGAATAACTCAACAGAAAGACAATATTCTCTACTGCATGATGTCTATTTACATTTAACAGCTAGAGTTAGGTTGCTTGATCAACAGGTCTCTACTACCCCAAATTATTCAGAACTCTGCTCTCTGAAAATTATTTCTTTTCATTCCATACAAACAGAAACTGGAGTTTGTGGGGTGGTGCATAACCAATACTAAAATTCAGATTATGTAAAAGCTTATTCTTTCACTGCAGATTGCATGGGCTATAACATCTCTTTGCCCTGTGCAGACTCAGTACTTTAAAGTTGGTTTGAAACTCCTGCAGAGGGCTTACCTAAGTATAAATAGGATGAAGAAAAATCTCTCTGAGGGCACATTTTCAGTATGATAGTAGAGGTAATCATTCTGATCCTATTAACATCTAACAGGATTGTTTATAAAACCATTCCCCTATCTACCACTTGATTTAAAAGTGCCTAGAGGACTGCCCTTAAATATTGTGAGCCTTAATCCTACACCCAGACAAAAGGAGCAGGATCTTAGCCACAGTTTGTAAGCAGAATTGAGTGTAGCTCATGGAGGTGAAGTAACTGCAAGTATGGGGAAATATTTTGCTGCATTTTAAAAATAAATCTTAATGTGTAAATCCTTAATATTCCTATCACCTGAACTCACATGGTGAACTTTGTACCTGATAAGGAGAACCAGCCAGTGGGGTTTCATCAGGACTAAACTTAGAGACTGATCTTATTTTAGGATTAGTAAGTACGGTTTTTTTCCATGTATATGTATTAAGGGTCGGATACAGCCACCAAGCTAGGATGTCACAGTTGACTACCCTTAATAGTATTCATTTCAGAGCTTACTGAAAAGTGCCTTCATATTACTCTTCTATTTTTGCTCATTCTTTGTTTGGATTTTTTAAATTCTTTTGCATATTTGTACACAATAGCTCAAGTTAAAATTTCAGCCAATAGATGTTTGTTTACTCAGCTTTGAAACACAGTAAAGTGAGACTCATTTTCCCCCTTCTGTGGCATACTAAACCAGTATATTACATTTAAACTTTCAAAGTAATTATTTTGGAGAGACAATTTTTATCTGGTGTGGTGGTTTGGCCATGGCTGGATGGCAGGTGCCCACCAAATTCACTGAATCACTTCTCCTCATCTGCACAGAAGAGAGAAATTATAAGAGAAGGCTCATGGATCAAGATAAGGGCAGAGAGAGATCACTCACAGATTAGTGTCATGGAGAAAACAAAACTGACTTAGGGAAATAAGTTTCATTTTTCGCTAATCAGATTAGAGTAGGGTAATAAGAAATAACATAAAATACTAAAATAAACCCACCCCACCACCCCTCCCTTCTTCCCAGGCTCAACTTTGCTTCTGAATTCTCTATCTCCTCCTTGTTATTGGCTCAGGAGAACAGGGAATGGGGACTGCAGTCAGTTTTTCACATATTTTCAGCTCCTTCTTTTTTGGGGGAAGACTCCCCACGCTCTTTCCCTGCTCTAGGGTCTGGTCCTTTTAGTGGGAAGCAGTCCTCCATGAACTCCTCCAGTATCAGTCCTTCCCATGGGCTGCAGTTCATTGTGAGCTGCTTCAGCTTGGATTCCCCATGGAGTCACAAGTCCTGCTGGCAAACCTTCTCCAGAGTGGGTATCCCATGGGGTCACAGCCTCCTTCAGCCATCCACATGCTCCAGTGTGGGGTCTCCAACATAGGCTGCAGGTAGATACCATGGACCTCCAAGGTGGTAAACATGTCATCGTTGCTTCTGACTACAGCTACCCTCCTAATTATACAACATTTTGCAAAAGTGCAATGTTTCTGACATTCATTCTGTAACTGTTGTTTGAATGCATCACATGAGGCTTTGTCATTCTTGACTCCCTACTGTTAGAAAGCATCAATAGCTGCTAGGCACCTTCAAAGCTGATCTAATATAAATTTGTCTTCTTTTGATAAACTCGAGGATTGTGCAAGTTCACTGGTTTGTATAGGAGGAACCTTTTTCCATCTTGTCACTCAAGGCTATATGACATGAGGAAAGATTTTTGTAATCCTTATGCTGAATTTTTGTGATTTATATGCAACTACTCTTGTGAGTAATTCCAAATAGTTCAACAGATGTATGTTTGATTAAATGGTGTAAGGATTAAATAACCTGGATAAAAATATCTCTTCTTATATACATGTGTTTGAAAGTTATTGAATAATAATATCATATTCTCTGAAAAGTTTATATTCAACTTTTATTCTCTATTTAAAAATTCAACTCTGAAAGTTTACAAAGTATTTTTCATTTCACTCTGAGATTAGCAGGTTGCCTTTTAAATCATGACCTAATTATTTCCTCCATACCTCAAGATCATGTCCCCACTGACTGGTCTGTGATGGGAGCTGCTTAGGCATGAAGCAAGTTCTTCCTCCAGCCTCACCTAGAGGTTTGAGTTCAGACTGCTCAGCACTGCTCAGAATTGAGACCACACATAAGTTAAATTGCTAATTCTTTTGGTTCAGTGGCAAACACCTTCTTCAAGAAATTTCAAAAATAAGGTGATTAAAACAACAAAATCTGTTGCTCACAAATTTAGATCACTTGGAGTGTTCACAAGTACCCAGAATCCTGTTCAAAGCCTCAAGACACTTTTTCCTTTCTAATACACATAGTCCTTAAGAAATACTGACATCTGCTGTCAATCCGGGACTGGAATCAGCCTGGTAGGAGATTTTGTCTAGTTTACTACATTCTGCACCTCAGATGACCCCAATGTCACAGATTTCTGTGGTTCAGAGTATATTATTTCTCCTGAAACAAAACATGCCAGCTGTTAGCAGAAATGAGTATAACTTGGGGAGTAATTTGAAAACAATTTGGAACAGTTTCCTTTGTTGTCATTGACCCAGGACTACCTGAGAATAGGTAATGATCAGATAGTTTTTGTGTTGATTTCTGGTTAATGGCTCATAAAAGGAGCCATTTGGATTTTGCAGTCTCTTTTTAGACTAAAGTGTTCACAGAATCACATCAATAACAAGAAATTATCATGAATAAACACGAAGAGAATCAACATGCAGATTTTTGTAGATTTTTATAAGTTTAAATAAATGAATGGATAAATGGACAAACATAAAAGAAATAAAGACAATAAGTAAAATAAAAGTTCAGGATATTGTTAGGGCTCTGTTTTAAAATCCTCCATTTTGGGTGATCAAAGATATATACTTTAAATTACTTACATATAAGTAAGAATTTTCTTGTGTAGTACCACCCTTCTTATTTGCTCACTAAGCTTTGTGTGGGATTTAACTTTGGACAATTTGGTTAAGCATTTAGCCAAAGGTCATCTGGGATTTCCTGTCAGTGGAGTAAGATAGACTTCTTCAATAAGATGTCTACAAAAGAGCTGAGAATATTTTGCTGGATATGCCCAGAATGATTTCTAATTTCCTCTCTGCTTTAATGCCTATAACTAAGTGAAATGAGTTCTGTATTAAAATTGTCATTGTGGCTTGGCAGTCTGAACATGTAACACTATCCAGAGGTCGGAGCAGGCTTGCTCTTTAGGTCTTGGTGACTAAGTGTGTCATAAAATGAAATAATCATGTTTAGCTACTGGGTTGCTTACCATTAAGACATTATATATTGCTTTTACTAAAAAATATTAATGAAAATGTTTATTTGTCTAAATGACAAATATTTCTAAGTAATTTGTCAACTGTTCACTTACTTGTTATTGTGTGCCTTGATATGGGTCCTAAGTGAAACATATTTCATTCTGTAAGACAATCATGTCAGAGCAGATTTGAGTGCATTGGCAGTAGGAAGGTCACTAATTCTTCTTATATTGTAAATACTTGAAATAAAATTGCCAGGGTCATAGAAAGGCAGCACAGATTTCTAATACGTATGTGATAGTTTTTTGGGTTTTTCAAGGATCATGAAATTATGAACATTTATTTAATATGCCTTATTTTTCCCTACTGTTTAAAGTATTCTGTACCTTATAAATTTTTCATGGCTTCTAGTTATAGAAAGTCCAGGTTCATCCTATGTTAAAAAAAAAACAAAAAAACCAACAAGAATAATGCTAGCTTTGAAAGTAGAGAACAAAAATATGCAGTCACTGAGTTTTATTGATCCCTGATTTCATTCTTCAGTAAATAATTACAATAAATTTTCTTTTACATTTTATTTAAATGTTAATTTATGTTACATTATTTTTCTTGACAGAAGGACTAACTATATTGAAAAATAAGTAAATCAATAAATCAGAGGTGATTGAAGCATTTTTACATGTAGAGCAGAGTGAAAGTCAAGCATTCCTTCTTAGTTTAAAAAGCCAACTTGTGTTCTACCTTTATTACTTTTGAAATATCACAAAATATTCCCCCTCAAATGAAATCTTGATTGGTGTTGGGAATGGAAAATCTCCTCTCTCTGATGTTCTGTGTCTCCTATTCTCTGCTTATTGCATGCCTCCATGAGCAAAGTTCAGTTCTGTCCCGTTAGGTTCCACCTAAAGACAAAGGTGCCCATATGTGCTTGAGCCCAGGAGGTCAAACACACCAAAAATCAGCGTGGGCAGCAGGTCAAGGGCAGGCATTCTGCCCCCCGATCAGCTCTGGTGACACCACACCTGCAGTATGAGTCCACATATGGTTTCCCAGTATATGAAAGACATGGGAACGACCTATTGGAGTGGGCCCAGGGGAGTGACACAAAGGTATTCAGAGGGCTGAAACACCTCTCCTATGACAAAAAATTGGGAGAGTTTGGGTCGTTAGACCTGAAGAAGTGAAGTCTCCAGGGACACCATATTGCAGCCTTCCAGTACCTGAAGGGGGCCTGTAAGAAAGGTAGGAACAAACTTTTTAGCAGATCTGCAATTCACAAGACAAAGGGCAAAGGTTTTAAAGTGGAAGGGGCTAGGTTTAGATTGAGCACAGAAGAAATTTTTACAGTGAGGATAGTGCAACACAGAAACAGGTTGCCTGGAGAAGCTGTGTTAAAAGTAAGGTTGGATGGGGCTTTGGTGGGACCTGGTCTAGTGAAAGATGTCTGTATCCACGGCAAGGGGCTGGTCTAGGTGATTCTTGAAGTGTCTTACAACCCAAATAATTTCATGGCTCTATGGATATCTTTATGTAAAAATGAAGGAAAAATAGAATGGACAGATAATTTTGTCATAGTGAAAAGAGCCACAACCACATTACCTGGAGTGGTGGGCAGAACTCTACACAGCTGTAGAATTTCTGGCATTACCTTAGTGAAGAAAGGGGATAATGTTCCATAGGAGACTTGTTTCATTGTCTTAGAAAGATGTTTTCCATCAGATTTTTCTCCATTCCTTGTGAAGCCTTTATCTTTGGTGATGCAGACAGCTAGAGTAATTTTATAACACATATTAATTTTCTCAATCATGCATCTCAGAGCACTGAGCATTGAGATAAAGAAATGGCCAGCAATGTCAAAGACAAGTATTGAAAGCGTGAAAATGGAAGAACCACCTCTTCTTTGTAGGTTGAGGAAATATATGACAGAAGTGAGGAAAAGGATCATCTCTACATATACATATGTGGGAGTACACTAACAGTTGCATATGGCTGAAAAGAGTGGACTGACAAAAAAGTGAAGAAACAGAAATATACTAAGAGCACTGCAGGGGAAAAATAGTATTAGGGAGTAGAAGAGTCAAAGCATTGAGCACTTGTGAAAGAACAGGAAGAAGACTGATGTTCATATGGAAAAGCTGAGGATAAAAGAGGAAAATACAGGTTGCAAATGGGTGGTTGTCACAGTTAGGTAATCCACAGGTCTTCTGTGGTTGCACCTGTAGTAGTAAATTAAACAGTGTCTAGAAACTTTCCTGGGCGCTAGCAATACTACTATATGCATTAGAATTATTTAAATGGCCCTTGAAATGGCTTTAATGCATTTCATAATCCAGTATGTTACCATACATCAAACACCATTCTCAGTAGGCTGTCTTCATGTACACACCCTGTTCTGGACATAAAAATATTTCATCTGCATGAAATGCTTTGCTCCAAATTATGGTTCCGAGTACATTTCTTTTACCACTACACATATAACCAATCCGTCTTTTTCTGAAGAGCAGCAGTGGCTAAAAGCCTTTGTTTTTCTTTCAAAACTCTGAAAAAATTAGATTTAGCCACAGGTAGACACATGGGAAAGGGTCCAGGAGACAAGTTCTCTGAGAGAAACCCAAATAGTCATGGCATAAACACAGCAATCTGCTTTGCCAAATGGCATAAAAAAGAGTTGCAATTTCCCAAATGTCAGAGGGAAATGATGCAACTGCTCTGGTGCAAAGGCTGTGCTGCTGTTCAGGCAGTCGGACTAGATGATTGCTGTATGTCCCTTCCAAGTGAACCATTCTAATGTAATGGACACTGAAGAGGCAGCC
Organism: Turdus rufiventris; assembly: GCA_013186435.1. Classification (NCBI taxonomy): domain Eukaryota; kingdom Metazoa; phylum Chordata; class Aves; order Passeriformes; family Turdidae; genus Turdus; species Turdus rufiventris. Next base: position 1,094,797 of record PYHW01010333.1, read on the forward strand.
CTACAGTCATGCAAAGATTTTCTTCTACCCTAAGCAAATAAAATGCGGTTCTTTTCCCTCCTTATTATTCCAGAATTTAATTTCTTTCTAACCCTTCAATTTTATCACTGTGGGTAGTCTCACATGCTGTGTGCACACTTACAAGGACCCTAGGAATAGGGCAATGTGCATGAAACCACTTTTTGCTTTGTTCTTTTCTATGTAACTTTACCTGCAGCTTTCAGCAACTCTTTCACGTAGGCATAAAGGAAGGCTGAGTCAAAGAATTAAATGCATTTTATTCTTCACAGCATGTAAAGCATGTGATTAGAAAGAAAAGGACCTATTTGAGGTCACAGATTGCAGAGGAAAACAGCATTTAGTCCCAGCCCACAAAAGGTCTTGATTTTGATTGACTTAATTTGAACCCCTAAGGTTCTGGGGGAGAAGGAGAGTTCAGTTTCCTTTGTTTTGTTTTGGGAGTTTTTAAAGAGCTAGTTCCCACAGAGTAATTTTGAATATTACAGAGAAGAAGGTAAAAAGCCTTTTTCAAAGACTCTATTTGTTCCATAATGAAAATATTTGAGCATTCAGAGCTCAATTAGCTCTACACTTTAAAAGTATTTTCTAAAAGGACTCTTTACAAGAGCTAAAGAAATACTCTTTTCCTCTTTTCACACCACGATTATCCTATTCACTTCAAGAAATTTACAGACTAGGTATGTAGAAAAATATATGAGGGGAGAATTTTAATGTAGCTGTTTACCCTAGATTACAGAATCCTGTGTTGCACAGACTCCTAGATCTCCCCATTTCTATTCTATAAGACAGGATAAGCAGGCACATCCTTAAGATGTTGACATAGCGGCTCAAAAAAAAATTAGGCAAGGATCCCTATGTACTTAGAATCATAAAAATATTTAGGTTGCAAAGCACCTTCTGGATCATCGAAGGTAACTGTTAACCCAGCACTGCCAAATCCACCAATAAATTGTGTCCCTCAGTGTCACATCTACATGTCTTTTAAATGGCTCCAGGGATGGTGGCTCTACCACTTCTCTGGGGAGCCTTTTCCAATGCTTGTTAATCCTCTCCATGAAGAAACTTTTCCTGATAAAGTCTAAATCATCCCTGTTGAAACTTGAGGCCTTTTCTGCATGTCCTATTGCTTGATACTTGGGAGAAGAGACAAACACCCACTTTGCTACAACCTCCTTTCAAGCAGTTGAAGAAAGCAATAAGGTCTCCTCTGCAATTCCTTTTCTCCAGACTAAACAGTCCCAGCTCTCTCAGTCACTCTTCATAAGATGCTCTAGAACCTTCCTCAGCTCCATGGCCCTCCTCTGGACACGCTCCAGTATCTCAATGTCCTTCTTGTTGTCTGGGCCCTAGACCTGAACACAGGATTTGAGGTGTGGCTTCACAATCCCTGCCCTGGTCCTGTTGGCCACATTATTTCTGATACAGGCCAGGATGCCATTGGCCTTCTTGGCCACTAGGAGAAACAGCTGGCTCATGTTCAGCTGCTCTTGACCCACGATCCTGAGTCCTTTTCTGCTGGGCATCTTTCCAGCACCTCTTCCCCCACCCTGTAGC
>PYHW01010333.1:1100711-1143769 GCA_013186435.1 Turdus rufiventris
TTGTTGTTGTTTTTTTGGGGTTTTTTTGGGGTTTTTTTTAAGGCTTTTTATACTCTCTCTTATGATATCCTTCTATAAAACTATCCATTCATGTATACAATACAGTGTGTGACCAATTGGCTGAAGACTTGGACCAGAAAAGTGTTGGGAGACGTGTTAAAAAACAAAGGTTGGTGAGGAGATTGGAGATTGCTCAAGTGACTTCACAATTGGGAATAACTCTTTGTTAGCCTGTGTGAGCAGCAGGCCAGGGATCTTCTAGCATGGACCCTGTTTAACAGTGCCTGTGTCTCTACTTGTCAGACTCTGCCCAGATGTTGCTTTACCTGGTTAAAAGATAATGAAAATAAATTTGCTCTATCCATTCTAGCCACAAATTTGTGTTTGTCCCAACTACCTGCCTGTGTTGACTAGTGCCCCCATTTTGGAGATAAGAAAATACTTTTGAGCATTATATTTCTCTTTCTTTTTTGTTAAACTTTTCTTTTGGACTATCTTACTAAATTCTGGTTATAGTGTAACAAGTATTTTCTAACCCATGCAAATAAATTATAAATCAAACTAAAATGTCATAACTGTTTGAAAAAGAACCCATTATGGCTTGCATGCCTTAATGGACTAGTCAAGTTTGGAAGCACCGCTGTTTGCTTTGAACTAAAGATGCAAAATATGGTTTTTAATTAAACACCATTAGGATAGATGTAGCATTAACAACCTGTTGAGACAGTTACCCTGTGATATATCACAGAAGTGGGTAAAGACACTGCCTTACATAAAAAAAGATGTTCTAGAGAACAGTGCAGTGGGAGGGCTTAATGATTAATGCCTACAATTAAGATACACCCATCAATTCCATAAAGTCCATCTTTCTTCCAGTAGACCGTGAAGACCTATTCAACCCACCTGAACATATTCTCAAACAAATCTGTTTGTAACACGAAGATAATACATTTCCAGACAACAGCAACAGAACAGATTGCCCAGGAGAGAGCAGGAGATAATTCAGCAGCCTTTCCTTTAGAGAAATGAACCAACTTGCCAGCCTAGAAATGTTTTATTGCTTTATCTCATTGGCAGAGTTTTCTGGTTGTGTCACAGAGTTCATTCGCTCACAAACACCTCAACTCTGGCTAGGCTAATGAAATGCCTTAAAATATACAAAGCCCTTACATTATATCCCAACCGACTTTACAATGTAAATAATAAAACTAGAAGCGTGGATACTTGAATACACAAGTATATCCAAGTATCCAAATATATACTACTTCTCATCTTATTACCTGTTACCTGTGTGAAGAGACAGATCTCTCCCTCACTACATCCTCCTTTTAGGTGCTTATAGAGAGCAGTAAAGTCTCCCATCCTTTTCTCCAGGCATGACAAAAAATAATGACAAACTGTCTAATAAACTATTTTTCTTTTACTTGAGTATATTGTTGTTTTATCTGTAAAGGGATTTTCATTCTATATCCGTGAACTAGTAGTCTAAATTCATCAATTTTTTTGTGTGAAAAAGAAATTCTTGCTTTCAACAAAATGCATTATAATTTTGTATTTTTTGGCATAAATTTTCATGGCATGTTCACATACAATATTTATGTTTTGTATTATGAGACATTCTGTAAAGATTTCATTTAATATTGCTTAAATTTGAAGCAAAATTTAATTAGCAGTTAGGAAAAAAAAATATCTCATTGACTTCCCTGCATACCAGTCCACCATCAGGAAAAGGCAGCTCCACTTTTGAGGTAATTCAAATATTAAAATTACATTTTTCATATTTTTCTGTCATCATCTATTTTCACCTCTGCATCTGTAGTGCTGTCTGAAATGCCCTTTTCCATCCAGATGTTTGCTAGACTGAATGCTTAAATAATGAACTACATTAAAAATACTTTTGGAATTGATTTATTGCAATATTCACATAAAGTGGCAACAGAAGAGAGGAAGAAAGGAAATGTAGTGATTAATTACAGGCACTTCAGAGGTGAAAGCTCCTACTTTCTCCATCTAATTGTTACTTCCACAAAATTAAAAAAAAGGCTCTTAAACTGGTTTAACACAAAGACACATTTCTGACTAAATAAAGCTTTTTATAGTCTGTCTGACATTTTATACTTTTCTGTCAATGTAAGCAGTCCCTTCCAAACACTTCTTGGGTGTGCTATGCCCAGGCTGGAATTTGGGCATGCCTCTTTTATGAGTGCAGAACTGGTTTTTTTAAATATTTGTGATGAAGATATCAAAATCTCAGAAAATCTTTCTAAATTTCCTGAATTCCCAGTATAGCAACAGAAGAAGTAGTAATTTCACTTCAAATTAAGAGTTTAAAATGGGTCTTCATGACACTGTTTCTGTATTAGGAGCATTATGTTGATTAAATTGGGTAGCTACGCTGTAAGTGATTTTTTCCAAATGTAGGTAAGTTGTAGAAGCTGGAGAGAGCTTCATTAATGCAGGGACACAGAAGAGTAGGAAAAAACATTTTGAAATCAGGCTGATTTGTTCCATGTCTTTTGTTGTGACAAGGGAGCATTCTTAAGTTATCTGGCATGCAGTTTTGATTGCCAAGGACCAAAGAACAAAACTCCAACAAAAATATAATAAAAAGCCTAATTTCTGGATTCTTCTATCTTTGTATTTCCTCAGGAAATGGTCCAGCCTTCCTGTACACATTCACTGATACCCCTGAATAGTGTTAGGCGCTGAAGGAATTGGCAGCCTTAATAAAAGTCCTCAGAAACAGCATAAAGAATTTCTTGCTCTTCTTTTATTATTAAAATCCAACAGAAACAGAATATTCATTGAGGTGTCATTTTGACTAAGGGAGGCAAAATGCCATTGAGAAAAAGATTATCATGAAACAGTACCATGCTCTTGCAGTTCTGTTAAAGAACTGACCTGAGGTGAGCCGAAACAGAACTGCAAATCAGCAATTGCCATCAGGTGGTAGATGAAAACGGAATAAAAAACTGAAATGCAGATCTTTTCAATTACAAATAAATGAAGATTTCTAAGCAATAAAGTAGGATCTTGCTCCCACATGGGCAATAGGGTGCTCTCTACAGTTAATCAGATCTGACTGCCTTGGAATTGGTAGGGGGGGACACCAATTTTCCCACCCAATATGTGATAGTCAGGATGGTGAGGAAACATTTTATTTGCCTTGGTATTAACCATGGACCTTTCTTGAGGAGCTTAAAGTGCATGTCTTTCCTTTCCAAATGAATCAAAAGTTGATCTTTTAAAACCTGATCTGAAATGTTGCAGCTGCCTTTTCCAGAATAGCTTGGATGTTACATCACTTAAAGAAGAAGGGCAGAACAGCATTGACTCCCTCTGCTCTCTGAGTTATTTCTAGGTCACTTTTGTTTTCTTCTCAATGTCTGATCTTCTCACCAGGCTAGCTAACCCAGGAGGATTTTCCTTACTTTCCTCTGAAATTGAAATACTTCTTATAAGTATTGCTATGGACAAAGAGACCATGATATAAGAAGGACATGGACCTGCTGGAGTGAGTCCCAAGGAGGGCCACAGGGATGATCAGAGGGATGTAACAGCTCTCTTATGTAGACAGGCTGAGAGTTGGGGTTGCTGAGCCTGGAGAAGGCTCTGGGAAGACCTTATAGCATCCTATGAGCATGCTAAGGGGTCTTTCAAGAGAGTTGTACAGGAATTTTTTACATGTGTGATAGGGCAAGGAGTAATGGCGGTAAATGAACACAGGATGGGTTTAGATTAAATATTAGGAAGAAATTTTTTTACTGTGAAGAGGGGGACACTGGMAGAGGTTGCYCAGAGAAGTTGTGGATGCCCCAYCTCMGGAAGYRTTTAATGCCATGTTGGATTGGGCTTTGAGTGRCCTGGTCAGGTGGAAGAAGTTCCTGGGACACCAAGGGAGGTTGGAACTAGATRAGCWTTAWCATCCCTTCCAAGCYRAACCATTACAGGGTTATGTGATTTTATMATTTTATGTCTCTGATCCAGCTGATTCCCAYGAGAGACAGTCATAGTGCTTTTCCTRTCTTGAAGGGTCCAAAGACATTTTGTGATCAGACACCATTACTAARCATGAATTAAACACCCAATGGCACAATCCCTGAGTCAAATTGAGGCAGATCTGGGCACATACAGCACCAGGCCACASTAYCTGGRGACAYGAMRTGCTCAGTAATAGATACAGTGGTTTAACCATCTCTGGAGTTAAACAGATGCAGCTTAGCAGTTCTCAGGATCAATAAGTCACTAAATTCTTCCAAGTCTTTCTTAAGGCACATAAATCCTTTTTTGGATCTGACCCTTAGATTCATACAGATTTTTTTCAAAATCCATTTATTTATAGCTGTCCATTATGGCATATGACACAGCACATAAACATCAATTCACTCAGATGGACATATGTATTTTCTCACTTTGACTTGGGGAGGAGAGAGTGACAGTGTACTAGAAGTTTATAAATGTTGCAGACAAAGTAAAATTTATTCTATGTGCAGGCAAAACTCCTGGTGGTTTGTTCCTTCCATACTTCAAGAGTCTATTTTGAGAGAATTAATCTATTGCTTGTTTCTTGGAAATTCTTCCTACGAATTAGGTTTTGAATGTCGAAAAAAATTAGTTTCATAGAATTTTAAAGAATACTGAGCTTAAAAATAGTCACAGTTATATATTCAGGTCTTTAATGTGGAACAGTAGGTTACTGTTGCTTTTTTGCCCTGTATTATTATAAAGTATTTTGTTTCGCTGCTTCAAATATCCCTTGTGCTGCTGGCACCAAGAAAGGTGCAATAATATAATGGCTCATGACAGAGATAATGTACATAATTGAAAGGGTGTAGTTTATTTTTGGAACCAATACTATAAAGAATGCAGATGTATAGATATTATAACTAATTATGATTATATGGTTTTTGTATTTTCAGTTTTAATAAATTTTTCTTCCTTATAATAAATCCAGATAAATATTATACCTACTAGATTTTTCATGGGACAAAGAGGATCTATCCATAACAAAAATCTCTTCCTCACTTCCCCCCAAAACTATGCCTGAGTGCATCCTGTAAGTCAACACATTTTTAACCTCAGATTTAGAATATGGATTGGAAATCAAGATTCAAAATTGCAAATCCATTTCACATTTTTCCTCAGGAGATGCTCATTTTAAAATAATTGCCAGACCATTTTTATGACTGGTTCTATATATGATATAGGCTCTTTCTCTTGCACAGTCTTAATGCAGAATCCCTTATTTTCCAGAACATTAAAACAAAAAAAATCCTGAAGCGATCACAGAGTGAAAGGTGATCAGGATAATGTCACTACAAAGTTGGAATTCTATTAGCTACATAAAGAAGTTAATGCCTGCCACTTTGAAATAAATATTCAGATTAAACAATGGAATGTATGGAAGATAAATTATTTGTGTAAAAGAAATTGCTGAAAATATCACCATGAGCTTGAATAAATATCACATATTTGCTATCTAATTTTCTGCCTTATGTGCTGTTTTTCTGAGCTTCACAATTACACAGTGATCTCTTTCAGTTTCCTTACAGTTCATAGTCTTTTCCTCCAGTGATCATTCTTATGGCACAATAGGTTTTTCCAGCCTCATAGACATTCTGTTCTGTGCTGGTTTTCCACCCACCCTTCCCTGGTAGCTAACTGCACAGCAGCCCACTCTCAGCAGCTCTTTTCACAGATGAAATATAGAATCTTGTAACTGCAATGCAGCTTCTATTTCCTTGGACTTCTCATATATTCATCTGAAAACTTCACTGCAGTAGCTTCAGAATCTTTACTTTTATACTTAAGAAATAAAATATCCATATTTAGATAATCATAGAATCAGAGAATGGCTTGGGTTAGAACGGACCTTAAAGATCATCTAGTTCCAATCCTTCTGACATGAGCAGGAATCTCTTCCCCTACATCAGGTTTTTCAAAGCACTATCTAACCTGACCATGAACACTTCCAGGGAAGGAGCATGCACAGCTTCCCCAGGTAACCAGTGACAATATCTCACCACCTCACAGTAAACAATGCCTTCCATATATCTAAAACTACCCTCTGTCAGTTTAAAGCCATTCTCTCTTGACCTAGCCAGGTCACATCAAGCTTCTCATCTACCAACACCACAAGATCATCAGTTCCTCTTGATTTCATTGACTTGTGCTTTTTCTAGATGGAGCACACTATTTTATAGGAGTTTTCTGTCCTCTAAGTTACTTCTAGTACATAACAACTGAGTAATCTTCATTTCTTTAATTATCTAAAAAACAGTATTCAAAAGCATACATGTATTATTTGATTAAGCACTCTTTGAGATCAGTGCTAAAGTGCTTATTTTAGAATACAGAAGGAAAAATATAAGACCAAAAAAGCCTCTTGTGAAAATTCTAACCTCAGGGTTTGGGTTTTTTTAAAAATATACTGTCCTATAAAATGCAGATATTACAGAAAATAGATACATTTTGTTTCTGAAAAATGCATTTCTCCTGCCCACTTCTTCAGACCTCACCCCTCTAACCCCAAAACCATGGAGACAACTGCACCCAGAAAATTTCTCATGAAGCTTCCATGAGGTATGTTATTACAAAGATACTTCTTTGTAGTCTCAGTGCATCCCCACACACCGCTACACATCCTTCATTTATAAGTCTGAATCACAACATCTAACAGCAAAAAGACCTCCCACAATCTGAAAAGATTATCTTTCATGGGATGTTTGGATGACATGTCAAAAATGTTTTATCATGTAGTATATCCAGAATAAACAATGGATTCTATCTTCAAGATATAAGATAGAGGGGATGAAAAGTCCACTGAGACCAAAAGCAGAGAGTTTAACAACAGCCTATCAGTAAATCATGAACTAGAAATGTTCATGATCCAGTCAGTACAATTATTTTCAAAGAAATATTTGTTTTAACTATTATATAGTACTTCTATTTATATACGTTGATTTTATGTCTACAGGCTACTTACAGATTCTTTTCCTCATGCTGGAGTGGGTTTGTTTAGACATCCATTTCTCACTAAGATACTTTAAATCAAAGCTTGTGCTAAAAAAATATTCAGATGTTACTATATAGTACATGTATTACTGCATGTTACACTCATTTCTATTTCAGTCAGATAAAGGAAGCCCAAGCAATTTGTTATTTATAAGGAACATAAATTCAAGAATCAAAAGACCACTTTTGACTTATTCATGGCAGTTAATTTCTGTGATGTCTAAATTCAGGATTGCGATTCCAACTACATATTGCCAAGATGCCCATTCTCATATACAATCAATATATTTGTAAGAATATTAATCAGATTTTGCTCACCATATCTACTCATATATTAATAATTAGGTATGCAAAAAAACCCCAAAAAAACCCCAAAAAACCAAAAAAAATCCACAACCCTCCCCCAAAAAACCCCCCAAAAACCCAGAAAACCATTGTTCTCTTGATGAGCCAAAATATGTGATAATGGTGTGTGTTACAATTTGCAAAATCACTTCGCTTATTGCATTCCGGGTCAGATGTGCAGCTGATGAAGAAGAAACTTCATGATACAGTCCACATCATTTAAAACACAAACCTTTGTTCTGTGATTTCTATTTTTTGCACAGTCATGCAGAAAACATGCTCACATCCTCTCTCTGTAAACGGAATTTACCATAATCTAAATCACAGAACTTTTTTCATATTCAAAATGAAATTGGAAAAAAACCTTAGAAATCAAGATATTTGGGGTTACAGTAGAGTTGTGCTTAATGTTTACATGAACTAGTAAATATTTTAAATTCCCACACCTTAAAATATACTGCCAAACATAAAGGTCAATCTTCAAAAAATGCCATTAAAAAAAAAAAAAGGAAAGTTAAATCAAGGATTGCAAAAAGTTTGAGCAAGATATTCTGACATTATTTTCTTTTTCAATTTTTCTTTAAAAATGTTTAATATTTCTTACAGAAATGAAAGGACCTGAGTTCACATTGGATTTTATATCCCTAGGCCATGCCCAGCCAGCCACGTGTGCACACAGGGTCCCACAGAATGAAAGCTGTCCACCATTGTCATTTCCTTACAAGAGTATCACACCTGAAATCAAACGGAAAAGGAATTAGTATTCATTTACTGGCTACATTTTTTCTGCTTCTGAGTGCAAAGACATGCACTGAAATCAGACTGCTGGATGAGACTCAAGGTAATAATGAAGCAAAATCTAGAGGATTTGGTTGTTGGGGTACAGTTTTTTTCCCATTTCCCCCCCTCTATTTTCCTTTTTTTTTTTTTTTCTTATAATAGCTATTCTGACTTTTCATAGACCCATTTTCTTTACATACCAGGATTTCTTTTTTCTAACTTTCTTCCCCATTTTGAAAGAGTATCTTATAGCCTTTGTCAGACAAAAGCAGCAAGAGTGTGTTAAACAATAAGGCAAAATAAAAACAAGCATACAGAGATGATCAAGTCAAAAACTTGTAGGTGAAAATCTTGGCTATAATGCAAAAATGCATGATTCATTAAACCTTTTGAGTTTGTCCTGGTAACAGATGCTTGAATAGACAACAAGGAACAGAAGCACTGAGAGGCCAATGATGAGAAGTGATAGACTTTGAAAATTCAGCCTGGTTCATGTCTTGTTTTGGCAAGTATCAGGGACACTTCTCTGCAGGTGATGGAGCAGTCTCAATAAAATCTGCAGGAGATCTGTTAGTTCTCTACCATGCCATCTTCTGGGTTTGTAAAACACATGTAAACAAGTGCTGAAAGAACCCCCACCATAATTACTTTGCAAATAATTTTTCAGATAAATCAAATAATTTCTCAGATAATGAAAATCTAACTAACCTGACATGATTTGTGAAAGTTCAGTTCCTATTATTAGAATTCATAGTAATTGCATAGAATTCATATAGGAATTTAAATATTGAGTTAAAACCACAAATTTTGCTTTGAAGGATTGAAAACAATGGAATGATGGTTGATTAAAACCCTGGAGTTGAACCACTGATTTTGACAGGACTGGAAAAGCAAGCTTTATAGATTCTCTTTCTTCAGAGCTAAACGGCTTTGATAATTAGAAATAATTAGATAATTTTATTTTACTTTTTGCAAAAGATATGATTGTCTTGAGGAAAGACTAATTGTGACATTCAGAATGATTGCACTGGTATATTTACCAAGTTGTGAGTTTTTTTCTTACATAATTTATATGTTTGAGAAAAAGAGTTCAACAGTAAGAACTGTAAGGATTTCCTAATTTTTAAGCAATAGTGGGTGTCATTCTTATGGAGTCTAGGCCTGTTGGAGTTGGGGGACAATAAATGAGAAAAGAAAACATGGAATTCTGAAAATGTTGTTGTCAAATATTCTCACTGAAACTGCAGGGGTTTTTTTTCCCTTCAGACTTCAATCTGACTGTATTCCAGGTGATGTGGTCAGTGGCTTTGTTCCCTAGTGGAAGGATTGCACAGTGTCCCTTTCATTGTGAAACCATTCCCGTAGAAGATATAAAGTTGATTTCACTTGGGGAAAAGAAGGATATTTTCCTTTGATATCAACAGATGCTTTCTAGCTCAAACAATTCCCATGTGGATACACACCCAGCAATCTAATAAACCACAGAAATGCATTACTATCCTCAACTATTTGATGTCTTCCTACTGCAGATCCAATCTATAATTTATAAAGGACTTCAGTTAATTCCAGACAGTAGGCTCATGTTTCACATGTCAAATACTTCATAATTTAATTTAGAAGAAATCAACAGTGCTGACAAATGAGTAGTCATGAAAAGGAACAGGAGTGCATGGCATGGCACAGCAGGAACTAGTAGTACAAGTCCCATCATTTTTCCCTTGTTATGTGTTTATTTTATCTGTTAACTTTGCATGTCAGATCAGTAATTATGTGTTAGAAAAGAACATAAGACCATTCATCCAGGGTAAGCATGATCACTGATGACAACATGTCAGAGAGACAGAATGTGTTGACAGTGACATATCCCCGAAAGTCTACTTTTCAGTCACGATTCATTAAATCACATTCAACAGTACATTAAATACAGGAAAACTTAACTTAAAGCTGTTAATAGGAGAGTATGTGCTTCTGTGTGTGTAGAGAGGCATACTTTTAAAGCATAAGTGGAACCTCAGGAAAAAGAGACATGAATTTTGGTTTTGTGTAATATAATCCTTATTTTGAGGTAATTCATTTAAGCATGGAAACAATTCTGAATGGAATTGTTGGAGGGAGTCCAGATGAGAGCTGTTAAGATGACCAGAGGGCTGGAGCACCTCTCCAATGTAGATAGCTGGGAAAGTTGGGGCTTTTAAGCCAGGAGAAGAAAAGGCTCAGGGAAGATCTTATAGCATTTTGCAGTACCTAAAGGTTTAGATAAGATATTACGAAGAAATTCTTTAATGTGAGGATGGTGAGGCACTGGCACAGGTTGCCAAGGAAGCTGCGGATTCCCCATCCCTGAAAATATTCCAGGCCAGGTGGGATGTGTCCTTGAGCAACCTGGTCTAGTGGAAAGTGTCCCTGCCCCCTGGCAAGGGGTTTGAAACCAGATGATCTTTAAGGTCCCTTCCAACCCAAACCATTCCGTGATTCTGTGGATGTTTCATTTAGTAAAGATAGAACAGCAAAAAATAGCATTCATGATGCAAATATGTGTAGTATGTATAGTATAGTATGTAGTATGATATAATGTGTTTCATTTCAACTTGGCTTTAAACAGGTATCATTCAAAATCATGTCATGTTCAGAGACATTTGGACACTGTGAACCCTTCAGACATATTTTATAAACACTTTTATGCAATGTGCATTATGGGGTAAAATGTCTCCTGATGCAATATTGTTGTTGATGGAAGTGACATACAGCATACAAAGCAAAATGAAATGAAGGAAAAGTTTGAGAAGCAATTTCTTAATGCAGCATGCAGTGCAACAGGCATTTGTACATATTTGCATTATCCAAATTGTCTGTATATAATATGAAGCAGAGCTAAGCTTAATTGAATTATTCTTTAGTATCTCACCAGCTCACTGGACACCTAATTCTGCTTTCTGAAGCACTGCTTTTGCTTCCTATTCCACATCTACTTCAAATGTAAAATACAACAAACCAGGTATATCAGCATGGTTTCATCTCACATCTAACTCTGGAAGAAGCATAATTCCACTTGGGGTTTGTTGATTCCTGACCTGAGTGAAATGCAGTCCCTGAGCCAGCATGAATTGCAGCACTTAAGTTCAAAGAAGAAAAGCACTGGCTGTAGCCTGGAGATCTCTGTGCTGCCTAGCACTGCAAAGACTGTTTGCTTGTAAGCTGCTACTCTCTTGCTAACTTTGTAGGAGGGAGAGGAGGAAAAGTCTTTAATCTTTTTCAATGTTTGAAGCTATGTTACTTTCACAGCCTTCTTTGCAGATTAAAGCCTAGATGGTGTGTAAAAATGTCACTACCACTCTAACTGATTTTACCAGAGAGTATTTGCTTTGTTGGGAGATATGAAGTGAGCACACATTCTACTTTTACTCTGATGTACTGACTTTGCTTAGGATTTTGTTCTTTGAAATTTGGTTACATCAGCAAAAGAAGCTCAAAAGTATTAGCCAAGACATAAGAACAAAGCTCTATCTTCTCACCAGTGCTGCTAAACAGAACTGCATTTCTTTTACATCTCTCCAGTCATCCTCTGGTTTGATGTGAAAGAATAGTCTAGAGAGAGTTTGATTTGACATTGAAACCATGCATGACACACAGCATATATTTCTTTCCCACTTGTTCATAATGTTTCAGACTCTTTTGTTTTGCATTTTCCAGGTTTCACACCTGTGCTGACTGGAAAAGCAATGTGTGGTGGAAAAAACATGCTTAATATGTCATACCTGTTAAAAGAAATGGAAGCCAAATCAAATAAATTCCATAGAAGAGTGTTTATTAAAATCTCCATTAATAATTCTAAGCACTAATGTTTGATAGGAAATGTCTAAATATTGCCAACCCTACCCATGCTGGTTTTCCCTCAGGAGATGAAGAGGTGAGGAACCTTTCATTGCTAACAGAGGCAACGTCTAGGGAGCCAGGAGCCAGCTGATGAAGAGCTGCCCCTACAGGCATAGACTGTAGCACACCCGAACAGCCCAGCAAGGGTCTGCAATGACCATCCTCCCCAAATTAGCAACAAATTCTGTCTCTGAAACATTTTAGTAGGGTTGCAGCTCTTCTCAAGAGCATTTAATGTGAACTGAGAACGCATAAACCTCTCAGTAATGTTCATTGTTCAACAGCTGAGACAATCCTGTTTCATGAGTGGGATGATAGCATTGCAGTTGACTGCGGTTAAAATCTGTCTCTTCTTTTAGACTCTTAAGAGATTAAGTAAAATATTTAAGTCTCATGAGTTTGTGTTCATCTGTTTGGTTTCAGCTTGTGTTCATCCTTCATCCCTTTCTTCTCTCAAAGGTAACCTGAAAAGTAATAATCATGTCTCTGACATTGCTTTCTATAGATGTCTCACTTGTATTTAGGTATTCTGTGTGTAACAGCATCGATTCACTGTGTTTCAGATTCCACTACAGATCAACATGACAGACCATCCCTCCTTGAAAAATTGTCTGAAAACTGAGACACAAGAAGAAAGTGTAATGTTGAAAGATTTACTGACATTTAAGATGGCAAACAGCCGCATGTGTAATTGTGTAGTTAGAATATCATTACCTAGTCTAAAAATATCTTTCTGAAAGTTCATTTGTACCAGAGAATAAATATTTTTATTAGCATACACTGAGCCAAGCCATCAGACCAAAGGCCAAACTAGAGCCAAGAAATCACTTTGTTATAGTTACTAAACATACCACAGAGATGCAATTGAAATTTAAAACACCTAACTCCTAAGCAGAGCACATATTTTACTAAAGAAAGGGTAGGATCTTTTCAAAATGGTCAGAATTTTTTTTCCTGAACATCCTTCAGTCTTTTTGACATTCAGGAAATGCAGTATCTTTCTCTTTCCTAAAATAATTGCTTTGTTTCAAAAGCCTGTTCTGAAACTCATTCCCACAGGTGTTTGACCATGGTTTTCTGTGGAGTCTTTTCTACATCCTGTGTGCTGCTCGGGTTTGATGATGGGATTCAAAATTATTCTGATTCTAGAAAGAACTCAATAGTTCTGGTGCTTTCTGGTACCTTCTTACCCTGCTCTGAAAAGCATCAGCTCACCCATATTGCAAGACTGGAGGGTTCTTCTTTGTGCACTAACATCAAACTAACTTCTTAAAGGCAAAATTAACAATCTCATGCATAGCACCAACAATTGAATTAACAGTAATTTGCAAATCTAATTTGGAAGGAATAAAGATTTTAGAAACTATTTCATGTGTCCATAAAATGTTTTAATTAAGAGGCCTATTTGTGTGTCCATATATGAAAGGTGTATCACTAACATAAAGATGGGACTTGTAAAGATTTTTTTTCATATGTTTATATACAGGGGTATATTTTGTGGGAAACAGACTTTCAAAATTCTTCTATCCTCAACCGTAACAAAATTAAAATAATGCACATATAGATATCTTTTGATATATTCCTTGACTGTTGTGGCTTAGTTTGTAATATCCATTTCCAGTGCTTAAAATTAATTAGTCACAGCTTTTGACTAAATAAATTAGCTGCTACTAATTACTTGCAAAAGTCTGGGCCACATAAAATGCTTATTCATGAAAATTAGGGATAAAAGAAAATGCTAAAGAATTCCTTTGTTTAAATTAATTATAGCATTAATTTAAATTCATCTTCACATTGGAAAAATATCATTCTTAAATAATTCTATAATTTAAGGTTATTAGGGATCTCATATGCTTCAATTTTGATATTTTATATATATTCTGTAAGTGAATGTGCATAGAAATATTCTGTTGAAGAGAATATAATTGCACCTTTCTTTCACAATTTTTATGTATTCAAGTGAGAATTTGAATATGAATTGGAGATTCATTCACTGGGAGTGGTTTAAGCTTGTGGCCCAATGGATGATCTGGAAGGGCATTCAGTATGATTTTCATTATTATATTTTATGATATTTATGATATTACTCTAATCAAATATGTGCTTCTGAAAAGGCACTTGGTGGCAAGACCAGTTTCTGAAAGTAATTTTCTAGATCTAGAAGTAGGAGAGGAATCAGGAATATACACAAAATGGAAGCAGTCTCAGACAAAGAGAAAAAGTTGTTTTGGAACCTTAGAAAATAACACTGATAATAGGAACCCTTTGTAACTGGCTTCCCAGCCCTCTCACGTGTTGATATAAGTGAGGAATGGAAAGTGGATAGGACAAAATCCACCCAAGGACCTGCTTCATGACACTGAGTGTCAGTTGCTCCACAGTCCACTTAGTTCTATCCACAAATATATGCCATGGCTGTAAATTAATTATAGTGGCTGCAGTGAGGCTGGAGTGACAAGCCAAGTCAGCTGACAAACACAAAATGAAAATTCCCTCATGATCACAGCAATTTCCTGCCATCACTTTTCTATGCTTTCACCTACAGCCAGTAATACTAATTATTCTTGTCCTATAGAAAAGTTAAGTTACTAAATAGTTACTAAAGGAGTGGTTTGCAACATTCCTCTCATTTTTTCCTTGTTCTAATCTGCCTCACTCCACAATACAGTAAATAATAAACATAGAGCCTCTCTATTTCTATATATATTGCTTTGATTTATAACCTACTAGCCCATTATTTGGTTCAAGAGGAACCCTCAGGAAGTATAAGGGCACTGTTAAGTCATGACTTGCTAATCCAGCTGCCTACTGTCCATGAAGAATTGGTCTTGGAATCAGACAAGTCAAGGTGCAGAACGTCTTGATTTCCTACTAGGGGTGCAGAACTATGAAAGCAGATACCTTGAAATGATCAAGAATACTGTCTTGGAGATGATTTTCAACTAAGTCATACCAGGTAGAAAAAATATATAACAAGTCCTAGAATCTAGTGTCTGATAGTTGTCTTCTAATGCATTTTAATCATTAACAAAATCTCAGAACACAATCTCTGCATATGACAAAGAAATCATAATATAGAACTGCAATTATCAGCAATCGTTAATGAAGATGTTGAAGAGAACTAGGCTAAGGATGGAGATCTGTGGAATCTCACTAGAGACAGGTCACGAGCCTGATGTCACCCCTCTCACAACAATAACTCTTTGTACCAACTCACGAACCAGCTGCTCACCCATCCCCAGATATGTTTATCATGCTACAGTCTGGACATTTTGTCCAGAAGGATCCTGTGAGAGACAGTATCAAAAACTTTGGTGAAGTCCAAAATGATTACTGGTTTTGCAACATGAGTTAGGTGGGTCACTCTGTCATAGAAGGAAATCAAGTTCAACAAGCAGTACTTTCCCTTCAAGAAGCCATGCTGGCTGGGAGTGATGACTGCCTTTTCCTTCAGGTGTTTTTCAGTACTACCCACAATAATCTTTTCCCTTATTTTACAAGGCACTGAAATGAGATGGACAAGCCTGTAGTTTCTTGCCCTTGAAAAAAAATATTACTTCTGAACCGCAAATTTTAAGTCACTGGCAGCTGGAAAGAACCTCACTTTTTGTTCAGTTTACAACAGTCTGTCCCAGGAAAAATGTTTTCATATTGACAGTACCCCATTTAAAAGATAGATTGCACTAAAATATGTTTTGCAAGCTCTGTAAAGAGAACAAAAGACAGTTGTCAGAGAAAGAGGAAAAAAATCCATCATTAAAAGCAAACAGGATATGTATCCAGAGGCAGGGAAGAGCAAACATGCATATACTACATAGGATAGATGATAAAATTAAGCTGGCAGTGCAGTTATCTACAACAGAGAGAAAGATGCCCTTAAAAGGAGTGAAGCATTTCTTCCTAAAATGTACAGTGAAAGTAGGCAGAATAATACACTTCTGCTTTCCACAGAGAGTAAAGGCAGTCTAAGCAAGAAGGCCAAATGCAGATATTTAAATTTTCAGCTGTGTGCCTGTGAAGTCAAATAAGAGGAATGCCCATCCATGGGATCATATGAAGTTCAACACCTCTTACATATAGATCCATTTAATTGAACTTCAAAGTTAAACAAAATTGTTGTAAGTAGAAAAGTTTGTGTGTTACAAGAGGTAGGACAAACATACACGCTCAAGACAGATGGCATACACACACACACATGGTTATTGTTTAGAAAAAATACAAGTAGAAATCTAGTGAATTACTTGAATGACTGAGACAGGTATTTTCAAAGGACCTTCAAGGCTCCTAGCAGATCTGTAGTTTTTACAGCAGTGTTAGATCAAGGCATGTCTCATCCTGCATTACCAATATAGGAAGTTGGTACCCTAAGTTTCCCAACACGGCATTTCCAAAGGAGCTTAAAGCAGTACAATAGCACAGAGCAGCAGAAGACTTATCTAGTCAACATTCTACCACTATTTCTTTAACAGGTGTTTTCCTAGGAAAATTGTCTTTGCACAAAGCCTGAACTGAAGCCTACTCCAATCAGAGGTACTCATATTTAGAAGTTTCATTTTCAAGAAAGTGAAAGACTTGAGTATCCCTGAGTGTATTTCTTCATATAAATGAAATACTTCTTTTCAGCCAGCACAAAATATATTTAACAGAGCACTTTACTCTTAGTCATTGCTACCATGACCTTCAGTGCCTAAAATATATCCGTATGGAAAATCTCAAAGGATTCAGGATTCTAAACACTCTGTTGGCCTCTCGTTCTCATATGTTTCACTACATTTGAAAGATTTAAAATAAAATACATGCACTATAAAGGTTAACCTGCCTGAAAGGAAAGCAAGACTCAAAATCATGCTAATTATGCTCCAGTAAGGACCAGCTTCCTGAAAGCCTTTATACCTCTAAGACTGGTGCAATCCTATACTTGATAAAAGAAAAATATTTACTCTTCCAAAGTGTCTCTTAAATCCAAGATGCTGCTGCCAGAATGTCACAATATTTAGAAAGAGTTTAATTAAAATGCAGGACATTTCCTTTTCAGGTGATTTTCTACTCAGCTGAGGAAGGAAGACAACACCTCCGAGAATCTGATTGCTTAATAAGAATAAGATGCAATTAGTCAAACCAAGAACTGCATTAGAAATCCTTAAACTTGAGGCATCTGAGTCGTCCTTTCCATCTACCCTTCACTCAGCTTTCTACTGGTTCATGCTACAGATATATTTAGCTTGCATCTTGGAGTTAATATTCAGGGGTTGGAAAGGAGGAAATCCATTCACAAGGCACAGACCAAAGCCTGAAATTTCATGCTTCACAGTCATCTTATCAGAGACTGCTGACTCAATTTTTAAAGCATGCAGACAGTCCGTGGGCTTCCTGGCTCTCACTTATATCTATATTTCTAAGTCAATGAAGTCAGTCCTTAGAGATTTCTCATGAGTCATTCCCCATTAAAAATTCTTTGGTACTAGGTTGATTCATAAGCAGGGACTCAGGACTTAAGTTTTTTAAAGTTTATCTACACGTCTTTTTTGGCTTCTAGTTTTAAAAGGTTGATTTAAGTATGAAAAAGGGCCTACGGGAAGGCTGAAGAGAGAGTTTT
Organism: Turdus rufiventris; assembly: GCA_013186435.1. NCBI lineage: Eukaryota > Metazoa > Chordata > Aves > Passeriformes > Turdidae > Turdus > Turdus rufiventris. The sequence continues at coordinate 1,118,320 of PYHW01010333.1, forward strand.
TGCAAGGGCATATAGGGGGACAATGGTTTAAACTGAAAGAGGGTAGATTTAGCTTAGATATTAGGAAGAAATTCTTTACTGTGAGGATGGTGAGGTGCTGGGACTTGTCACCCAGAGAAGTTGTGGATGGATCCCTGGAAATGTTCCAGGCATGTGGATGAGTCCCTTAGCAATCTGGTCTAGTGGAAGGGTTGTAACTAGATGACCTTTAAGGTCTCTTCTAACTAAACCCACTACAGGATTCTATGATTTTATGCATAAAATCCTTGCTAAATGACTAGAAACAGTTTTGCCTCACAGTTGTAACTGCTGGCAAATCTAATTATTAATTACTCAAAACACCTCTGAATCACAACCTACTTGGTTCTGCTTTGTATGATTTGAAAAACACTTTTGAAGAACAGCATGGGCATACATATAGAAACAAAAAAAGAACATTGCTAAGGGACTAATACTCCATCTCATGTTCCAGAACTTTCCTGAATTTATTGCCATCAGAAGCCTGTAGTATTGAGCTATTCTTTTAGCATGTTCTTGCTCCCACTGTGATTATGTGTAAAGTTCTCAAATCCATTTTTCTTCAACTTTCAAGAAAAATTTCCCATGCAGGAAGGAATTGCCTGCACACATGTGTTTTTAAAATAACTATGCACAATAATATATACAAGCCTCAGCTAAATGCAGTATTCCTTCTAGGTTTTTACTGGGCACTTGCAGATATTCTGTGGATTGGATATGCAGATGTATGTATGATTCAAAACCCATCCTACCCTTGTGGCTTCTCCTACCATTGCTTTTTTGTCCTTTTGAATTTAGAAAACATCTTTCTGACATTGCATCAAACAGCAGGACACTTGACATGGTTGTTGTGCATTTTATTCTGAGGGTTATTAGTATGGAAATAGGGCTTATTTTCTCTGTACTTTATTCTGTCAAGCAGCATTCAGGGATCCCTGAATGTTGCTTGACTATTTCTAAAAAGTCACTTAAAGCCTCAGTGTCAGTATGTTTACTTAAAGAGGATGAAGGCAGAGAGTGGGGTCCATAACTTTAAAGCAGCTAAAACCCAATCAAAATTTCTAATTCCACAGGTTGGGAATATATAGAGAGATACATATAATTAGTTTTAAAGATCTGTAAATGGGTGAGTGGTAACTGAGGAAGCCACCAAGGACCAGTGGCTAGATCCAGGAAAGGATAAATGCAAGGAATTCATATCTCAGCCATGTGCATCTGTGCAGGAAGAAGCACTTTTCTGTCAGGGAATTTAGCCAATGCAGAATGAAGGCTGCAGGAGTTCTTATTCATGAACCATGTTGCACTGTGTTATGCACTACAGACATGACTTAAATTTGCACCACTTGCCTGATGTAAAAGATACCTCAATTACTGCAAGATTTCCTATATGTACACAGCACTATATTTCTGTTTGTTCAGTTTCAATTTTTTCTAATATGGAAAATAATGTAAGCTTAGGACCTTTTTATTTAGAACCAAAATGTCTTGCAATGCTTTCCACAAAGCTGCAATAGATATTTAAAGCTACTATTAACAGGGAGAGTTTCTTGGCTTGAAAAACCCTTTTTGTTTCTTTCCAAAAACAACAACACTCTTGCTCTTTTTTTTTATTTTTTTTTTTTCCTGAGTTCATCTAATCTATATATCTCATTTCCAACTTAGTCCAGAAAAGCCAGAGATTTCAGAGAAGATAGCAATACACTCTGCAGGTTCTATCTACTAAATAAGGAACATAAGGCAGAGGAAGTTTTGCCAGAACTCGTTCTGTCTGGCTTATGAACCTAAGTGAATTCAATAAACCTAAACAAACTCATTCATCTCTGAAGACAAAATCAGGGAGCATTAATATGAAATATTGTTTCTGATCTCAAAAGAAATATATGGTCAACATAGAATATCATGGGTACTGAGTTAAGAATTAGCAAGATTATAAAACAATTTTTGGAAAACTGTAAAGTGGCTGCTTTGAACTCCAGCCTAAAGCATTCAGACAAAACTGAAGGTAAGGTGCAATACTTATTATTTTACAATTTTTGCAGGAATTTAATTGGCTACAAGAAGGTGTGATTCTGCAAAGAAGGGTGTTTTCTTCATAAAGTAACTGATTTCTGTTATCTCTTTAGAGTGTCAATGTGCTGATGGCACAATATGTAAGTTATTACAAGTAACATCTTCTTCTTGTTAGCAACATGGTTAGAATCCCCAAGTTTAGAAGAGGCAGCTGCAAAACACTATTTTGTATTTAAAAAAAAAAAAAGTCATTTTTAAAAATTCACAATGCTGCATTAACTGAGGCTGAACTGAAATTAAGAAGTGCTCTCTAACACCAGAGATGCTATTTTTAACCCAGTAAAATTCACTAAAGTTCTTCCCTAAAACCTTTCCCAGGCATTCCGCACCTGCTCAGACTGAAGCCCTCCCAAGGTGTACCATTTACCACCTCTGTATGACCCCTGAAAGGTTCAAACTGCTAAGCAAAATTAAAATTTACTCCCACCTTTTTACAAACACCTAGCTGCAAAAACACATTGTTTAAGTCTAGCAACAGTCTTGTGCTGCTCCTCCACAGATTCCCAGTCATTAGAGTAACTCTCTCCAGACAGCCAAGGTTCAGATTTAATAACCTTCCCTACTTGTGGGAGCATCAGTTACAGTTCATGAAATAATACAATTATTTAAACTGAGAAAAAAACCACTTAGTTCATCAAGTCCAGCCATGAAACCTACACTAGCAAGTCCACCACTAAACCATGTCCCTCTGTGCCTCTTCTGCACATCGTTTAAACACCTTCAGGGACAGTAACTCTACCACTTCCCTTGGCAAACAATTCTACTGCCTAACCACCCTTTTGGTGAAGCAATTGCTCTTAATACCCAATTAAAACCTCCCTGGTACAACTTGAGGCCATTTCCTCTTGTCCCATTGCTTCTGACTTGGGAGAAGAGACTGAACCCTTTCACTACCCCCTCCTTTCAGGCAGTTGTAAAGAGTGATAAAATCTCCCCCGAGTCTTCTCCTCTCCAGACCAAACAACCTCATCTCCCTCAGCTTGTCCTACAGGACTTGTTCTCCAGACCTTTCACAAACTTCATTGCCCTTCTCTGGACTTCATTGCTGTGCTTTCCCACATCCTGGAAATTGAAAGTACCAGAAAGGTACTTTCTGTGTTTTAATGCAGAGGTTTCTTTCCATTTTGTACTGAACATCCTACTCTGTGTATAGCAGAAATAAAGATTTGTTGAGTGAGAGACTTTGGATTTCGAGCAAGGACACTACTGCACCAGAGAGGGGCAACATCAGTGTAATCCCTGTAACCCCTTCATTGATTATTTTTTTGTACTTTTGTACTTCATATTTATTAAAACAGGATAAGATTCATAGATCCTTTCCTAGTGACAAGCAAGACAATTGCTTTCATGCAATTGTGAAATGCATATATTTCTTCTCATGGGATTCAAAGCCTTTCATATCCTGCAGTTCCACTCATACTGTATAGAAGCAGAGCAGAGTTATTTCTTGACAGCTATTTGTGCTCATTTTGGTTAGGCCAACCACTCATTACTTTGGTTGACTTGACAACTCTTTTTGCCCCTTGGGGGTAAAGCAGATGGAAATCTGAACAAAACCTGGAATACTTCATCAAAAAAACACGTGAAGATCCATATCTGCAACAAATACAGCAAATATTTGGACCATTCAATTTATCTGCTCTTTTTGCTACTGCCTGCTAGTTTGCCCATCCTTCTGGACATGTGAAAGGGCTCATTGTCCTTGTTTATGCTTCCTGTTTCATGGGCTGAAAGATGGCAATCACTGAGGATAGTTCTGTGTATTACATCCCCTTTCTGATTCTTGCTATGGTTTATAACAATCCACAACAGAAGAACATAAAATAGTGAGTCATACGGAGCATATCCTGTCAGCCACTTCTGAGCAGTAGTTTTTGTGTGTGTGTATTGAACCATTCATTCCAAAAGAAGCATTGTGGGTGCCTACTGCTTATGGAAGAGATTGTTTCCAGGTAATATATGGTACTGAGGGACATGGCTTAGTGTTGGACTTGGCATTGCTGGATTCACAGTTAGATTCCTTTTCAATCTAAATGATTCCATGATTAATTTTAGGCTGCTTTACAGAAGGTACAAGGTTTAGGCCATCATCCTTTCTTTAATATTAGTGTGTGTCTACACTGTCTACTTCCCTCACCTTCAGCCAATTCTGACAACGTGAGAGTGGTCTCACAGCTCCTTAAAGTTTCATGAATGGAGACAACTGCACAGAAAACTTTTCTTGGCAGAGGGAAAAGTCCATCTGTAATGAGGTCTTTCCTTGTCTCACATTGATCACGAGGATCCCAAGCCCTCCAAACAGGTCATTTTTGAGTGGTAACTCAAAACTACCATGAAGCCAACTGCTGCATATAAACACATAACAAACAAATTCCAGATATTCCATTGCTCATGTAAAGGCTTGTTAATATTCTTATTTTTCTAAAGCCCTGTTCCAAACTGAGGAAATTGAATGCTACCTAAATATTATTAATATTTTCCTTGGCTAACATTCCCTCAGATTATATTTGAAGAAAGAACAAACATTAATTAATACTTTTTAAGTATGTTTTCTCTTCTTAGCCCAGAAAACACCTAAATATATTCTATTCTGTCCTATAGAGGGGCTAGTACAATGCCTTCAGTTTAATAACAGTTTTTAAATTTGTCATTTTCAGCCAAACTGAAACAAGTAATATAGAGAGAGATTTCTCACTGTGTTTGGGCTTCTTTGTGGATATTAATAACTTGGGTGACAATACAATCTATTCCTACATTAGCAGATATAAGTATTTTGCACCAAAAATATGCTGCTTGGCAGATCATTTAACTATGAGTCAGACAGGCAATTGTAACCCTACATCAACAATGTCTGTCAGGGCTGTCTGTTTTGGATAGACAGTCTTTTTGAGAACTGTAATGCAAGTTTCTCAGATGGTGAAAATCATCAGAGTCTCCCAAGCTGTCAGAGAACTAAAACCAATTCAAGTTGTAGTTCAGCTCCTCAGCAAAGCTCAAATCACCACCTTTAATGAAGGTACCAGTACTTAAGGCCCCACAAATCAAATCAGCATTGCTACATAAAATTTTGGAGCTCAGAGCAGTTGGCCTAGCTCAAGATATCACAACAGCAGCTGCACATGTTGTCAGCTAGTCCACAATCAGCTTGGAACATCAGTAGGTGAAATAAAATAAGCGTCCAGCTTGCCAGTGGACTATTCAAATCTGCCTACGGATATGTAAAGTATTTTTTCTACTCCTGTTGAAACCCATTTAGTCGCCTATTGAGGTTGCAAGACTATTCTTTCCCATTTCTGCTCTATCAATAAAGTCAACCTAGCCTAGGAAATCATACACATGACCAGATGAAAAATTTTCTCAACTCTGTGGACCAGCTACCAAATTCCCACCATCTACTATGGGACCCGAGGCACTCCCACCACATATGGTCATAACCGTTATAGATACTTACACATAAGTTCCTCAATCTGAATTGCTCCCTTTAAACCAAATCAAAAGCTGGGCTCATGGTGGCAACAAAATTGAGACACACCCTTGGAACGATAAAACTTTAATTGTATTTGTGGCATGTATGGGTAGAGAATTGCAAGAGAAGATTCAAATACAAGGGTGACAATGAGAGAACAGTCAGAATAAAGTTAACAACAGTGACTAAAGTTTAGTGAATAAAGTTACCAACAGTTACCTGGTGCTCTCTGAAAACATTTGAGGAAATATGAAATGCTGGAGGTGTGTGCAGAACATGAGCAAGAACTGCCGTTTCACAGAATATCAAATGGAGCTCTGTCATGGGGAGGCAGAAGAAGTCAAGGCAGGAGTGGCTGAAGGCACTTACACTGTCATGCAGTAATTAACTAGGACATAAGGTCAGAAACAGCATGTGTGTGTTTTTAGTAATGAAGACAGAACAAAGAGAATTAAGTTATGCGCAGGCTAGAGTAACAAGTGTTTATGCCAGGAATCTTCCTCTGGTCTGTCATTTCTGGATGAATGTACTGGAAGAATTAAGAATCCTGTGGTGGCAGTCAGGCAGTAGGCAGCCTGTGTGAGCAAGGGCAAAAATGAATCACACAGCCAGTGCTTATTACACAGCAAGATGGGACTTGTGTTAGCACTGACATTCATACAGTACTCTAAGACCACACAGTCCCTTCCAAAGTACTGTGAACTAACACAGATGCACGCTTACCACCCAGCAAAAATTGGAACATCCAGCAAGAATATGCTGTGTATAAGCCATTGCTGAAGCTAATTATGGAAAGAAATGAGTTTAAAGGGAGAATATGTGAAAGAGATGAGGGAGTTTTTGCAGGTCAGAACTGTTGATGTGGTTAGGTTATTGTGATTGACTGTACACCATCGGTAAAACAAGTGATAGCAGCAAAATCTCTGTTAAGGAAAATAATTAAGTATAGAAGGGAAAAGGGACAGAGATACAGAGTATATCTCAAGTACAGAGCTCATCAATTCAGTGGTTAGTGGATGTACATTAGGCAGGACAGGATATGGATTCACTACTTGGTTTTTTTCCCTCCTAATTGGAGCAGAAGGACAGGTGAGTGAATTTTAATGAGAAGCTCTACCATGAAAGCCACATCTACCTTCCTGGCAAGTGACAAGCCAATGATCAAGGATGTTGAAATATCTCTATTGCTATGTTACATAAATTGATCTTAAACTGTAAGAAAATTGTTAGAAAATGAGCCCGTGTGACCATCACAAGGCTTATATCTCACACTGTGTTCTTGAAAGGCTATTCTACAAGATTCAAGTGTAGTCTTACTTGAATGTTCTTCTGAGGTGTGGTTTCAACAATGCAGTTATCTTTGTTTTAACTGCTTTGTTATACACCAAATATTACTTGCTGTATGAGACCCTTTGGCTTATGCACAGATCCTTCATAACTTAGAGCACCTGACAACCACTAGATCTGTCATGCTATTGTATCTATATTTTTTTAATTCAAGCATTGTTAATTTACCATGAATTTTTCTGACAAGGTTTTTTGATAAGGGAAAAAAAGTATTGTCAGTGTTTTTCAGGAATATCCTTTATTTTTTTTTGTGGATCAATTTGAATTCTGACCAAGTTTCAGATGAAAACTCATGCACTTCTATTCAAAAAAGCACCAACTTGTTTGAACGCTAAACAGGCCTAAGCTTTTCTGTTAGCAACATTTTGATAATTGTTTTCCATAGCAGATGTTAGAACATAAGTCATGAAAACTTTACAGTCTAAACAATCGGGTTGTTTTTCTAAATAGTGTGGAAGAGTTTGGAAATGGGATGAAGATGAGCATTTTAAAGGCAAAAAGCAAAACTAATGAAAATAATGATTCACAGGAAAAGAAAAAAATACGTATTTGCTTATAAAGAGAGAGAACTAGCTTTGAAAAACAGACAGCTGACCTAACTCTTTCAAAACTGTAAGTTCTTCAACTGAATACTTGATAGTGGAATGAGAATTAATAAGATAGATCCATATTATTATAAATATGTCTGGAAATCAAAATAAAGGGGAGAGGATTATTTTGTGTGGGCTGAGGCAACAGCCAGCCATCATTCTGTCTAGTACTGGCTAACTTTAACATACTAGATCCAATAGCTGCCAGCTGTGAACAGAAAAGAAAAATGGCAAGATCCTGTTTTAACAGGATAACTCTAGAATGTAAGTGCATAGAACAGGTTGTGCAAAAAAAAAAAAAAAAAAAAAAGCAAAAATCCAGCTACCACATTGTACATCACTAAAATTCCTCCCCCTTCCAGCCTTTCCCCTGAGCTGGGATAATTCTGACATGAGCAGTTTTGAAGCCATATATGGAGATCCCCATACCCAGTTTCTGAGCCATGAACAAGTATAGTTTATCTTTAAGCAGCTGTAATGGAGTGTACCTCAATCCATCTGCTGATGTTCAGTTCACCAGCAGCTCATTTAAAGAACTACTATCGAAGAAATTTGCAGTTGGCGACCATTTAACACATCCCATTTAAAACTGTGATGGTCAACTCTTGCTTCAGAACTGGTTTATCCAACCCTGTAGGAAAAGCAGTAAGACAGCTGAACACAAAGCTGTGCCAGTCACCCTCACCTATGAAGCCAGAAACAGCAGCTCTTGTGATCTCACCTACTGAAAGATTAAAATAACTCATACTCCTTAGGGTCAGTATTCAACTGGCAAGAATAATGTCCTTCCAACACCTGTGTTCAGCAGCTATCATAACCTCTGTGAAGAAATCCTGGCCTACCTTACAATAGAAATAAACAGATGAACAGAGTTGTTTGGAACTAAGAAAAATATTTTTTTTGAACCAAGAACCAAGAACTAAATGTCAAACTCTCATTTTCTTTGAATGCCAGAGGTATTTCTGCCTCTGGTATGTGTCTTTAGCATTTTCCTGCTACGGCCACCTACACAGTTCTGTCATCCTCATTTTTCCATCTCTTTATGTTCCACCTCTGAGGGAGGCTCTGCAAACCATTAGCCAGCAGCTCAGCTCAAACTTGCAAATGTTAGACGTGCTGAGAGGACACAGGTAGGAGGAAGGAAGACAGGAGGAAAACAGTCCCATGAGAGATGCTTCACTACAATAATACCTGAAAGCCTTTCTCCTAAGGACTTTGCTGCTTCTTTCCTACTCCTTGTAGCATTTGAAATGCCACTGCATGCTCCTGGAGACCAACCAAAGCTGTTGGACCTCAAAGAAGATGCTGCATTATTGTTGGCTGTTTCCTGGGATCTGTGCTGCCCAGATGGACCCTGACACTGCAGGAGAGACAGGAAGGACTGGGTTTGGTTTTGATTACCACCCCAATGGTGCCTTCCTGACATACAGCAGCAGCAGAAACAATATTCCAGCTCTTGAGCTGGCACTTGATGGCATCCCTCCCTGTACAGACTGCAGTGATTCTTTCTTGGGACCCTGGCTCTTATTTTCTTAGGCTTATCTGGGGGACTGCAGCCATGTAGCACATCTGAGACAGCCTTGCTGGCACTCAGGATGGGAAACAGGCAGTCTGGGTCAGTGTCAGGCCCAGAGACAGCAGCTGAGATTATGTGCTGACCAGTGCTGTCCCATCAAGCCTGCAGTGCTGAGGGAGGCCTTGGGGAGCCAATCCAGCAGGTCAGGGTCAGCATCAAGGATGCAGGAGGCTGGATGCAGACACAGCTGCTGCACAGCTGGTCCCTGCTTGTGCTGCATCCCTTCAGCCTAAAAGCAGCCCCCCGGGAGAGGGGCATCACACCTGCCCACAATGGTTCACGTCTGGGAGGAGGTGAGCCTGTACTCAATTCTGCTCAACTCCCTAATGCTGCCAGAGATACTCCTAGAGAAGGATGCACTCTGTGTCCTGGCAAAGACTGCCTGAGGACATAAATCCCTGTTCTTTTTGGCTAGCTAAAAGGGCAAACATGTGTCTATAACACCAATATGTATTCTTGCTGCTCTCAGTGGGCAGAGATGGCGGGAGGTAGAGACAAAGACCATCACAACACTATAAAAAAAAAAATGTAGCTATTTTCTTCCACACTTCTCCTTAACTCTTCCAAGAGGAAATATGTACATGAATTCGCATAAATACCATAGCATCTGATTTCACTCGTAGTAGGAGGAAGCTTAACAAATATTGCAGGACATCCTCAGCTATGTATACTTTTGCTGAGAAGGGATTGGGATGATTTTTAAAATTAGAAATAAATTGGTTAAAAGCCCGGTAGTCTTTAAAAGTTGTCTGTTAAACCATTTGCCACCCTAAGACTGGACTTTCACCATACGCATTATAATTTTCTTTCTGGTTACACCAGGTGAGTAAGTAACCATTTGATAGAGATTAAAGGGGAAAACAAACTTTTCCTATCTACCCTGCATTTAAAAAAAATCATAGAATCATAAAATTGTATAGGTTAGATAAGACATCAAAGATCATTGAATCATGGACATATTCACCACTAAACCACATCTCCAAGTGCCACATCTACACATTTTTTTGAACATGATCACGTGATTCCCTGGGGAGCTTTTTCCACAGCCTGATCACCCTTTTCTTGTCTAAAATACATAAGACCTTTTTAAAAGTTCTATTGGATGGAGGATTCAAGAAAAATTACATGCAAAATCCCAGGGTTACTGATCACTGTAACCATAAAAACCAATGAGAAGAAGAAAATGTTCTCTATTTAAATTTATAGCAGAATAAAACAATTACTCCCCTGACAAGAAGGAAGGAAGGAAGGAAGGAAGGAAGGAAGGAAGGAAGGAAGGAACGAATGAAGGAACGAACGAACGAAAGAGAAAAGTAGTAATTTATCAGACACTCTTTTGCTTCTTTTACCTCTGTCACAAAAAAGCAATGTGGACCGGAACATCGTTCATGATTAATAAAAAATTGAAACCATTGAATTCACTGAATACAACTGAATATTTAAACAGAGCAAATATTACTATTAAGACTGTGTTTCCTCAAATCTTTTCTTGCTTAATACAGGGTATTGTATTGAGTCAATGGTCTTTATTTTATCCTTAGGCTTGAAGAATAAGCTTCTCTGCATTCTCCTAATGACCAGCCTTTCTTTCATTATTCCAGCTCCTCTGGGCATATCCATAGCTCAGCAGTGTTCTGTAGGGGAAGAATGATCTGAAACACGAATGGAAGTTTATATCGTTCCCCTCCCCCCCCCAAAAAATGACACTTAATTAAATGTTCTCATTAGTCTTAAAGGGGGACTTGTAGCACTTATCCTTGTTAAAACACGCTGGCAAAAAACTCTGAATATATGGGCCTGATAAACTCTGCTTCCCTGCCTTGAAATATCTTTGAATGGGAGGCATCGTTACCTCAGTGAGAGACAGCAGTCAGACTAAAGCCTGAGAAGAATCCCTGGTCTCTCAACCATTGCACAATCCAAAAGACTGAGCATATTCCTTGTCTACTAGGCTGGGAAAACAGTTGAATTTTCATTTAGTAGAAGTTTTGGTTTCCTCCTTTGTGAAGTGCTGCATAGGAGTATAGCCACCCTTAAAAAATTCTCCTCCTTTCTCACTGGAAAATACACAGATTGAGAAGAAAGGAATACAGCTTTATGGAGAATTGGTGCCTGTCACTCTTAGAGGCCATAAAGGTTGTTTCTTTTTAACATTAAGACAATCAAGGTCATCGAGATGGTGAGGTAAAAGGCAGTGAGTCTATTTCCTGCTGCAATCAAAGCTTTAATTTGCAATCAGATCTTCTTGATAGAAATAAAAATGAAACTGGTTTAGGATAGGTCACAATGACCGGGTTGCCTGGCTTCTTTTCATCTTGTGTGACTTTGTGCAAGTTACTTATGCTCTCACTATTCACCCAGCACTTTGTGATTCATAATGTGTATTATAATTGCAGCTACAAAAAAGCTACTCCAGCAACCACTTGTCATTTAGTTGGATTTCTTTTTTTTAATGAATGCACCAGACCTTGAGAAACCTGCCAGCAAACAGATTAAAAACTTAATCATCCCAAAGCATTACACAAAATGTATGATTTTGTTCAACTAATTTCTGTAGAAGAAATTAGGGAAGGAATGCATAGTGATTACTTTTCAATTGAGAAAAAACACATGCCTTCAATTTTCCTTATAAGCCTTACCAAAAGTGGGTTGTTTTCTCATAGCAAGTCCTGGAGTTTCACATATGTCGGCTGTTTCTGGGCAATAGTAGAGAGATCTTCACAAATAAACATCAGTATCCTTAGAAAGGAAGAATTTTGGAAAAAAATACTCCGCACTGGAGATAGCGCTGCTGCTGGCCATTTTTGTTAGTGGAAGTGTGGTTTTGAAGGCTCCTGCTCTGCTTAGTGCACCTATATAGATTCCTTCTCAGAGTGACTGATGTTTAGTTAAATATTCTGCAGCCACTCCTGCTCTCCTGGAAAAGAAGAGCCTCCTCTGGCAGCCAGCAGGCAGTCACATCAAGCTGCTCCCACTCTGACAAGCCAGGCTGCTGCCAGCTGAGCATCTCATAAGCAAGATAGGTGTCTGAGAAATCTTCTCCTCTGGAATCACCATTGGAAAAGCATTTCTAGTGTGCTTTTCCCTTCAAACTGCATATCTTAAAGCAGTAAGTGAAGCTAAAATCCAGACAGGCATGACAGGAGCTGCATAGAAAAACAGCTTTTTTGGGAACATACATGCAATATGATTCTCTTCCATCTTTGTTTCTTTCTATTGAAATGTTATCCCTTTCTGCTCTGTAGAATGGGGCTGTCTGTTATTTGAGCCCCAATGGGGCTGTCTATTATTTGGCCCCCAAGTGACCCTTTGGAGGCAATAATTTTTGTTTCTGTCAGCATCCCTCACTAGACATTAAGAAAAAATGTGCAAACATGACTGATCTTAACGTGTGCGTCCTGCACTTAAGCTATGGCATCTCATGACATAGCTCCTGAAAGATTTCTCCATTCTGTTAGAATACAGATCCAGTTAAAAGTATGCATCACAGATGAATAAAAGAAAAATATCAGTCCTTTTCTGAAACAAGCAGTTTTTCTGCATGCTGCTGTGGTCTCTGGCAGCCTGGACGGAGGAGGAGGGTCTGCAAAAAGAAATGAATCATCATAATTCTTATATTAAGTATGAGTTCCTGTGAGTGAAATATCTTGCTTCAGATGACAGCAGTAACAAAACAACCCATTTCCCTTCCCCTTCTCATCACCTCCAGAATTCTGTGCCTGTTTTCTTTACCATAGACAGAAAGCTATTCTGCTCACAAAGACTCAGAAATATAAAATGTTTTTCCTTTTATAGGCATTTTACAATTGCAGAGGTCAGCTGAACACATCTCTCCCTGATGAAAAGTCTGTTCCTTGCCAGAACTGGCGAGTTTGGGCAGAGAGTTGCACCTTCATCCAGCTCAGAGAATTGTTTACTGTGGGGTGTGTCTTGCTAATTGCTGCATTAACTAACAAGCCTCCTCTTTCTGCCAAGCACTGCTGAGACCTAGGACTGATGGATAGATATAGTTTCTTTCTTCTCCTCTCTTTGCTTTTTGTTTGGTATGCAATTCCTACTCAGAAAGCAGACCATGCTGACATGCTCAAAATCTTGCAGTTTTAGGAGCTCCTATGATTGGAGGAGCAGCAGCTTTCCTCAAGCCACTGCTATGGAGAGGTAATTATGCATACAGGGAAAAGCTGCCAGCAGAGCTGTAGGTCTGATTTACTGGGCACAAATGCAGGCATGCTCTATGTACAGCACGAACAAATCAGGACTGACTGCATATGCCTAAAAATTTGTTAATTTTCTCAAAAAGCCATGTCCTAGTGGGGATGCAGAAAGAAGTATGACAGACAAAGACACACAGGGCTGTCCATTTGTGAGAGCCAGTTTTGGAAACACCACTTTCTTTCCAACCTGCAAAAGAGAGAAATTGTTGAAAAGGCTTGCACTTTTTTCTCTCTTCATAGATGTCCAGTTCCTATAAGTAATATTTCTAGTAGGTTACTCGGTTTATATAAGCACAGTACATTTGAAGCAAAAGAACAGGTCTTCAGTGATAGAGAACGTTTCTATGCTCATCACAATCATGGTTCTCAGGGCAAAAATAATATTTGCCTTCACTGAGGGACGGTGCTGAGACTTGCACTTTCTGCACAGCCATCTTCTGCATTATTCATTAATGTTTATAAAGTTTTTCAGCTCAGCACTGTCACTTCACCCCTTCCAAAAAATAATAATAATAATAATAAAAAAAAAAAAACCAAGTTCAGGATCAGAGATGTCTCTGGGGCGGTATCAGACACAAAATTGATTGTCCAGATTTGAACCAGTTAAGAATGTACAATTCATTTGGATATGTTGAATTCCTTAAATCTTCACAATTTCATTGAATGCTGGCAATTTCAGTGAAATCTCTGAACAAAGTTATATATCTACAACACCAAATTGCTTTCTTTCCTCAGATTTCCTAAGAAAATTGAATAATACCAGTGAGCTACTAATAGATGCTTCCCTTTGTCAATAATAAGCATATTCCCATTAACTGCCTCTGCCATGAACATCCACGCTCAGCAAAGTTCTGGACTATCTTTTGAAGATACTCAGGTCTGGAGCAGACAATAACTTTGCTGACATCAGATGGCATGGGAGCATTATTTCTTGAGAAACATTTTGGTGAAATTACAATTTCCAAGGTTATATCCTGATTGTTCTCCTTGTGAAGGACTTTCACCCTGAGTTTAGTATTTCATCCTATTTATCTTGTGTCTCCTATCTTACCTTAAATACAGATTTATAGTATGGCTAGAATTTTTTAGTCTTATGTACAACAGGCCACAAAATTTTATGATACTTGCAATACTGCAAGTATTGTAGACATGGAGACATCTCATGTCATAATACCCCAAAACAGGAACAAAAAGGATATGCTGAAGTAAGCAGGCATGATTTGTCACCCTGCCTAGCAAGTCAAGGGAAGTCAATAACATACAATGAAAATCCAGTGTTCTGTAATGAAAATCAATTAAAATCAAGTGCACACACTGCAAAAGACAGATGAATAGAGAAATAGTTATAGAAATTTACATTCTCAGGAAAAAAATTGTCCATAATTACTTTAACTGTGAAATAAGTCACCAATTAAACCCATTATCAAAATATATAATTTGGAGACTTTAGAGAGTTTCATCTGTTTAACATGCAAATCATATGCTCATTACTGAATTTGATTAAGTGCTTGCATATTTTTGTACCTTGGAAACAAAAAAAAAAATTCATATTTATATGAAAGAACATCTTTCTCACAACATTTCTAGTTCTTTCTTCTCCACAAGAAAAGCAGTTATTTTATTTTCAATAGCCACAGCTGCAAATTATACAATTAAATGAATTGCATGACTCCACCAAAGAAGTCCAAAAGCACAAGTTACAGTATAAATATGTTTAAAAATGCAGTGTAACCCACATATTGCCTGCTTGTACACATAAACAGCTTATTTCTGGGTAAATGCTCATTTTAGACCACTGGGGTACTGGCAAGTTATATAGATGAGAGTTGTAGCAAAAGGAAAGTAGAACATCTTTACACCACATGGGATTTAAAAGTGTGAAATATTTTCAATCTTTGTTTTCCAAGTCAGTTGTTGATAAATTCAGTTCACACAGTCTTTTTCCATCTCTATATATGGACAAATAAGGACAGTCAGGGTGCCACAAACCATAATAAAATGTGCTCAAGTTTCCTTGCACTTTATATTTTGACATAATTTCTCATAGGATTGCTGTTCCCACCATCCAAATAATGACTTTTTTCCTCAGCTGAGTGATATCCAATGGGATACGGTGGGCAAAGAATGAGACTGATCTTGTCTTGGGAAAGGTTTGAACCCATCTTTTAGGGAAAGACCATCACTCTAGTGAGGGGACACTGGACACCCTTTTCTCCTTTTCCATTTATAATTTGATATAAAGAGCCTTGGCTGCATTGAAAAAAAGCAGGACCAGCAGGTTAAAGGAGATGATTCTTCACCTCTGCTCCAATTTAAAGTACTCTGTCCAGCTCTGGACACAATGTAAGAAGGACATGGACCTGTTGGAGCAGGTTCAGAGGAGGGTTGTTACTGTATGTGGTTCCAGAGTGGTAATGGAGACAGTAATATGGCACTCCTTCTTTAGGTGAAGAAGAGCTTTTTATTCAAGGAAATCATGGGTTTAAATAATAATACATCGTGCAAACAAACTAGAGACAATTCATTGGGCAGAGGAGGAACACCCCTTTAGAAACACGGTCTGTGGATAGCATCACGTGCTTTAGAAGGTGTGTAATCCTTGTTTTGAGTTCTTGTCCTTGGGCAGCTTGAGAGCAAGACTGCTTTCTTGGTTCCCATCCGTATCATAATGACAGAGGGTCACAGATATGATCAGAAGGCTGGAACATCTCTCCTAGTGAAACAGACTGAGAGAGGTGTGATGGCTCATCCTGGAAAAGAAAAGGTTCCAGGAGTATCTTATAGGATCTCTCCGGGGTGAAAATGGAGCCTACAAGATATACAGAGAGTGGCTTTTGACAAGGGCAGGTAGTGATATAGGACAAGGGAGAATGGCTTTAAACTATCAAAGAGCAGGTTTAGATTAGATATTAGGAAGAATTCTTTACTGTGTGGGTGGTGAGACACTGGCACAGGTTGCCCAGAGAAGTAGTGGATGCCTCATCCGTGGAAATGGTCAAGGCCAGGTTGGATGGGACTTTGAGTAACCTGATCTAGTCTAAGGCATCCCTGCCCATGGCAAGGGGCTTGGAACTAAATGACCTTTTAGGTCATTTCACCCCAAACCATTCTATTTTTCTATATTTCCAGCAGAGAAAAACATGGATTTTTCACTCCAATAAAGCGACTCACACAGTTAGGGATTTGTATTCTTGAAAATGCCAGTTTTTAAGATAATCCATCACAGTGACAGTCTTACTGAGAGTGGTGATCCCCAGCACATTGAACAGGGTTTTTTTGGATCCCATCCTCAAAGCTTAAATAAGGCATCTGTGGAGAGATCATCTGAGCTTGCTGAGACAAGCACCTATGAAGTAAACCAGCAAAGCTCCAAATTCTATTTATATACATGGAACATGTTCAGTGTCCAGGACTGCACTGTTTTAAATGTATCTCTTTAAAAAATAACTACCTGAACAAAATTGACATAAAATTTGTATGCCTGTTTATTCTTAGAGACAAAAATAATTGTGAAAACCTGCATGAACACTCACTTATGAAAGCTAATTTCTCAGAAGACCTGACGTAAGTTTTCAAAAATGCTGGTGTTAAATTTAGCACAGAGTAATTCAGAAACAATTACCAAGAACACAAAAATTTCTCAGTTCATTGCTTACTTATGGATAACACTTGTCACATTGGGTTTTCTTACAGTATAAGAAATATGTGGTGCATTTAATTTCAAGAAAATTTATTTATTCCATAATCTGACACAGTGGTATTCAAAAGTCAGCAGTGTGCTGATCAAATGCTGGTGATTTCCTTGTTGTTTCCAACTTCATACTACAAAAAGGTAAAATTCATTAAATTCACTGCATAAGTATTCTCTGTGGATAAAAATGCATTCAAATTTCTGTCTTAAAATGTCTGATCCAAATTATGAATAATTTTAAAATCCACCAACTTCATATGAAGCATCTTTCTGCAAATGATTTTTATCTGATCATAGATTTTAAAGCCAGAAGGTCCAATATAATAGTTTAAACTGATTTTCTGTCATAAAATCATAAAATGCAAACTTTTCTCCTAGTGAATACAGGGAGCTTTGATTGAATGAAAACTAATACTTTAAAAAGCCTAGACCATGCTAATCTAATTATTTCTTGTGCCAATGTACTGTAACTTTCAATAAATGTTTCCAGTGTCCAATTCCTCATGCAGATGTAATTTCCAGTTTGAACCTACCACAGATTTGTTTCCAGCCATGCTACCTAAATTTTGTTGTGATCTTCAAGATTGAGCTTTCAGTACATTCTTCCTAAAACTTTTGCAGTTTAAAACTTCTCAGCAAACATAGCCAAAGACATCTTTGTTAAATTTATGGAAAATATAAATGTGGATTATTGTCTGATAGAATTCTCCTACCATTGCTATCATATTAATCTAATTTTCAGACTTTTATACACCAATGCACAGTTCTCTTTTTTTTTTTTCTTTCTTATTCAACATTACTTTGTCTTGAAACAGTTTACATACTTCAATAAAGAGTTCTAGCATTGGATGTGTTTTTCATTTTTGTTGTAGTGGAGCTAATATAAAATGTAATCTTCTGCTAACACTTATCTAAGGAACCAGCTGTTTTATTAGGCAATGCAAATCTTAAAATGCGGCTTACTATTTTCCCATTCTAAGGAGTTAAATATGTAAATACAGAAATTCCTAGAAACACAGACCTGAAGCATAATGTCATTATCATCCTGAGAATAATTTAAGCTAAAATTGTCTCCTTCCTCCTTTGATTTCCTGTTACAGCAATTATAATATTTATACAATTTTTACAATTTTTTAGAGCCATCCTCCTTTTTCATATCAGACCTTTTCAAAATTAATTTAGCAAGTTCTCCTGATGAATTAAAAGAAAAGAAAGAGGGGATTCAAACTTTTTGTCAGCTCAGTTTCTCTTTATTATCCTATGTTTCTTATGGGGAGGGGTTTTTTTCTTCCTTTATAGCCAGTTTATTCTTTTCCTCATTCATCTCTTTTTATTTATCTTGCATAAACAATTAAAAAAAATCAGTAGCCCTTTATTCATTCAGCAGAAATATTTACTCCTTTTAAAGAATAATTCTCTTATCCTGTATGCACTGCGTCAAAGCTTCAGCTTTGAAGATATTTTGAAGACATGACATTTCTTGATAATCTTTACATTAAACTAGTTTGTGGTGACATTTTGAAGAACTCATTATCCTGTCTGAAGTCTTGACAGCATTAGCCTTTAAATTGGCTTCAGCTCTGGTATAAAATGGTAGCTAAATATTTAAGTGGGTGACTTTGGTCCATCCTGAAATTTTAATAGATGTACACAGTTAATTCATTAGAATTACATGGATACGAAGGACACAGTTCCTTAGCCAAAGCTTTTTTTCCTATTTTCAAATAGCAACCATTGAAATTACTTTGGGATTTCATCCATTACAAACACATACTTACTCTGGAAAACTCAATTTGAGTTCCTTCAACACAGATTTTTGTGTATGACTTGCAGATAATTTTCATTACCTTAGCACATTAAACTCTGAGGATTATATTTACATATTTAACAATCTGCTAGCAAAACTAGATGAAAACATCAAAGTTACTAAAAGATAAAATCCCATAAACCTGGTTTCCTATGAATATTAAAGGCAGATGGACATTCAAAAGGACTGGCTTGCAACTGCATAAATTACACCAATAGTGTTGAATTGAAAGGGCACTAGAAGTTCACAGGTACACTAATTTTTCTGCTGTTTTAGGCTCTCAGAACTGTGTGAGGAGCATAAACATCTAGTCCAATACGTAACAGCCACTCTCCAGCAGACTTTTTTAGCCATGCTGAGAGCCAGCCCACAGCTGGTCACTCTCCTTTCTTTTGTCATTATCCTCCAATTCATTCAGCTCCCATGAAGAGCAAATGAACTGACAGAGGACACTGGGAGTTATTCTTCCACCTCCACACTAGGCACAAATACTCTGACCTTTCACCAGAGAAAATGAAATGATATTCTGGTTTCTCAGATGGAGAAAACAATGAATACACATTATTTATGGAGAAATCAACAGGTGAATACACATTCTTGATGGAATATTCTTCAGTAAGATATAAAGTATACTTTGGGCTTAATACTAGAAAATAAGATTGAAATGAATTAATGATTCTTAGGATGATCGTTTATGAGAATGACTACATTTGACAGCAAAGAATACAAAATCTATTCATAAAATACTTTGTCAGGGAGAAGTAATAATTTCAGAGTATAAAATTTCATTTGTTTCTGGTGTTTGTTTAATCACAGGTTTTGGCTGCAGCAGAAGAAAGCACTGATGATATAATTTGACACTTTTCTCTAATCTTATCTCTGTTGAATTAAAGATGATTTGAAATTTGGATTTTAACTGAAATGTCTCAAACACAAGCTGTTTCATAGATGTGCATTTTAATTAAATTTGATGGCCTTGTTCTTGATTTATGGCTGCTTGATCTAAACCCAAAACTCTTCTAATGGTAAAAACTTAGAAAACTGCAAATGCCATGATATCATTTCAGAACACACAACTTATTCTGAACCCTAAAAAACTCCTCCCTTTTAATTCTTTGTTATTGAAAGAGAACTTGACGTTCCTATTCCTCCCTTTTTCTGCCTTTTCATTTTTTCTTTCCATTTAAGCATTGCTCTTCACCCAGAGGGTGGCTGGGCACTGGAACAGCTCCCAGGGCAGTGGTTGCAGCACCAGCCTGACAGAGCTCAGGAAGAGTTTGGACAATGCTCTCAGGCTCGTGGTGTGACTCTTGGGGTGTCTCTGCAGAACTTGTCCTGTGCAGCGTCACAGTTGGACTCAGTCTTGGTGTGTCCCTTCCAACTCAGCATAATCCGTGATTCTGTGAGCCCCATCTAAATTATTATGTCTATAATTTTACCTTTCTTCCTCTCAGAGACTGTCACTGCCCATTCTGACCCACAGGGTACAAACTATTGCAGTTCTACCATATCACAGGTGGACCTTGTTTCCTTGCTGCAGTGTAACCCTTTCATCAGTCTACCCACCGTTTTCTGACAAATCTTGGGTTTCTGTGCATGTATTTATGCAGATTGAATGAAGCCTGATATATCTGGAACACCTTCTTTATTTTAATTACAATATAGAACAATACAGTACCACCAAAGAAAGTATATCTCTTATCATTCAAAACTAAATAATGTTCTGAATATTTTCACAAAAAATCCAGTGCAATTAAATTTTGGCTTTATTTCCATTACATTTATGGGTATTTATATTCTTTTTTGCCCTTACATGAAGGAAAAAAATCTTTTAGAGAACACAAATTTTGCTGACAGCTGATTATTCAGTTTCCCCCCATTTCCTTATCTTTTCACATCAAGGATATTTCTAGCACTGTCTTCAACACGTTCCTCTCACAAGTACTGTCAGTCTGATTTAAGAAAAGAAGGCTCTTTTCAACTCTACTGCCCAGAATTATACCAAGGTCTTTTATACCACAAAACACACTCTGTGGCAGTCATAAACTCACAGAATTGTTTGCCTTGAAAAGGACCTCAAAGATCATGTGGTTCCAGGTCTCTGCCATGGGCAGGGACACCTTCCACTACACCAGGTTGCTCAAAGCCCCATCCAGACTGGTTATTATTTCATAGATTATTGTGCTCTCCCTTTTGGTTTTTTTCTCCCCTCTAAGAGTTTAAAAAGCCTAATTTTGGACCGTCAGGAACATACTGTTACAATACTGTTACAATACTGAATCTCTAGCAAAGTTTTCATTCTTTAGTAGGTATAAGAATAGAATAAAGAAAATTGAAATCAAGACAATTCAAAAAAAAGAAGACAAAGAAAGGCCAAGGAGACAAAATGACATGGACTGTTCTCATCAGATCCCATCAGTGCTTTTGACAGCAGTGTAGTTCTATTTAAAACCACAAATAATTTACCTCGTGAACAAAGATATATCTTTCTCCTTTAGACCCAGAAGGAAACAAAAAGGTAAATCAAAGAGCAGTCTGAAATTACCTTATTTTTGAGTATTAGACACACCATTCCATATTTCTTACTGCTCATATAAACAATGCCTTTCTCCTATTTCAGCTATTAGATCACCTCTTGAATCATAACCCCTTCCATTTCAGATGCTTGTTCCTTTAGTGAGACCAGTAACTTTCCTTTTATTGAATCATGCCTTGCATTTGACTAATGCAAACCTTTCAGGGAGACATCTAGCTTTGATTTAAAAATAGCAGAAGATATGCCATTTCCCTTACAGAAACTCCTGAAGCTTAATCACTGTCATTGTTTGAAATTCTGTCTCTTGCTGTCAGCTGCTAAATTATGGAGGCACTCAGAATGCCAGTCCATGCACCCTAGAGAAGCAGTCTCCCATGTACCCCAGAGAAGCAGTCTCTCTCTGGGCTCTGTCTCCAGAGAGAAGACCCTCATGGGAGCAATTCAGAGCACCAGAAGTTTGCCTTCTGCTCTGATTGTCCCCATGAGCATACTATACAAAAGAGAAAAAGGCTTTTAGAAGCAAGGTCCAGGTCTGAGAACCAACTTGAGCATATTTCACACCTGTATATTTTTCCATGGAGGTACATGTACTGTGCAATCAAGCTGTCTTTAAGTTCCATTTTAATGAGAAAAACAGTTGAACTACTTAAGCACAACTTCACTCTCACCAATCCAGGAACTACTTATTTGGATTTTCATTAGAATTTTTAATTTAGTTGGTACAAGATAATACCCATCTTATTGGGTTATCTCATTATCTCATTTAAATGAGGACTCATCACATTTAAACAGAGGCGACTCTATTCTTCTTATTGTAGTGCTACTTGCAATCTCCTTATCTAAACATTTGACACCCTAAGGCCAGTTTGCTTCTTTAGGTGATTTTTTTCCCCCCAGCAGCATAGTGAGGTCAAAATTACTTTTTTCTCTGGTAGCACTGCCTTCAGAGAGGCAAGCCATAGTCAGAGGTGACCTCAGGAAATCACTTACTTTGAGGCCAGCTGTAATGTCTAACTCATCTCCCAGTTAAGATTTTCACCATATCTAATCTGCATATTTACTGAGGTAAGGATTTCTTGTTTTACATTTGATGTACATTTAGGACAATGCAACACCACCTTTTTATCCTCCATTAGCTTTATATTTTCCAAACTAAACTGCCTTTTTTTCTTTCCTAGGTTCCATTCTTTGGATGGCTGTCTAATCTGATTTCCCTCTCATTTTTTTCCCTTGTCCAACATGTGAACCTGTGTGCAAAGTAGAGTGCCCAGAGGCGAACACAGAACTCTAACCAAAGCCTTTTTGTTTGTCTTTTTTTCTTCTTCTTCTTCTCCTTTTTCCCCTTTTTCTTTTTTCTTTTTTTTCTTTTTTTTCTTTTTTCTTTTTTCTTTTTTTTTTTCTTTTTACATCAGCATTGCATTTCTGACTCTTACTCATTTTGTGGTAATTATTCCCAGACTCTTTACTGGAGTGATCGTGCCCAAACTATGAGCCCCAGTTTTGCCTCTATGCATTCCATTTCTCTGTTCTAACATGAAGCACTTTGCTATCGCCTGCACTACTTTATTCTTGTTGACATCAAACCATCTGTCTAATTTAGCACAGACATTTTGAATTTTCATCATGTCATTCAGTATTTGTAAGGAAGGAAACCATCCATAAATTTTACAAATCAGTCGTAATGAGAGGTCAAAGTCATTAACAAGACTATTCAGTAATACCACACCAAGACAGACCTCCCTGGTACTTACTGGAAAAGTCCTTTTCCTCTGACAGTGAACAGCTGGTAAACAGTCTTCTAGTATGGTGCAAAATGTCCTGTGTCTTATGTGCTTTTCAGACAATCACCCATTTTACTTTAATAGAGATTTCGTCACGCAGATCTAGATAACAAACAGAAAGGAACAAGGTACCACAAGTAGTCTAGCAAGATAAGAGTAGAATATTTACAATATGTAGCAGCTCACAGTTGGTTTTCCTTTATTACAGTTTCTGTAATAAAAGCAATGAAAATGTATGAAAGTAATTATAGAAAAAGTAAGCATGTTTTCCAATTACTACTATATTATATGAGAAAACCAGCACTGCTATAGAAAAAAATGAAAAGGTTATCAAAATGACCCACATTGTAGCTGCACAGGTATTATCTACAATTTCTGTTTTAAAATATTTTTATTGAATATCTGGAATATAATCAGTCCCAGTCTCATCTTGTTCATTTTTGCTTTATGGGCTGCCAGATCACCTAGAATTGCAAAAAACAGTTTTTCCAAAGTATATACATATCTCTAGAGAGAATGGAAATGACATTACAGCTAATATTGTTTATTTCTGGCTAAAACTATTCTTTTGCAAAATCAACATAAAGTAAATGCAACATCGAATTTTTGACTAAACACAAAAAAATATAGTTAGTTTAAGCTTTCCTCTGAAAGGATCCAGAGATGTATTATAAACAAAAGTCTAAAAAACTACTGTAATGGACTTTATAGTTGATTTGGGGAAATCTTAATGATCATAATGAAGTCATAACCCAGACCTTGGTATGTTTAAACACATTTTTGTGTATTTCTTGTTTGGAAATGAAGAACCATACCAGTAGTAATTTCATTTTTCAGTTTCTCTGGAAGACTAGTGAGCAAAACACACATAATAAGTTCTGAAATATGATTTAACAAAACACCACGTGTACAGTTTTCCATTGGCATCAACTTTTCCTGTCAATGTGTCATGTTTTGGGAAAGAAGTATCTGAAGAAAACCATGAGCAAACATGCTTGAAACACTGTTCTAATTTGCCAAATTGTCTAAATCGCCATCTTTCTTATTTGTCATTTTAATGGCAAAGAAAATTTCTTTTATAAATTTTTACCTTTAGTTTATCTTTAATAAATGAATGTCTTAGCATTGCCAAATATTACCCATGTCCTCCCCAGTTTATTCTGTGTATATGCACCATTCTTCTAAATAATTGTCCGAAGGCAATTATATTAACCAGTGTGATTTAAATGGTTTTATATTTGTGTATATAGAATGTATAATTATATAATTAACAGTATGTGTGTTAAACAGTGTGTGTGTTGGGAAATAATGATTTAAACTGAGAACAAAGCAAGAACAACAAGGCTGGCCAGTTTGTTTCTCAGTGAGCAAGGATAAGGAGAAGTATGCAGAATTGATGAAAGGTTAAAGAATTTGGAGGCAGAAATTAGGTCTATGACCAGCTTTGTGAATTCAAACATATCAACACAAACTGCGTGCAATTGGTGCAGGATCAATCAGACAAAGTCCATTAAACCTGCTTTGGAAAAAAATAAAATCAATGAAACAAAAGATATTTTTGTCTAAATGGATGCTTAATTTTGATTTTAGAAAATGAAACAGGAAAGAAAAACATCATAGGCCTATGCTATAAGTATGGAGATATCATGAATCTGCTATCTGAAAAATTAGCAAAATTATATTGCTGCAATGTATTAATAGATCATCACGTTATAAAAATACAGATAGTAGTCAAGTAAAGATTACCTTCTTTGATTGATTTTCTAATTTGGCTAACCACTCTGACATCAGAATGGTCTTAAGAATATATAATGTGAAAATGAACTATTTGCTCCCAGACAAAGATGCTGTTTTAAAAGAATTTGAGATCTATGTAGTAGTAGTAATAATAATAATAATAATAATAATAATTATTATTATTATTATTATTATCATCATCATCATCATCATCATCATCATTATTATTGCTGTAATTATTACTACTGCTATAAAAACTATAGCCTGCTTAGCTTTATTAAAACATATTTTATTAATTCGTTTCAGTTAGTTTCTCAGATCAGCTTCAAATATTAAAGTGTAATTATAGTATAATGCCAGGTGAATGCCATTCTCTGAAATTAATTACCATGGAGATGGCCTCATTATAATCTATGATAAAGAGTTCATTTATTTTTTAAGAACTATGTGTTTCCATTAAATGTGACTCAAGAAGACCTTAAGTAAATAATTAAAAAGCAAGGTGTCCTTTTACAGAGATCTTTAAGCAAAATAGAAGAAAAAAAGCCTACCTGAAGTGACACAATAGATTTTCTCTAAGAATCAAATCCCAGTTTTGACATCTGGATTATGCCACC
>PYHW01010333.1:1146272-1262958 GCA_013186435.1 Turdus rufiventris
CAAGACTCGACTTAAGGCAGGGTAAGAACATTGCAAGTGTTTTATCAACATTTTTCATGCATTTCTTTCTCTAAGAAACCATATAGATTCAATACCAGGAAGGAAACAAACAGAAATCTATGTAGAAATCAAAATTGCAACAAGCTGAGTAAGTGTTGGGTAAGTGCTTTGCTCAGAGTAGAATTTAGGCATTTAAGAGTATCTTTTAAAAAGATATTACAGGTTTGAGAAAAGCATGGCAATACATATCCACCTTAGAGGTCCTAGGGACATATCTACTATCTGAATTTTGAGCACTGTAATCAAATCCTACTATTATTTAGACATGATCAACTGTTCTGTTGGTGATGCTGCAATGTTACTTAATACAAAGAAAGATCTCATGATGCCTCTAATTTTATAAAAGGCCTGGAAAAGTATCTGCTGCAGCTCACCAAGGAGTCATGAGGTATTATTTCAGGAAACATGGAGAAACTGCTGCTGAGATAAATAAAGGATATATTATCCACTACGAAGGCATTTGTAGTGATTTCAGAGACAAATGAGATAATTAAAAGTTCATTCAGATGTGGGATATCTGAAAAATCATAGTATTAATTAGCCACAATCCATAATCTTTTGTTTAGGCAATTATCTGTAAATCCTGTTTCTTTAACCAGTCATGTCTGTGGTGACCATTCACTGATAAAACCAGTTTCTGCTGAAATTTTTCCATATCAGATAATCTGAAACCACAAAAAAATTTCTTGCCTTCTATAATTTTCTGTAAGGAGATGGCTCCTGTTTCAGTTTGTAACTTTGGAGATGGCTCCTGTTTCAGTTTGTAGCTTTGGGACTATATCATACAGTGGAAATAGTTGTTTATTTGGGTAATTTTTGCTAATTTGTTCTCAATTTGAGGGCTAAAAGCAACATTTCCCTGATATTCATCCTAAAATCTGTGATAAACATCCCTTTTTGATTGTGAATAGATAGGAAACGAGCAATTTTCAGGGGAAAGAGAGTGCACAAAGGTAATAAGTCAGCTGTATCAATGAGTTTGCTGGTAATGTCATAATACTACCAGACAGAAATGCTCTCAAATAGCTTCTAAGTACCCACTGGAGAAATAAAGCTTCTGTATTTGAAGCAAAGTGGCACTGAATCTCTGGGAAAATGTGCACCAGAAAAAGCAAAAGGAACTCTGAGGTGATGAAAAAAAGTAATACTGAGAGGTGAAAACACGGGATTGGAACTTCTGCCTTTCACCAGCCCTTGAGCACAAATGTATGCACGTAAGGTGTGTATATGTGACTGTGTGCAAGAGCATGTACACAGGCATGGGTGAAGGGGACACACTTAACTCTGGTGTTGCAAAGGCTGCCAAAGGTCCTAGACAAAGTGTGTGTGGGGGGGAAGTATATTAATTGGCTTAACTGAATCAAAGCACACTACTGCAACGCGGTGAAACTACCATTTGTACCAGAGACAGTGACTTTGTGCATTTGACTGCATTTGACACAGCTTGCTTTACAAAATTAGTTTGCTTTTACTATATCTGTCTTTGAAAATATTGGAGGCCCAGTCTCAACTTGTCTTTATTGTGGAATTAACCTTCATACAGGGTAGTTTAATAAATATCATGCTTTTTACTCCATTTATTTACCTTTAAACACATTTTATGCATGAAGATACATGACCGGCATTTTTGTATTACTAATATGTGAAAAAATCATATTTCTAACTACTGATCTTTGAAAAATCATGAAACAGTATCATACAGCATTCCATGAAAAGACAAGGATTATACTCTAACAGTCATTGAGCCCATGCAAGCTAAGGACTGCCAGGTGACACTTCAAGAAAACTTTCGCTCCCTTCAGTTTCACCAAAGTTTGGACTCTGTTTGACCACACGAAAATCTTTCTCTTGCAAATTTACACTTGCAAGGGTCCTCTGACATCACAGCTGTAGAACTGATTATGTGGAGAGAGCTCATTGAAATAGGTTGGCTGAAGTGAAGCACAGTCCTTGTTAATTTAAAATTTGAAAAGTCTTGGCTTACTACCTGGTGATATGTGGGAAGGACAAAGCTGTTCTATTACCATTCTGACAAAAATCCTCTTTGCCAAGTTGCCTATAAAATTATCAGTATGCTCTGATCTCTACTGCTTATCATTTATTGTATCCCAACTTTAACAATGTGACTTCACTGGCTTTGCTTGCTGCACAAATTGCAGCCTTTCATCATTGCTTGAGTGAAACATCGAAGGCAAGGATTGATCCTTTCTTAATTTGAGTGAGCAATGATGCCAAGGTCATGACTAGAATAAAGCATGCCATTGATCTAACTTTTTGTAAAGCATGTCTCTAGAAATCCACCCCCAGAATTAAATAAATGTGGGTTATAGTGACTGTTGTCTTTGCTAAAATTTCTGATGCACAGAGTCTGTACTTATCCAAGGTGAGCCCTGATCTGCACTCAGCTGATGGACATTGAAAATAGAAGATCTTTCGATCCCCTATCAGTGGCAGAAATACCTGTAAACAGTTAATAGGAAACAGAGAAATGAGCCTCTGGTGGGTGAGAAATAGATTTGGGCTTTATTTCTGAGATTACTCTTTTCAAGAGAACAATGTGGGATAGCGCAGATGTCACAGTGGTCTTTTTCCTCTGAACATCTAGAAAACATACTAAAAGTATTTTGACACAGAATGTGCAGAACTTTGTTAAAAGCTTTTTTTTTGTTGTTTTTCTAGATGTCAAAATAAGGCTGGATTGGGACCTTGGAGGTATTGCCTAGAACAGCTCTTTATTACAACACAGTTAACTGCTATTAAAACATTTTGGACATCTGTTCAAAGGTGGTTGATCAAGCTGATAAATTCTTAGTTTTGTATTGTCACTAACTTAAACCTAGTACTGGTAAGAAAAATCAGCTTTTTTGTTAACCTGAGAGCGTAGTTTCTTCTGTTGTTGCAGTTGTCTGCATTAAGCTTTTATGTCAGAGTTACTTTTATGATCCCAAGATAAACCATAAAAACAAAAAACAATAACAAAGAGCAGATGAAGTCCTGATAGATTTTTTACTTTTTTTTTTTTTCCTTTCATTTTGTTTTGAAACCTTTTTAGTGCAATTATCAAAAACCATTAGATGGGCTCGGTTTAGTGAATGCACCACAGAAGGGAAAATCAGTTCTGTAGGGAACTGGTGTTCCATCTCTGGAAAAGGGTTTGCTGTCAACAATTTCCTATCCATCACAGAGAGAGCCACACTGTTCCTGCAATTAACACTGCAAATGAACCAGCAAGCAATCAGTCAGTGATATCTCTCCAAAACATGCAATATTCACTGAGGACACCTCTACAGAGAAGAATCATTGAGCCGTACAGTTCAGTCAGGAAATGCATTGATTTATGGGGATATGAGCTTTGTCTCTTTATGCATGGACTTCAGTGGTAGCAGGATCACCCACTTTGTTGTCTCAGACTTGATATGCAGTGCCAGATGGTACATGAACATTGCAACATGATTAATAAGTTCCTATAAAATGATCAAACCCCGTATTTTCCACATAACTTGTTGAGGTATCAATGCAATTCCCTTGGGAAATTGTTCTTACCAGCCTCCACAGTTCCCAGTGAAATAATAGGAATAATAAAGAAAAAAAGAATCCTGTTAGCTATAGGTACCCTTTTCAAGCCTTTAAATCCTTTAACCTAAAGAGAAGCTGCTGTCAAACCAACAGCAGCTGGTGACAATGGAAAGACTCCACCAAACATTGTTCTCTGCAGGAATTTATCCACATATATCTCTATATATATTTATCTGGTTGTTGGAAGAATGAAAAAAAATTCAAGTCAGCCTCAAACCTTCCAAATCAGAATATCTGTGATTCTGTGGCAACAAAGCAAACAAATAAATAAAACACTTAAGGTCAAATAAACTTTTGTGAGTTTTCTGTGCTTTAATCTCTTTAGATGTTTTCAATAAAGAATTGCACTCACAGAGAGCTGACATAATAAAATACTTGAAAAACTTCCTTCACAAGAACAGAAAAGTTGGAAACAGGTCTCCTGTCCCTCAAAGGATAGTATACTCTGCTACCAGTGAAAGGCAGAGCAGCAGCACGATTCCTTGAGTTTTTGATAATTGTCTCCTTATTCCTGAACATTTATATTTTGCTATGTTTATCTTCATCCTGAGTTAATATGTGGTTTTGACCAGAAAAAGAAATAAAAAATGTTCCGTAGATAAAAGAAAAATTTCTATATCCTGTTTAGGGCTCACTCTTCTAATTCAATAGCATAAAAAGTACTTCAGAAATTGTTTTTAGGGCACATTTTCTGTTGAAAGACATCTTTATCAATTATTCTAAAGAATATTTTAAGAAAAATAAATCAAACACATCAAATTTCAGATGGTAGTGTTTTTGTTTTCTGCATCATGTGCACCTGTTTTGATTTAGGCTGGTTCTCATCCTACTTAAGTAAGGCATGAAGAATGCATTCTATCTATTGATTTTGTGCTTTTCATCTTTACAGTTCTTGAGGCTTTCAAGAAGTTTCCAGTATTTCATTTCAGAGTTTCTATGTTTCAAATAGCATTGTTTGCTATTAGTAAGTAATGCTGAATTATAATTTGCTTAGATACATAAATTCCCATTTATTACTTTATTAAAAAGGAGGTAGTATCTCTGGTCAAAGTGGAATTTCCTGGCACTTTCTGCTCTGTGGCTTCCCTGTCACACCTCACACATAACCTGGGATCACCTACACTTTTTTTCACAGATTCACCATCCCCTTAGTTGACCATAACTCCAGCTTCCTCCTGCAGGGGAGGTGAGAATTCCCAGAACACTGCTGAACAGCATCTCTCTCTGACTCTCTCCTCTCCTGTGCTAATGGTCCAGTGTCACAAGTGAGCCATCTATTCAGAAAAAACACTTCTTACAAAGTACCAAATTACTTCAGCCAAAAAGGGCAATTTAAAATCTTCAAGAAGGTCCACTGGAGGAGTTTTCTTTTGTGGGGGTGCTGACATTTCTCAGGTTCCCCTCCCTTGCACAAGGGCCATTTGTTGACTGACTCCTCTCCTAGAAAAATATACAGGTTATCTTCTCTATCATCTTGTTCCCAGCCAGCAGAACAGCTGACTCCTGTGGCTTGGACTTATGCCACTGCCCTGCAATTGCCTCCCTGAAGTTTGTTGCGTGGTTTCTTATCTATACTGCTTTCAGGCTTGTTTTTCCCATTGCAACCTATTAAGTCAGACTGCATTTCACTCCAGAAAGTTTATAAACCAATACACTGTTCTGAAAACTTCTCTGAAAAGGTCAAGAGCAGGCTTTCTGTGACTAGTACTGCTCAGTATTCTTGTATGGCGGCATTACATCTGAGTGGGTCGTATGTAGACAAACAACTCCTTCAGTAGTTTTAGTAACTTAATCTTTAATGGTTGCTTGAAATAGCTATCTAGGACATTTAAACTGATTTCACTACTATTTTTTATAAACATAAAAAATAAATGTTAAGCATTGAGACATCTTTTTGTTTAAGGAGACATGATAAACATTGATGAAACAATCTCTTTCTAGCAAAATGCTGCCAAATTAGCAGAAAAGCTTGTTTTTATCATTAAAAGTCAGAAAGAAATAACAGAAAAAATTCCTTAAATGAGCTGGTACTTTTGTAGATGAAGATATCTTGTGTGGTGGACTAAATAAAAGGCAGACATCTTCATAATTCTTTTGATAATGATCAAATTTTATCAATGTGTCATTGGCAATATAAAACTGCTGTCAGAAATAAAGCCAAGTGTCTTCACCTCTTACAGATCCAATCACTTCACAATTAAAACTGTTGATATGCTGCACTTTGTTTCATTGCTTGCTTTTGCATCTTTATTTTCAGGCTGCTCTCTCATTCTAATATAATTTCACTCAATTTTAGGGTTCAGTGAACACAATTTCTTTGCACAGGAATGTGTAGTAATGCCTTTCTTTCTTCGCCTAAATGATGTAACTCAGTTTCCTAGATTATGGTGAAGACTGTAATGAAATTTTTCTTCTTTTCATTTTAATTTGGATTGCTTCTGCATCCTTCACAATGCTTCTGCTTTCTTAGAAAAGGATCAATAGCATGGTAGTCTGAGGCAGACAGCTTTTCTGCTTCTCAAGGTACACTACCTCTTCCAAATAAGAGGAGGCAGGGAAAGACTCAAACCCCAGGTCTCTGATCACTCTAACTCTTAGCTGGCTCCCCTGGATCTTGCTTTGGTTCAGAGGATGGTTCACTCTCTCTGAAGTTTATAAGATTAATCAGCAGTTTCCCCAAGGCTGCAGTTGTTTTCACTCCCTCCATCTCACACAGCCTCCCCAAGGCTTTGGTGTAACTACCTGTCTTCTTTAGTGAGGGGAGCAAATCCATCCTGGCTGGCTGCAGTGGCACTGAGCGATGCTTGTGCCTCATTTGCTGTCACTGCACAGAAACACTCTCGGGGTTAAGGCTGCAGCCATCCTGGCTTGCTCTTCTAACACTTCAGTAGACACCAGTAACTGGAAAGGGCTGTTTATACAACCCTGACTTGCAGATATTCACTTTATAGGGATTATGAATGGCCAATGGTAATGCAGTCAATATGACTATTTACAGAAATGAGTACTGTTCAGCAACAGCTACACTGAATAACAGCACAGATCTGAAAACAGCAACAGGTCCCATACATTGCTGAACAAAAGGTCAAGGTCTTTGAAATCATCATGACATGAGCAATTTTACTGGCAGTGTAGGAAAGCAATCAAAGATATTGCAAATTCTAATCAAATGCTAAAAAAGAAAACAATCCTGCGAGGACATTCTCAAGTAATAACATCTGAATGTAAAACCTTGGCTGAAACTTCTACAGAAAACTGAGCAAATTTTTCTATTTTTCAAAGCAAATCTCTCCAAGTTACATGATTAATTCACCTAGTCATAGTGCAAAATCCACTCTAGGAAACTTTGATTGCAGGTTTTTGCCTCCTAAAATATTGGTGGTTGCCACAGTAATAAATCAAACCATGATTACTGACTTCTTTCCTATGAATTTAATCTCTTTTGTGCTCTTTGTTCAAAAGGAAAAAAAATCAGGACCTTTTGTATTTGTGATTTTGGCAAACTCATATCAGTGCAGATGCCAGCAGAAGACATTTCCTTTTCTTTACTCACCTTCAGCATTGTCACTGAAAGATAGTCTGATGAAATTCTGAATCATCGCTATAAATGAATGTCAAGATTTTTCTCTCCATGCATAAATGAATGTAAAGATTTTTCTCTCCATGCATAAAACAAGCTATCAATTTTCCAAAATATTTCCCTTATAACATTTTGAATATTTAGAGAAAAAATGTATTAATATTTGCTTTGGTCAATTGCCATAATTTCTGAAATATATCTACATTTCAGAGTTTATTCCAAATACTGAATATGCAGGATAAATCTTTTGACATCAGTATAGCCCTTACATTTCAAGACTGCAAGTAGATACATTCCCTTAGTGGGTAGACACCCCATGGGCCACAGAAGTCTTCAATTTTTCCTCCTCTGAGGAAAATGCAGAAAATACTGATTTGCGGTGGTGCAATAGCACATTTGTGAGGAATAGGGCATAATTATGAAATAGTAAAAATTTTTATTACCTGTAGAGAGAAGTTTTTCTAAAGGTAGATTCTTCATTTAGCATTCTGAATGGGAAGCTGGGCTTTATGTGAAGCATTGACC
Source organism: Turdus rufiventris (assembly GCA_013186435.1). Taxonomy (NCBI): domain Eukaryota; kingdom Metazoa; phylum Chordata; class Aves; order Passeriformes; family Turdidae; genus Turdus; species Turdus rufiventris. Next base: position 1,154,014 of record PYHW01010333.1, read on the forward strand.
AAAAAGAAATATCTCCCAACAGCTGTGAGACAAAAGTCAGAACTAGTTCAAACATGAGCAGCAAAGCAAACTTGCCAACTTGGTACCTTTGCATCACTTTACTACATTATCTTTTATACACATTCTTATACAGTATGCATTTCCATTTCTGTCCAGCCCAGTTTCTCTGCTGAAGCAAGATTTTAAATACAAAGAAAGGACAGAACTGCCAATGATCACACGATATTCTGAGTTGGAAGGGACCCACAAGGATCACTGAGTCCAACTCTGAAGTGAACGGCTCATAAGGGGACTATACCCTTAACCTCGGCTTTATTAGCACCATGCTCTGGCCAGCTGAGCTAATCTCAGGTTTTGTAGAGCCTCCATGTAGATTAGGGATCTGAGATGTACTGACATTCTGAACTGAGAAAAATTTTTGCATTTTAAAGTGGTCTTGCTAGCAAGAAATAATGTGGCATAATCAATTTGCATATTTTAACACTGATGTACTATGACTTGCTATGATATATTAGTTGGCCTTTAAAAAATATTTTAAATATATCTTGTAGTATTTCAGGCTTTTAATCTTCTTTTTTAATGTCACTTAGGGAAAGATTATTGAACCTAAGGCTTCTTCATACTAAGCAGACACAGAACTTTACACATGCCTGAGTTGTGCCTTTGAAGTTAGAATTCCATTCTGAAAACCTTTATTCATGCAGAAAACTACTAAGTGATTTTTATTTCTTTATGTTTTTTCTTTAAAATGAAGAAGGGAGCCAGCCTGATTAGATGACCATAACATTGTAATATGCACATAAAACAGCTTGTCTAATATTATCTCTTCTTATCCCATGCATTATGAGTGTTAGGACAAAAAATACTTGCTGAGATTTCCTTTATTTAATGCTACCATTTTTAGGAGGCATCATCTACTGCAACCAGTTACCATGTTTGTAAGATGCAATGCTGAATCATGAAAAACATAGAGAAAGATAGTGAGTCCAGCTTGCTGAGGGCAAGGCTGGCAGCTGAGCTCTCTGCCTGGGAAGGGTGGGTCTGAATAACCTCAGGAGCAGTAAAGTGGAGGTCACCTCACCTCAGTGATCCAAATATCGCGATGATGAACTGATGGTAAAACAAACTAGCCACTGCTCCCACCTGCACACAGATGCTCTGCAAACACCTGATTTTGTGTTTGAGAGGCAAGCAGGGCCTTTGCTGTGTTTGTACAGGGGCTGAGGTTGTTCAGAAACATTGCACAAGCTTTGCAACCAGGAAGGGCAGAAAACTGCCTGGGCTGCAGACCTTGCCATGCAAAGGAGAATAGCTAAAGTGATGGAAAATAAGGAGGTGATGTGTGACACTAACATGACTTCACTAAGAGCAAATTGTGCTTGAAGGATTTGATGGCTACGTAAAACTGGAGTATTGTGTTGGTGTACAAGGGAAGAACACCTCTCCTATAGAGAGACCGAAAGACTTGGGGTCTGGAGAAGCCTGGAGAAGACAAGGTTCTGTGGATACCTTCTGTTGGCTTTCCAGTATGTCAAAGGTGCCTACAAGACCCCTGGAGAGGGACTTTTTGCAAGGTGTGTAGTGATAAGACAATGGGGAGCAGGTTTGAAACTAATAAGTTTAGATTAGACATTTTTCGCTATGAGGTGGTGAGGCACTGGCACAGGTTTCCCTGAAAAGCTGGAAATGGCCCATCCCTGGAAGTTCTCCAGGCCAGGCTGAATGGGGTTTTGAGCATCATGGTCTATTGGAAGGTGTCCCTGACCATGGCAGGAGTTTGGAAATAGACAGTCTTCAAAGTCCCTTCCAACCTAAACCATTCCATGAACCTGAACTTCTGTGAATTTTAGTTTTATATCCTTTTCATAGGATATAAATATTTCTACAATTATATACAGTGTAAAGTCCAAATTTTGGGTATACATATTTTCATCCTGCTCTTTGCTCACAGATGTTTCCAAATGTTTGGTTTTTCCAGCACTCTGGTAACTAGAAAGATAATGCAGCCCAGTAAAGAAATTAAGAGAAACAAAATAATATGCACCACTTCAGGATTTAGACTTTATTCAGTGACTTCTATTCATGGAAAATGCATCTGCTTTTTCATTTCAAAGTGCAGGTTGCACATTAGATTTAAAACAGCAATCCACAAATACACTTCCTGTTTGAAGAAGGAGAGTTTAGTAAAAGGTACTTGACGAAGATGAAGGCACACAAGTTGCTACCAGTTAAAAAATACTGAATGCATATTCAGCTGTCATTGAAGTGAGTATATTTAAATGCCTTGGTGAGAGGCACTCCAGCTTCTCCTGTCTGGGATAATACTCACCCTACAAATGCTAACATCCTTCTAGGTTTATGACTCAGCTATGCACTATGCACCTTCTTTGGCTTCTTTGTGAGAGAATGCCAGGCGTGAGCCTCAAGAAATGCCAGAAGTCACTCTGAAGAAGTGAAAACTTGGACAAACAAGAGGCAAGAGCCCCAGACCTGCACAGCCTTTGCAAAAAAAAAAAGTCTTAGTGCAGTTTTAAATTCTGAGCTAAAGGAGATTACCCACTAATAAAGATGAGTTCATAACTATTTAAACCAAACAAGGTACAGAGAAACCAAAGTATTGATCCTGAAAGACATTTTTAAAAATTGAATGTTTTCAGCTTTTGGGAGAAACGATTAGTAATATGTTATAGTAAAGGCAATTTTAAAAAGTGCTTGTCCACATAAGTGAAACCATGTGTTCCTGTTGAATTCAATAGATTGGCAAGTACCTTCAAAGCACATAACCTGAACCAAACAGCACTGGTTAAGGGCATGGTTTGTCTTTGGCCTGGATAATTTCATCTTCTAATTTGTAAATCACCCACAGTTTTTGCATATATTCAAGGAGACCTAATATAGAAGTAGCCTATTTTTGTCCTAAATGCCATTTCCAAAGTACTGGAAATTAACCATCTTTTAGGTTATTTATAACATATATAGAGAAATTTTTCTTCTTATTTTTGAAGGTTAGCATCTGTTGTGGTTTGCCTAAAAACCCCATTCTTTCAAAGGAAATGTGAAAATTATTCCATAATTTAAAATTTATAACTTATAAATTAATTTTATATGATATATATTTTAAATAAGTTTAAAATAATCTATCTTAAATTATTCATTTAGAAAGGAATTAAAATCCCTTCAAAAAGTAATACTAAATCTTTTCTTTGCCTAAGAAATTGTTTCATGTTAAGTAATATTTCTGTATCAGCTCACTGGATGATATTTGAAAATAAAAAGTGTAATCACCCATATTCCAGAGTTAAAGAAAAAACAAGTGAATTCTGTTATTATTGTGTAACTAATTCATAAGACTTCTCAGGACATTGCTTCTCTCTCTTAACCCATGGCTCTTCCAGTGAGGGATGGTTTCAACTAAACCATAAGAATTTAATGTGGTCAATGCGAGCTAAATTTCCAGAGTCTTTTCCTACCCAGATTTTATACTTGTTCATCAGTGCTTCATAGCTGAATGGAGAAGAACCTAGAATCCCATAGGACAGTGGGAGACAGTTCTCAGTGTAAGACACACAATAAATGCATACATGTCCTTCATGAAAACCCATGGAATTTGTGTTTTCCCCCAGTTTTTGGCAATAGGATATTCTGCAGCGATTTCTCAGAGGTCCCAAGTTTTCAGACACTAGTGAACCTGTTCATGTTTCTGGCCACTTTGTGATTGCAATGGTTTTACTAAATAAGCAGACTATCAGTTACACCCAGAGAGGGGAAAAATTACCTGCAATAAATGAGATTAGTAAGGAAGTTGTGGCTAGTCTAACATAAGTCTGTGAGGTGCTTTTATGCCATCACACTGCAGAATTTATTTTGTATGATTCACAGTGCTAGAATCACAACAATGAAGTGTGATTCCTGCCATTCAGGGTAAGAAAGAGCAACAGGGAATTTTTTTAAATCAACACGCATAGAAAGGTTCGTTTGATTCATGAAATCCTGGCCTAAGTTCTCAAGGACTTTTGAAAAACATATAATAAAAAAAAAAACAAAACCCTTCTGTTTTTTATGTTTCATGCCACCTGGAAGATTTTCAGCATTAAATAGAATTGGAAAAGCATGGGAAAATGATTATAAAAACTCAAAGCACAATACAGGAAAAAAACTGGGAAATCTTTTTTAGATCACTATGCATTTTCAGAGATCAGCATCAAGGGAAGAGAACATAACATAACCAAGTTTCACAGCAACAACGATAAATTCAATTGCTAACCTAACAAAAAGGCATGCCCTGTAAAGGCTGATGACATCTGAATGCAATCATATTAGGAAATGTCTCAAAAATATTTTGAATGCAGCCAGTGCACTACAAAAATATTCTTACTCCTTTTCAAGTCAGGAAAGTGACAGCAACTGATGGATGGATGGTCTGTTAAGGGATTTGCAGACTTGTTGTAAGAATGTCTCTAAGACAAACTTCTTGTTTTGCCTAAGGAGGTAAAAAATACAGAAAGATGTTAGTAAGCCTGGTACAGTCGACTGTCTGGAATAGTTAACTTTTATGAAGTGGAAGATGAGACAACACAGACAAAATTTTTAATACCATTTATCATTTTTCAGTAGAGCTGTTCAATCACATTTCCTCTTCTCCATTAGCACCACAGACCATAATGGCTTTGTCTGTATTAATGTCTTAAATTGTGCCCAGGAATGTTCCCAGACACTGGTAGACATTCATCTATACTGTCAAGTGCCTGAAATCAGTCCCCTGGTGTGATTTGGGCACATGCACCACTCCCCCTAATAATTCCCAGGCATTACCCAAGTAGAGGGTGCTGCAGGTGCCCTTCCCAGAGGGTCTTTTGCATGTGGTTGGTCTGCTTTTGGACACTAGGCAACTCAACAAAAGCTCTACCAGCTGGCTGTGGTGCTTGGGATACACATGTAATTTGCTGGTACAAGCAGAGTCATGTGCCAGCCACTGAAAGTTTATGGGACAGGTTGCCTTGCACGATCACTGGTGCAAAACGGAAATAACCCAGGTTAAAATATATTTAAACTGGTAAAAGTGAGAAGAAAATGAAGTCTAAAATTTAAATAATGATGCCCAAAAATGTTTTAAATTAACTTTGTTTTCCAGCAATTACTCATGATATGTCTATTATTTGACAGCAGCTTGAGGAGTAATAAACAAAGAAACCGGGTATGCAGATGAATGCAATTAACTGGGGAAGAACACAAAATTACAGTAATTTCAAGACTATAAGGCGCACCCTTTTGACTAAAATTTTGGTCCAAACCCGGAAGAGCACCTTATAGTCCGGTGTGCCGAACCTGGAAGTGCGAGCCATGAACTGAGCTGCTCGGGGTGGGCGGGACCGGGCAGCTGCGGGCAGCCCCCGGCCAACAGGAGCCACATGGGAAGGGAGGGAGCGGGCAGCCCCAAGCCGCCCTGAGCCGCCCTGAACCACGGCAGCCACGAGGTATGAACTGTGGCCACCCCAAGATGCGCCAAACAGTGGCAGCCACGAGCCGCGGCAGCCCAAGATGGGGGTGGGGGGAGTGCCGGGGCCCGTGCACAGGGAGGGTGCTTGGGGCTGTGTTTAAAGGCTACACCAATCTGTGAAAAATATTTGCAAATTGAGCACCTGCCAGTAAACTCCACGATGGCGGGATTCCATTACTAATTCGTTACTTTGTTGTGCGCGGCACGGATCCTCGCTGCAAAAAATAAGTATGCCTTATAGTCCGGTGTGCCTTATATAATGTACAAAGTTGCAAAATTTGCCGACTCCCGGAGGTGCGCCTTATAATCCAGTGCACTTTACAGTCATAAAATTACTGTACATATACAATGCATATTATTGTTTCTGTTACTGCATATGCTGTATACACATTCCCATATAATAGTTTATCTCAGAAGCAACACCTCGTTTTTGTATTTGAGGAATTCTTGATAGGAAGTTGAACTCATTTAGAAACAAATTGTCCCTACGAATTAATCTGAGTACTGTTTGGAAACAAAAAACAAACCAAACATTAGATAAATATAAGATATAGAAAAATACTGGTGGCTCAGAAAAGAAGCCATGAGAAGAAAAAAAAAGATACCTTGACATGGGCCTTATTGTTGTCTTCCACAAGTTAAATCAATACAGCCTCTGAAAATACTACTTTGTGTGTCCGTGATTCAGTGCAGGAAGAAGGATTTAGCCCTTCAGCAAACTTGCTGCATGCCTCCTATGGACTGTGTGTGAGCTATATATAACCATGACCCACAAAGCTTTGCTTGGCCTTCTTACAAGCATATGGGATTTTATTTTGGAAGACTGTTTTTATCCAAAGTATTTCTGCTGAAGTTGAGATCCAGCTTCTTACTGACTTGGTATTCTGGAAAGCTAGGCTGTGTGCACATGCTAAACAAATCTCTCTTGGACTGGTGCCCACTCTCTACCCTCAGGAAAAGTGATCTGGCATGGCTTACATCCTTATGGCTCAAATGCCTGCTTCCAAATATGATGCCCACATCTATCCTGCCTATCAGGAAGAATCTGTGGTCCATGCCATCTCCAGAACTGTGGGCAAGCATGGAACTGGGGTCCGGGATTTGACTGGGAGGGGGCTCAGTCACTGTACAAATGCAGCAAGGAGTATGCAAGTAACTAAACTTTGTGAGTGACCAAAGGATGATGTGGGAGCCTGAAATCCACTCCAATCCAGTTTCCCAGACCTCCTCTACTGAGCACTCCTACTCACCTTATGACCTTTGAAGCATTTAGGTCTTCCTGGCTTGCTCCTGCCTGCCTTCTTGCACGTTAAGAAATGCTTCACCAACAGACAGGATTTCAATTAACATGAGGAAATTTAGTTTTGCTTGGTCTAGAAAAGTGGACATAAAAAGACATATCATGGCCTTGATAGAAGCTAGAAAATACATTGAAGTTAAGAATGTTCTCAATAGAAACAGATATCAAAGGTACAAGTTGCAAAGCAGCCAAGTGAATAACAAAAGATAATTTAGCCTTTCAAAATAATTGCATTTATTTATGGTTTTTACCTTGATAAAAGCAAAGAATCAAGCAATTCATCAGTTCTTGGTACAGAAAACTACAGGAAAGATTAATCTAGCAGAGTAACTAGCTGCTTTTGGAGTAACAGAATAATTTGGAAATGCCTAGAAACATCAGATACCTTCTAAAAGAGCATAAGAATTTTTGCATATTCAGAGTCAAATCAGTGTTCTTGATGGCTGCACAAAATTAGATCTCTGCTAGAACTCAAATTACATCAAAACTGTATGAGCAGCAGTGAAATTGTGATCCCAAAGAAAAGAAGTTCCAAGACAGTTACTGTTCTTTTTTCTTTGGTCTCTTTTCTCTATTGATTCTATGAAAACCAGCACTTGGATGATGTGACATGCTTCTGCTTTATTTCTGTAAGTACTTACACATATGCAACTAAATGCATTTATATACACGTTTAAGTATCTGAGATTTAGCAGCTATTTATACAAACATAAATCCCTATGCTGTTTCCTGCTCTAACAGGACCTGAGAAATCAGAGTACCATAAACTGTGTCTGTTACATTGATGCCATGATGAGGAGACAACAAAAGAACAGAAGACCTTTGGAAGACCTTTGAAATGTCGCTGTGAGATGTTTCTGACCACTGATAAATCTCTATCATTTACTTGGGCAACCTCAGAAGTCTCATGTTTAGCAACAAAATTTTCCCCTTTAAGATGTTCTGATGACTGTGTTCAAGTACATGGGCAATATTTTTTATGTTTGCTAAAAATAGCTCAAAAATTATCTGCTCTAACACAAAGAATACCATTTCTGTAGGACAGCCATAATGAAAAACTTCGGGCACAAAGCCATTCTTTAAAACTTTCTAGAAGTTTGAGAAGCCCATTTCTCTCCCTACTTTTTATTAAATCTTTATTTTTTCAACTATAAATAAAAAAAGATAAAAGATAAAATCTATCTCTAATTGAAAAATATTTTGGAATCATTTTTCAACCATTGGAACAGTTAAATAACCATTGTTTTGCCTTCAATCATCAGGCAACAAGAACAACAGAGCTAAAATTATGATATTAAGGAGACATATGCAGTACGTATATTCCTAGTGAAACAATATTTTTGGCAGTTTTTCTGAGGTTTCGTAAAAGCTATGATTTATGCAATCTGAGTAACTTCCTTAATGAGCCATCAGAAATTATTATTCATAATTGCCCATTTTTGAAGGTTAAAGTAATCTCTTCATTTCAGACTCTTCCATACAAGGGTGAATGTTCTCAGAAATTATGTGGTTTAATAACTTTCACCCTCCTAATCATGAAATAAATATTAGCTCTCCAGCACAAGTTGTTTACAGCTATTATATGGATCACAGGCTAGGAAACTTAGCTGAAATATTTAATGGTAGAAATGATACGTTTTCAGATACTAAACCAAATACTAGGGAAGACACATGCTGCAATAAACACATCTACATACATAGTAACTAGGTGTGAAGAAACTGAAATGTTCCTCCAGATTTCCTGTATTGAAAATTACTTTAAACATTTGGATGAACAATTTGTTAGGTATAAGTCTTTTTCATGGAGCTGGTTTTGACATCTAGCCTAAAATTTGGAATCATGATTACGTACCTTTCTTTGCTGTGTTTTTTTTCCAAAATTGACATAATATATCAGTTTTTCATCAGGGTCTGTTTTACTGTAATAAATATGTAGTTCCTTTCATACAAGTTAAGTTTATTTCTGCAACAAGATAATTTCTTTCGATTGCAATAAAGTCTCAGACAGTTAAAACCCTAAGCAGATGTTGCACTGAGTTTTTAGGCTACGGTCATAACTATTCCTTACAATTCCTTACAATGTCTGAATGCTATGTTAAAAGATACAGTCTAATTAACAAAGAGTAATGGGAAAAATTAATGTTTTTCCTGTTGCTCAACTCACTTGGCATACCTGATCTATCTACCTAGCAGGAGCTAACAGGTATGGCCAAAAGATTTTCATATGAAAAATATGAAGTGAACAGTGCCTGTAACACTACTTTGGGAACGAGGTTCTTGAGAAAAGCTAACTGCGATCTATACAACTGTCCCCTCCAATGCCAAAGATCACTCACTATTTCCTTTTGTTGCCTCATGGACAGAAAACTTCTCATCTCCTTTCCCTGGAGAAGAGAAGGAGAAAAGCTTTCTGAACTCATAAGGAGAACACAAATATTAATTGCAATGACAATTCCAGTCACAAAAGCATCATCTCCAGTAAACTGTGGTACTTTATTGCTTTCTTTGAAGTTATGCTAAGAAGTCACTATCCTTTTTTTTCCCACCTAAAGAAAATTGTTGATGAATGTGAGTGTGACAGGGTGGTCATATGAGCCAACTTTCTTGGGCATAAAGTTTTACTGTACATGAAAACCTTTAATAAAGTAGTTAGTTTTTCTTGCTTTCCTTGATTTAGTTTATCTTTCCAGAACTGCGGAGATTGGGCATAGAAAGAATAACAACTATGTCCATCCAGCTGGTGCTGCTTCTGGCTCCCCTCAGGACAGATCTCAGGCCTTCTCAACAATAAACCAAAACATGTTTAAGTGACACCAGTGTTGCAGCCTTTGAATTTGTGGTAAGAGAAGAAATAGAATTAATTGCAACTTTTTTGTTTATATTTCTATCATGAATCATAAATAGCAGTTAGTTTTATCACATTGTAAATTTTCCATTTCTATATAATGATCAATTTTTAAATTTTGTTACATCTAATTTAGATGATTAATATTTTATTTGAATTTTTCAGGGTCAATAAAGAGGATGGACTTATTAATATTTAACCCATCTTAAGAACTACACTGATCAGACTTTTAAAAAACTCACATGCCAAAACAATTAGCACACAGTTATAACAGTCATTGCACAGCAAAAGAAATTAAGTTCAGCTATCACAAATGAGATGAATGTGGCTCCAGGATTCCCTGTTGAAACACTGCAGACTGGATTAAAATGCTATTGCTGCCAAAGGAATTGTCCGCTACAGCAATGTGTGACCCATGCATCAGAATGCTTTATTTACATAACACTTGGCTGAGATTAAAAACGCCTTTTTTATGATTTTAGTTTTAATAAAAGGGCTTGAAGAAGCTGTCTCTTGATAAACCTGCCAGGGCTATTAAACAACAGAGCTACATGAAATTCAACCCTTGTTTCTTGTCCTGTTGCAGGCCCTGTTTCTGTGTGTGGCCCTAGGGAACCACTGGATAAATGTCTTCAGCCATGCTGCTTCTGCTTCAGCCTTTCTGTTTGGCTTTATAATTTCCATGCTTTTCCTACAGACTGCAGATTCACAACTCCAGCTGTGGGCATGGTGAGTTGTCCCACATCACGTGCTTTGTGTTTGGGTTTGTTGTTTGGCCAAATACTAAGGTTCCCTCTCAGGAACCCGAGGAGGAAACATAACCAAGATGTTCCACTTCCTTCTCTCTGCCTCAATGCAAATTTTGGGGTAAGCTTTCATGTGATATGAGTACCTCAGCCTGACAGACACTTCATATAAACTGGGATAAACTTGGATTCAAATCCTAGACTCAAAATCCCTCTAAATATTGAAGGACTCTAAGACCAAAAGGGAAAAAAATTATGCAATTTTATGTTAACGCTCACGGAATGAAAGGTGTAGCATGACAACCAAATAAATTAAGTATCAATGTTAGCAGAAAAATCTGATCAAATTAAGTTAGCAGAAAAATCTGATTAAATTAAATCTCTCAGTTGAAAAGGCCAGTTCGGTCTTAATAATCTTTGGGACCTGAGTTCGCCCAAGAGCACATGTTCTTTCCTTGTCTTTCAGACGCTAAATTTGTTTTGTAGTTTAATTATATTAATTGCCTATTCTGTTACAATTCTGCATGATACTCTCCTCTCCTTGTATCTTATAATTTTCTATTCCTCATTCAAGCCTCTAATGCTTTCTAGTACTAATAAGAAAACAATACAATATCACTTTTCATAGTCACAATGGTTACCTTTTTTTTACTGCTGAGTACAGTGGCAGTTCAGACAACATTTCCTTTCATTCTTGGTAGATTTGCAAGTTTCCAACAAAACAGACCACTTTGTCAGAAGTGCTAGCAAATAACAGTGGATAAAAAGAATTCTACTTTCAAAAATCAGGTTTTCTCATTTGCTCCTTCTGTCCTTTGGCTAATCATAGGAAAATTAAAACCTTCCAGAACATGGTTTGACTCCCAAGTAACCAAACCAATTATAATTTTATTTCTTCATAACTTGTTTTAGAATATGATTAGAATTTTCTCTCTCTTGAAATCCATTCTTTCTGCAAGGCAAATTAATAATGTTTAGACATGAACTGGCAGGTTTTCATTGTTGCAGGATGTTATGAAAAGGTTCTCAAACTTAATATTTGTTTCTACAGTAGTCTTGACTGTTCATTGCACTCTCATGTGATGCATTTCTGGTAAGGTTTGTTCTACAGGATTTTCTGCAGTGTTTGGAGATAAACACCACTGGCAAAAATATATATTTAAATATATTTGCAATGCACCAGCGTTGAAGTTAATACACTTGCAATTGTCTTGATCCTGAACAATCAAGCCATTTTACAGCAAAATCCTGAACAACCTGCAGTCCCCAGACACGTGCCTCTGTAGGAAGTGGTTTGTGCACAAGTGAATGCAACTTATTTCACAGGCAGCTAAGCAGGAACTCTTCATCACATTCCCTTGGCCTCAAAAGGGATATTTGGATCTGAATCAGTGTCTGTGCCTTGAAGTATCTTCAAACTGCCTGCAGCCAGAGGATGTTCAGTGAAGGGAATCAAACTGCATCTGGTCAGATGTAAACACCTTGAGCAACCAGCTCAAAGTTTTCTTTGCTCTACCAGCATGCTCCCATGGTGCTTTGCTAAATTAGATATAGATTATCTACAGACACTGAAGAACTTGGCCCATATTTAAAAGTATAATTGGTTAGTAACCACAAGAAAACAGTAATTTTAAATTATTAATCCACTATGCATGTTTGTCCTTGATTAGCAGCTCAGTAACCTTTAAAAAGGTTCCCTCAGGCTGTGTGGTTTGGGGATCTTTTTTAAGGACTTTAAATATTATAAAATCCCTGAGTCCTTTCTCTGTAGAAGAAATGTGTGGCTGATTCTGGAGAAAGAAAAAAAGCAGATTAAATACTTCTACACAGTTCTAAGTAAGAGTGCAGATCACAGAACATACTAAAAACATAAAGGGATATGTCCAAGTGCACTTTGAACATATTCCATTTGGTGAGTAATTTTTAAATCTTCATAAAGAGCGGCTTTCAAAATGCAGTCCTCTGCTAATTACAACTTGATGATACTTGGCTGCAGTCCCTCCAGATTAGGGTTTTGGCTATTATTTCTAGCTCAGGAAATGATGTAATGCTATTTGTTAGTTTTGCTGTAATGTTTAAGCAAAGGTTAGTGCTTTCCAGAAAACAGAGAAAAGCACAGGCTAAATTGTGCCCTGGTCCTCCCAGACAGATTTGAGAACCCCTCATGGCAGCTCTCAAAATGTGCCACACTACCTGTTTTGACACCTGTGCAGGGGATGCTGCATGACCAAGGCACCATGGGCACTGTCATCCATCTCCAGCTGCATCTCAGGGCCCACAGACATGAGTACAAGCAAACTCAAGGCAGAAACAACCTGTGCTGAACCTCCAGACAATGCTGCTACATCCCTGGACACATCGAGATGTGTCTCACATCAAACTCTCTCACATCTGCTGCTCTGGGATGCACCCTGGGACAAAACATCGTTTCGTTACCATCAGTACATATGATACACACTACAAATTATATTCACTGAGCAATATATGTATTTACTCTGAATATTATTTTTATTTTTAAGCACAGGTAGGCTTAGCAACCATTATATAGCTCCTCAAACAGAACAGCTCTATGCTAGTGTAAGTACTGTGGAGTTTATTCATTACTAGGTCAGTCCTGATGTGTTCTTTGCCCTTTTCCCTTCTGTTCATAAAGTTTTTATCCACAGCATCTAAGACCTCTACTTCCCACATAAATCCCAGAAACTTTATGATGTCTTGACATAGTTCCAATGGTTTTATCCAGATCACAGTTGCTATCAGAACTTGAAAAGAAATTAGCAAAAAATATTTATTGGCTTGAACCAGTGGAACAAGGGAAATATTGGAGGTACAGGAAGGAGCAGAGATGAAGAGATGGCAAGATGTTTTTTTCTATTTATCTGATAATAGTTATAAGATAAAATGGTTATACTAAATATTACCATATTACGTTTAAGTACATTTTCAGAAAAGGAAAAAAAACCTTGCAAATTTTTATAAGTTCTTTTGATGTACTTTCATAGTAACAAGGAGATGTCTGATCATATAGATAACAACAACAATAACAAAATACAGCAGCTGAAGCAATGAAAGACTAAACTATACAAGAGATTGGGCAATGGTCAAGGTAATCTTTTTTGTACCTGCAATGCAGGGAGCATTATGATTCCTACATGAGGTCAGACAGGTAAGTATGAGACAGGTTTTGTGTGAATTAATTTAAATTTTCCACAGGCACTTTGTCAACATGGCATGATCAATGATTCAATCCAAGTAATCACTGGTTAGGAAAAGCAAACCCAGCAAAATCACTGGCAGAAAATTTTAATTTATTTATTTTTGTCCATTTAGTAATTAATAGAAAGTATAAATAATCATGTCTCTGCTTTCCTCCACTTAAAACCTTATCTGCTGGGCTTTGTTCTCTAATTAAGAAGCTCGGCCTGAAAACAATACTGTTAAAAAGAAGTTCTAATTATATACTCTTTTTTTTGTGACTGCTAATCCACAATTAATTCAAAAGGGAAAACCACTTTAAAACAGGCTATTCTGGAATATAAAATATAAAGGGCATAAAATCTAGTCTACCATCTAATCCACTAGTTTTGCTGAGTTATTTGTGCTTATACAGGCTGTGAGTTTTACCAGTATACTTAGTACTGAAAATTAATTAAAACAGAGAATGAATTTCTGGCTTATCAATGCCTTGCAAGCAGCCTACCATAAACACTGTACTAGGTTTGAGAGAGTCACTACTCAGTGTTCAAGCTGTACAGATGGCCAGCTAAATCTCATGGCACTGCTTGCAATCTCCAGTCAAAAATTTAATCATAAAATGCTACTTCCAGCCAAACGGAATTTTTGGTATTAAAAAGAAATTTTAATTTTATTTTATGATTAAATGAAGTTCGTATGGTGAAATATTCACTTGACATTACCAAATATATGAACAAAGTCTCCATTTGTTCTAAAGCAGTGGTTAAATTTTAGAAAATGTAGTGTGAAAAACAGACATGGTCCAGGCTGAAGATATTCAGATTTGAATGCATTTATTATAATATTTCAGAGAAATTATTTCCAGACTTACAAGGACTGGATCTCTTATTTGCTTTTTTTACTTCCATTACTTTATTCAGATTTTTGTGTATGTAAGTGTGAGTTTCCAGAACGTTATTATATTTTACTGTGAGTCATCTGAGAAGTAACAACATTTACATGTTTTCCTGAGAAATAACAACATTTACGTGTTTTCCAGCTTTCACAATGTCAGGCTTTTGAAAAATAACTAGCCAGTGTTCTCAAATTCCTGTAGTTAGATCACTGTCAGATGTAGATTGTACATATTTATATGTTTAGATTAGCATGTATTTTTGTGAAAGATGCAAAAGAAAATTTAACTGTTTCTACAGGCACAAAATCTCAAAGTTCTAGAACTAGAAATACAATTAGCTCTGGGACACTTTGTAAATCACAATTTTTTGGTAATATTTCTACATATGTTTTTCTATGGGTTTTTTCAGTTTATTTTCACAATTTTCAAGTGTCAAAGATTCTCCTCTACAGAGAAATAAGGTGAATCCAAGTCCAATGAGAGCTGGTCATTACATTTTCCTTTTCCTTCAGGTCGTACATCCATCATCTGATCAGTCGTTCTACTTGCATTTCCTGTCATCGATCTGAAGCAAACTCAGAATCAAAACCTTTCCAAAAAACTAAAAGAATTTCCTAATCCTCACATGTGACAGGAATCCCATCCCAGGGAACGACTTTTCAGAGTGGGAAAAAAACCACAGGGACAACAATGGTGACTCCTCTCCCCCTTTCTTTAGGGGTAATCTTGCTTCCCTACAAGCCCCTCAAAAAGCTTCTCCACTTAATCAGCACCCAGGTCCATCATGCCTTCCACATGACCTGAAAAACTGACTTCAACTCCTTCTTCTCCCTGGACTCTAAAACATCTGAAAGACATGAATGGACCAGACTGAGTGACATTTGTGAGTTTTCAGAGCAACCACTCAAAGATCAAAGGTTAAAAAAGAGTTGAACTTGCAGCCTTAAGAGTGAGAGGAAGATGAATACAGAGCCAATTAAAGCCTGAACAAAACAGATAAGAACATCAAAAACCTTTCTCCTCAGACTAGCATTTGATGCAATGATGCTCATTTTCAAAGCAGTACACAAACATTAATTATTTCTCACAATACACCAGTGAGATAAAAAAATGTCACTTAATGTTAGCCAATAAAGTAATAAGGAAGAGAAAGACTTTTATTTTTCAAATGCAGTAGGCTATAAGGTCACATTGAGGGACTGTGCTGGAATTTAAGTTGTTTATGAACAAAGAAAGGCAACAGAGAAACTAATGATAATTGTTACAGCAATAAGATGCTGAATTCCAGTCACTAGGAACTGGCTCTCTAATCAGAGTCAGTCAGCCCAATGTCCCTTAGAAGTTCTTGGTAAAAAACAGTGACTTCTAAGTTCAGTTCACCCCACTAGGATTTCTGCCTTTAGCAATTCTGAAGGGGCTCACAGCTCCTATTGGGCTATAAGAAGGGCTCACCTGAGATTAGGGATTTTGTCCTGATTTCTGCACTATTAAATGAGGAGACTAAACTCATTTGCTTTGTATGTATTTGCTGCTTTTTTCCTTTTACACTGGGAGCTTTCTGGAAAAGGTTGTGCCTCATTATGTTTTTATTCAGTGCAGGTAGCACAGCATAGCTTTCATCTCTGCCTAGGGCTCACAAGAGTTACCACATGGCCCATACATTTCTGAAAAAAGAATTTCCTCCAGAGAATGATAATTAAAAATCAGCTCTTCTGAATACATGTGAAATGACAAATACCTTGAGGGAAATGAGGAAAGTAAGGTGAATGTGGCAATCATACTGCTGTGTGATAGCATAATGGAGGATAAGTGATAACCTGTATTGTTTGGGTCCTTTTGCTGTAACTATGAAATGGTTTTGTCTTTTAAAGGCAACAGAGTCCTTTTCTATAATGACAAACCTACTAAACTAATACACTGAGGAAAACATGAAACACAGTTAAATCATGCAAAGTGCCTAAATTGTGGAATTAATCCAGATTAAATATTATTATTTTTATTTCTAATAATTCATAGTGATATAAAACAACTTTTTTGAACTGGAGCATTTTACATCAAGTTGAGTATTAAAGTCATGGAGTTACTATACTGTATACTGTTTTCCAGAGAAAATTCAGTCTCAGTCTCATACTTCATTTCTCCCCAGTTAGACTGTTTTTCCCAGTTAGCTCTGTTGGACTGTGAAATACCTTTGTTCAGTAGTCAACATATATAGGTTAATTCTTTTGGATTCAGCTAAAGTGTGGCATGATAGCAGCCTAGGCTATGATTGTCCAACAGCAGCACTCCTCATGCCTGTAGCTTCTCTACAGAATTGCTGGATATGATTCCAGTGAGGTTCAAGTGCACAGTACCAAAAAGAAAAAAAAAAAAAAAACCCAAAAAAACCAAAAACACAAACCCTAGTTAATTCAATACATTTATGACTTTCATAAAGGAGCAAACCAAGACCCAGATAGAATATGCAGTAAACCAAAGTGAGCATTTAAACCCAGAGTTTTCACTTTTTATTTTAAGATAGGGTTTTTGAAAAACTATTTATTGCAAACCTCTCCTGAACTCCTATTATTGAGGTATCTGAATCATCAGCTTACAAGTTGACTCATTCCATTAATTTGGGCTTAATACTGTTTAGCTGAATCTAAGAACAGTAAAACATATTTGTAGGCAAATTACCAGCAATGACATAAACAAGGAACTAGCACACAAGCCCTAATCCTAATAACTATAATTAGGAACCCTGTGGTTATCTGAACATTCTGTATTTTGATCCCAGTACAGTTTTTGTTAGTGAAAGATTTGGTGTTACGACATTAGGATACTGATCATTTTCTGACTGACTAGTTTGCTTTGAAAGAATGCTTGTTAAACACTGCCTTTTTCAGGAGAGTTTTCCCACAATGTATTGAGATTCAGTGTGACAATGGAAGTGCCAAGTGTGACAATGGAGGGTAGGAAACTTGCCTCTCAAAGAGATGTGCCATGGCAATTCACCTCGCAGGAACCATGGGAGAAGTTGAAGCTTTTGGCTCCAGATATTAGCTGGTGTGATCCAGAAGTGACTTTGAACCTCTGCAGGATCTGGAACCTACTGAGGCCCTGCCTTAGAACAGTCTCTCCCTGTGACAGCCCATCACATACCAGTCAAATTCTGCTGCATGTGATTTTAAATGTGGGTGCCAGAAACTACTGAGCTGCATCCTAACAGCATCGCTCTGTGTGGAATGGCAGGGCTGCACACAGAGCTCAGTACAGAAGGGCCTGAGAACCCCAAAGACTCAGGCAAGCCTTCTTACAGGGCAGGAAAGGAGATAAGCACTTTTGGCATTTACTTGAAAATGTCTAGGATCTGCTCATTTTCAGGGTTTATCTCAAAAAAAGGATGGACAAAATAAGTGAAAACATAGGCTAAAATATGTATTATATATAATATGTATTATCTTTATATGTGAACTTCCCACTTGGTTAACTGGTCCTGAGTAAACTGAGTACTTATGCAATTTATACCTATAAGTTGGAGATAAATCTGTCTTGAAACTAAGCATCTTTCAGCAAACAAGACTTTCACAGCCATTTTTGACATTAGACTGATTCACACACAGCATCAGTGGCATCCTTGCTAAAATGTAGAAACGTTGCATGGCACCAACTGGAATAAAGCACTTGCTCCCCTAGAGAGACAGTGCTATCAGTTACAAGTAAGGTTTTATTGCTTCTGTTCCTGACCTGAATCTAGAAGGAATAGATTGGTCTACATATTTTTAAGCATAACCACTTTACATAATTCTGATCAAATTAAATTTTCTCTTGGGGAGAGGCTAGGTTGTCAAATTGAAATTCAGAAGCAAACACAGTATGGACTGCTTACAAAAATGCATATAAATTATCTTTCCTTATCCTCCTCTGCAATGAGAAACTATGGTCTCCTCTTGCTGAGTATTTGCTGGTATCTACGTGTTTTGAGGTACCAGTTTATGAATGCTGGATCTATAATCAAATTAGGATTATACAATGTCAGCATGGATTATGTTATGATGGTGCTAATATGAAGTACAATGAAGTATGACCTAGAAATTTCCACATCAGCACATTGAGTGTCAATGAATTTTTCCAGAGGATAAAACTGCTAAGGCCTCTCTGCTGTACAGCTTGGCTTTCAATTTTTTATCCATCACAGGCATCAAGACAAGTCTTAGAATAAAGGAAGTGTTTAAAGATCTATTTGTGGCTAAGATACATAAAATGACAACACTTCCTGGTCTATTGTAAGATTACCAATGAATCCCATCTGTCCTTCCATGTTCACTGGGCATACCAGGAGAATTTATCAAGAAAAACTGTCACCTCAAACCAGTTGAATCTCACCATGCTTCATTCTTAAGATTATTTTCAAATACACTCTGATACTTTTATCAAGATGCTGAAAGTGTCAGAGAAGAGACAAGAACTCTTTACTTGTAGCTGGAGTTTTATAACTAGCATTTAAAGGAATGCACTGAACTGCCTGTCATAAACTTTACCACACTGCATTACTTTTAGAAAGATTAGACATGTCAGTAAGAGAACACTACAAACTGAATAGATGCCATTATTGAGAATAAGTGATTTAAAAAAAAACCCCAAAAAACGCAATATGCTAATAATAATCCTACAAACAAGAACAAGTCATCACAGAGCTTACAGTCCTTTTTCCTTTTTAATTTTCTTTATAGTTATATTTTTGATGTGGTATCTTTAATATCTTTACTTCAGGAACTCAAATTACTAAGAAAACTGCTCCATCATACTTGAAGGATTAAGCCTGTAAAAGTAAACAATTGCTGCAAAAAATGCAGATAGTTTCTGTATCCGTATAGTTGTCAAGCTTTCTCCCAAAGTGAAGCTTTTTGGTTTTATCCCTACATATTCGACAATCATATAAAAAATATTTCCAATTATTGGTATGCTTCCTCACAACTTAGGACTTAAACTCCAAGTTACAGTGCAGGTGTTTTTTTTCTAATTTATTTCTTTAATGAAACTCTCTTTCAAAATAACCTTTCCTAAATTACTTCTAGCCTCATTATAAATGTAATACAATTTCATTTTGGTGCACCTTAAAGCATAAAATTTTCCTAATAAAAATTTCACTCCAGGTTCTATAAAGTATCAGGATATTTTCTCAAATTAGTCTTATTATCTTGTTTGTCTGATAAAGAAATTACACTGAAGAGAAGCAAGCAAAGCATGCAAAAGTTAACAAAAGCAATTCCATCACTAAAAAAAAAAGAAAAGTAAAAGCTGGCATTTCTCATCAACACGCAGAAAACTAAATTGGACAGAATGAGACATATGTCAAATATCTTAGGAGTGAGTTTTCTTCTTGGCATTTGGCATCTACAGCATAATTACTAAAACATTTTCCCTGAGCAAACACAGAAAATTCAAAGTGAGATATTATTTTACATGCTAATTACACTTTTAGTACATCGTTAAAATGGCTCTGAAGTCTCTCTGAACAATTATATGCCTTAATAACAAAAAAGAAAAC
The DNA here is from genome assembly GCA_013186435.1 of Turdus rufiventris. Taxonomy (NCBI): domain Eukaryota; kingdom Metazoa; phylum Chordata; class Aves; order Passeriformes; family Turdidae; genus Turdus; species Turdus rufiventris. The sequence goes on from PYHW01010333.1 coordinate 1,174,022, forward strand.
AAAATTGATTATGATAAAGATTTCTTCTTCAGACCTCAGAAGGCAGCAGGAATTTCAGGTCAACACCATTTCCTCAGTCATGCATTGTCATGGCTATCTGCAGTGCTGGCACAGTCTGTGATAGCACAATGCCTTTTTCCTTATTGTAACCTCAGCCCACATTTTTAAACAGTCTTTGCTAATTGTAAGTCTAACTTACTCAGAGAGTAATTTAGCTGAAATCCTCAGCCATACTCATTTATAATATAAAGAAATCTGGCACCTGCTCTTAGCACTAATGTAGTCCAGGAGATTTAATCAAGGGTGGATTTTCTTGGAAGACAAATGAAATATTCTTGGTGGCCTGTGGCTATAGGGAGGCCATGCTGCCCCAAGTGGCGTCTGCAGCTGCAGCTGTGTTCAGAGGTGACCAAAGAGTGGAGGGAAAAGCACACCCATGCTCAGCTCTAGTGTTTTGGATCTGGCCCAGAGCCATGCCAGCAGGTAACCCACTACTGATAACTCAAGTTTTCACCCTGCCCTGGCACCCACCCAAGTGTCCATCTGAAGTGACCTCATTGAAGCCTGGGACAGCTCAGCATCAGTGACACAACCTAGGAAGGGCAACTCAGAGGCTGGGCAGTGTGAAGGCTCCCTGGATCTGTTCCTCTGCCTTTGCTGCTCTTGGCTCACTGCTTTCAATCTGGGTGGTATAAAGGAAGAGAATTTCCACATTTTGGTTGGGAGCAAGGTAGGTGCAGGACCTTGCACCCAAAGGCCACTGGAGATGGCTGTGTCTGTCTCCCACACACACACATTTAGCAAGTCCATCATACATTTAGCAAATCCGTCTCATACACACTTGTGTACCCACACACCCCAAATGTCTAAGCCATCTCAAACCTCACAGACATACAGATGAAGACTTGCAGCCGATGATCCTCCCTAAACACAAGAGACCAGAGTGAGTTAAGCTTCCTAAACCTCCTTAATGTCAGGTTTGGCATTCCACAGCCCCTGGTGGACTATGAATACCATACTGCCACACTGCAGCTATAGGTCAGGTCTGAATACAGATTCACCACTTTCAGCTAGTAGATTGCTTGTTATAGATTAACATTTTGTGGGTCACAGAATCACAGAAGATGCCAAGTTGGAAAGGACCCACAAGGATCATGGAGTCCAACTCCTGGCACAGCACCATTCGGCACGTGCCTGTGAGCATTGCCCAAATTAATCTTGAACTCTGCCAGGCTGGCTCTGTGACCTCTTCCTCGGGGAGCTGCTCCAGTGCACAGCCACCCTCTGGATGAAGTATCCATTACTGGGCTTTAGTACTGAGATAATTTACTTTGGATTTAAGGAATGGGTGAAGATTGGACTGCAAGGACAATGCATTCCCCTAAGTGAAGCAAGTACGAGTAAAGCCGTGGCCTGAGAACTTTCAAGACTATTGTTCAAGCTCCTCATGCATTTATCTCAGCTGCATATACTGACTCCTTGTGATAAAACTGCATAGAGAGATGCATTTCATACTTAATGAGAAATGTAGCTGTTTCCACAGGAGAGGAAATTAATTTCGAAACACCCTTCATTATTACTGTAGTCAGTATGTGACTCAGCAGGGGTAAAAACAATAGCACAGAACATGTGTTTGTTCTGGCATTAATGTAATTTTAACATACTTGTATGCCAGATGTGGAACAGAGGTAGTTCCAAACAACATAAATTTCTCAGAAGCTGTGCAGGCAATGACTCTAGTCTCACTTCACACAATGGCAGCATTTTTTATGAAAAAATTTCCTTATCTAATCAGGACAGAGTCATGACAGGTGACATGCCAAACAGTTAAACTTGGCATCAGTAGACACCAAAGAGAAAGAGTACAGATGAAATCCGGGTTTTCTTGTGACCAAAGGGAATTTCTGCAGCATCAGGTATGAGAGATTTGGTTTCACAGCCACAGGTACTTACCTGAATTTAATATCTAAATCATCCTTTAATCATAGAAAACTCAACTCCTATTGATGCTTTTGTCTGTGCCAGCTATAGTAGCCAAAGGCGGGTGATGGGCAACGTGCAATGTGAGATGACACAGAAACATGTCATGGACCAGGTATTATGGTGGCTGAGGAAGTTTTAAGCAGACTTTTTGCTCCATTTTTTGAATGCATCTCTTACTGTGGCTGTCTTAATATGGCAGAGAACAACATTCCGTAAAAGAGGAGGCCATCCTGTGCTCAAACTGTGAATCACAGTGGACCCACAACCCTGCATGAGAAGCTGCCTTATGTGATGTGAGTTGAAGAGGTCCCTTCTGCTGAGAGTTGTGGTGCAGTAAAGCCCAGCAACATCTGCACAAATGAGCATAAATGCAACCTGTATAAGGGGAGTTCTGCTTCATGGTTCCCACATTAAATATCCCAGAACCTCTCAAGTCCCAGGCAGGCATCCAACTGTCCCACCTGCAGAGCTGTGCTCACATCTGCTCTCACTCTGATACCAGCAATCTCTCTCTCCCATCCCTGCTGCCTCAGCTGGTGCAAAAGCAGGGGTAGCATTTGCATTACCCCTTGGCCTTTGCTATGGCTAACATATTGCAGAGCATATATCCAACACTGATTGCAGAGGGGAAGCAGCAATCAGGTGCCCAGCATTTGTGCTAAGGGAGGGATTAAGATGTAAAGGATTAAAGAGATTAAGGCACAGGAATGCTTATTTAGTGTGGTCCAAGTGGACTTTGTGTTGTAAGAGAAATGCAGACACTGAGATGGAGAAAACTTATGGCAGCTACAAACTGCATTGTCGGTAGCCCTGTACTTTGGTAGTGAGTAGTGTGACTATATAACTACCATCATCCATACAGGGAATGATCTTGGAGAGCAGCCCAGGTGATGTGGAGTGGCTCCAGCCCACAGTGCAGCAACTTAGCCTCTCTCAAATGGGTGCTTTTTGACTATTCATGACCACTGTTCATTTGAGAAAAATGCAGAAATGTCAGGAAAAAAAAATAGGTGAATGCAGCCTCAAAGATGAGAAAAAACCCAAAATGAGAGTGCATAGCAAGTTCATTCAGAGTTAAAATAGGTTTTCTTTATCTTCATAGCAGTGCTCAGCTGGCACACCTGTGGTCCTGAGTCAGGAGTGGCTTTATTCTTGCAGAGGGACCCAATGCTGTTTAAGTATTTTTAATAAGAAGATGTTATAGACAAATGGTCCAGATGAAGCCATAGCACTTAGTTGATATTTGATCAAGATTTAGACCGGAGTAATGTGCTGAGATGAAAGAAGTACATTTCTGTAGGTGGGACACTGGCTTCTGTGCCACAGGGCTGCTTACTGAGAGAGAGCCTGGTTCTGGGATGTGATGAATACCTTGAATGCCTTCTCTTTTTAACAGGAGGGTTACATTGTTGTTTTGAAAAAGCATCTGTGGAACAGCACTCTGAACGTCACATTCACACACATTCAAAGAGAAGGAAATGTTACACTGGTGCTTGAATATGTGATGATAAATCTACCCCGAGGAGCTGGGACATGGCATTCAGCTGGGAGATGGTAATCACTGATCCCAGACTCATGAGCTCTGTTCTGCTGCCGAGCCTTGTCAGGCAATAATGAATAGTTTGTTTATTTATTAGTTTCATTCGGTTTCAAAAACTTGAAGGAGCTGTGTTTTGATTTTGCCTGCAAGCTGTGCAAGAGAAAGGATGATGCTTTACCCCTACTGTAGCATTACAAAGTGCCTTTTATCTAAGTGCGTTTTATCTAAATGTTTCATGTAGAAGATTGAATAAACTGACCATATCAGTTCTATCTCTACAAGAATTCCGCTCTACTCCTTTTAAAATGAGATTTCTTTTTAATCTATATTTTATTTTTAGTCTATACTAGCAATAAATTACACTCTTTTAAACCAGTGCTGGGTCATTTTGCTACTTACTCACTGTCTGACATAATCATCGCTTTTAACCTGTTATTTTTAACATTTGTTCCCATTCGTTTTCCCTTGAAAAGCACTTGAGTATTTAAAAGGCCTAAGGTGGTTTTCAGATTTCTGACAAAGCAATCTGAATTAAATTCGCCTCTTTGATTCTGGCAATGCCAAAACAGAAACTGAATTTTCCAGCAATAATCCAATTTTATTTACTGAACATGCTCGGAACTTAGGAATTCTCTGCTTTACACATATCAGAACACTTTTGACTTCCAGCTGTTGCTATTCAAAGCAATTCATTGCCATTAAAAGAGACCTTCTTAGAAATAACTTACATTTTTTTCTTTATTAAAGGAAATATATTAAGGTTCTTTTCACATTGCATTATCTTGAGGACAAGTATTATTTTATGTTACTGCAAATAAACAAGAAGCAAGAATGACCTTTAAATAGACAGTCTGTGATTATGCTAATAAATCGCTGTGTCTTATAGTAGACACCCTTAAAAATTGCAATTACAATTTACCACATTAATCAAAATCAAATTTAATTAAATTTAATTAAATCCATCAATGGATTCTTATATTACTACAGAGAGACTGATTCTCAAAAACAAATATACAAGAACACTTCCTACTGGCAAAACAAAGATTGAAGAAAGAAAATTGCTGAAGATCTTCAGAAAAACTTGCACAAATTTAAGCACCTGTGGCCTTCTAGCACAGTTTTAATGCTATGTAAAGTGTTCTAAAACCACAGAGATGATGATTTATTCTTCAGGAATCAATATGTGGTCAATGAGTAAAGATTATCTAACTCTTCAAAATTAGGTAATTTTCAAAGACTCAGTTTCTTCCTCTGACATTACTTTTCTGGTCTGTGGTTACAGATTTATTTTCAGGTAAGTTCTCAAACGAAAAGGAGAAGAAGAAATGAAAACCTGATCCACTGAAATAACTACTATTTTCCCTGACTTCCAAAAGGCCAGATTTCTAACAATTTTGAAACGTAGAGTGTCTAATAACCACGGGTTATCTTCCCAGACACAGGTTATTTCTGCCTGGACAGAACAAGTCTACGCCTGAGTCTCTTAGCAGCAGACTAATAGAGAATTTTGCCAGCAGTTATGTCATGGATTTTCTACAAAAGCATCTGGTGATATATTGGCAAAATAACAGTTTGATGTAAATTAGGAAAAAGGATGGGTATGGGAGGAGAAATCATCTCAAAAATTTCTTGAATTGTCCCTTCCTTGGTAATTTCCAAGGTATCCAGCAGATATCTTTGGTTCTAGGAATCATCAAAGATAAGCAAAATATCCAAAACACAAAAAGGCAGGAATATAGCTTCCATTAAGGTCTACTGCACATTACCTGTCTATCTAGATTAACAGTCCTGGACAAATTTACTTTGGACTCAATTGTAATATGGGAGGAATACGTTAGGTACCATAACTGCTCCTCATAAAATGCATTAAAGCATGAGACTACAAGGCCAGACCTAACTTCCCACTGTCCATCTCCCATTTTCCTCGGTGACTCTCAAAAGGCAAGTTGCTATACTGCACAAAAACACCGAAAAATTTCTAGAGTTATTTTCTGGAGACTCTGTACTAGTTTTGGTTTGCTTTTGCTTCTGCTATTTGCTTCACTTTGTTGTTGTTGTTGCTGTTTTGGTAGATTATTCAATATGCTTTTAAAGGATTAGACCAAAATACTTCATCATTCTTTACTGTTCTCTATTTATTAACTCTCTTAAAGGGAGTTTTTAATTCAGCTTCTCTTCTCCAATCTTTAATCCTTGATCATTTCTCTGAATCCTTTAATATGTTGACTAAGTCCTTCATTGCCTCATCCATTTTTATAGCACATTACATCTTTGCAAGTCCTCTGAAATGTCAGCAAACTGCTTTATTTTTCATCCTGGCAATCTGATGGAAAATAAAAGCCTGACATTTTTCTTTTTAAAGCCAGCTAGCAGGCTGAACACAAACCAAGGCAGAAAGGATTGTTCTGATTACCCATCCTGACTTGCAGCAAAGGGCAGACCAGAACATTTGACTCCACCATTCATGCATAGACCTTTACACCAGTCTTCATGGCCCAAGAGTTATCCTGCTGCCAAAAAAGCCCTCCAAAAACACAAGAGAAGTGGCAGCTGGCTGCTGCTAGGAAGCAGGAAGAGGAATGCTGCCCACAGCATGTTGCTTTCACGGTAGGGTGCCCATGGGCAAGCAGGGAGCTCTTAGTCTAGACCACATATGGACACAATTTGAGGGGTTACACAAATCTCGGACTGCAGCCTTGTCACTCAGCCAAAGAGGGCAGGAACCATAACACTTCTGTTTTGAGCTGTTTGAACTGAGCAAGTTGCCTTAAGGAAAAAAATGCATAGCTTAAATAAGACAAAGTCCAAATCAGGCAGATTCCTGATCTTAGCTGCCTCAGGCTCTCCTTGGATATCTGATATTTGCTGGTTCCCCAATATTCCCCTACCCACTACATTCTTAGTGTCACTTCTCAAAAGCAAGGATGGTCTTGAAAGGTTTTTCAATGGACTGAATATGAGTCACTTTTTTTGCTTCTAGTTTATCCCCCTGGATGATATAAAGAAAAGATAACTTCCTGCAGCCCCAGCCCTCTTATTGCAAGAGGCAGCTGTGACTTTCCAAAACATTTTCCTTTTAAACATCTAAATGTTTCCAGCCATTGGATATCAGAGACTTTACATGAGACTGCACAAAGATTGCCTGACTGTGTGGAGCATCTTGACCACAAACAAATGAATGTTTAACCAGTTTCCAAAAAGCTAAATAGACCATGAAAAGTCTGCTGACTTCACATTACTACTCAATTATTAGATGCTCTGAAAGCCAAATTAAATTCTCTGATTTTCTACAAAACACCTAGTAAGATTTCCCCCTAGATTTATGATTTTTTAAAAAATTTATTTGAATAGAAATGCTTACAAGGTCTTAGAAAAATTCTCATCCTTCATTAAACAGGCATATTCTCAGGTCCATTAAAAAAAAATGCTATATATTTCTTAAAAATTAGTCTTGTATAAGATTGGATCTTCCAAAGAGATTTTGGTTATTTCATCTGAGAATGTGGCAAGATTTTGCATTGGTTTTTCTATTTAGTGTTTGCAGCTGTCTGGTTTGCACTGCACTGACATTCTTGATTTTCTATGTTCAAGTGATATATTTCTGGAGCAGGACCCAAATATTTCCTGTTAAATTAGGACCCAAAGTCTGTTTAACCATATCTAATGGGTCTAATTTTTGTAACAACATTTGTGGCTGCACTATTTAATTAGGAACAAAAAGTTCTTCTCTTTTTAATTTAATTGAAATGCTTGAATGAATCTCAGAGGTGCTTCCCTAAAACCATCATTTCTCAGAGACAAATGTACACTGGGTGGAGGAACTCCTGAAGGTTCACTGCACATAGACTGTCCAGATTAGTAAAGAGAAAATATAAAAGCTGAGTAATAAAATAAAATTACAAACCTTATAACTTCAGAGAAATACTCTCAAAGAAATAAGTGAAAGATAAACACTCTACGTAAACTATCAGAAAACTGTTATTTCTCCTATCTGACTAGGTGACCTGTTCCTTTTTGGTGAATTAGATGGCCAATATTTAAATGTTATGTTATATTCATCATCTTAAAGTAAATTGGAAATTCAATGTAGAACATAATTTATTTCCTTTCTTTTATTCTGTTAACTTCTCCTCAGGAAATTATCTGAATATCTATGCATGAAAACAGATCAATTAATTCAGACCCAACAAACAGATAACTGTTTTCAGTGATAAGGGAATCAAAATCAACCTGTTGAGAAATGTAGAATATGGCAACTCCTGATAAGCATCTAACTATAGGATTTAGTTCCAAATAAAGAAATTAGAATGCTATACAGTGAGGGAACTTAGGCACATGTGAAAATACAGATATATTGATTAGGCCCAACAGTTTTCTTGGATTTGGTCCCTACTTCAATATCCTAAAGCATGCACTTCAAAGAAGAGATAAATGCACAGGAAGAAGGAGTCATCCCTTGAAACAGGTAATGGCTAGATTCTGAATTAAATAATTTATTATCGTAATGTTTTAAAGCCTTGCTGATTCAGGCAAGGAAAAGCAGTCTCAGTAGCTTTAAAAACTATGAAATCACATCCAATATTGCCTAAAGTATCAATTAAAGAAACTATAACACCTTCCAGTACCTGAAGGGGCTACAGCAAAGCTGGAGAGGGACTTGCGACAAAGGTATGTAGCAGTAGGACACAAAGTAATGACTTTAAACTGAATGAGAATTGACTTAGATTAGATATTAGGTACAAATTCTGGTGAGGACACTGGAACATATTGCCCCAGGAAGTTGTGGATGCCCCATCCCTGGAAGCATAAATTAATGTTAAAAAAACCAAAAAACCTGCTGGAGACAAAGGTTCTTCTAGCTGCACTGTTGTAGGAACAACAGAATTTTCCAAGAATTCATTCTCATCTTTTAAAGGCTGAAGAAATACTTGTAATTTTTTTGGTATTAGGTTACCAAAACATGGAAAATTAATATGCATTGATTTTTCTGGGTTTTTTTAAATTCTGTCTGGTTAGAACAATATAAAGACAATCATGCAAGAATTTTGTTAGAAGTATTCGTGAAGAGGATACAAGACGAAAGCAGCAAATTATATACCCTAATTCACTTCCTAATAAATTATGAAAGAGAAAATAAGCAGTAATGCACCTACTAGTATCTTTAATTTCTTCATTTTTTATTTCTAAGTTTAATTTTTATTCACTTGGACCAATTTTTTTTCCCTGACATCATAGAAAGAATATTGCAATTGTCTGTTGAAGCTCTTACAGAATCCTTACTGACAAACACCAAATAGCAGTTTTTGGAAAGTATTAAAAGATGCAGAGTTCATCACTTCCATGTAGATTTCTTTTATCCTTAAGCATAGTTATGGATTTATTGCTCTATTTATAATCCAAATTCATTTACATTCATTCCACTTCTATTGAGGCCCTAGCTGTATGATTATCCTCTCTTCACTATAGTAACACATTAGTTAATAGCTAGTGTTTTTCTCTGTGAAATTACTTATACCTGTTTTTAGGTTAATTTTGCCTATTTTCTTTAAAAAAATTAACAGATTAAACTCTGATACAAGCTTATTTGCTTTCCCTGATTTATTTTCTTGGGTAACTTCTGTTTTATGGATATCCTTGCAAACGTATATAAGAGAACTAAATACAGTATATCATTATTTCACTTAAAAATGCAGCATATACTTCTCATCCACTCACTGCTCTTTATTAACTCCCCCCCTCCCCACATCAGAGTGCTAATTCAGATCAGAAGTGTACCTTGAAGGTGAATTTCCTCTTTTTCTCCTATATACTTCAATTTCCATTGCAGAGTGGTCATGGGGTGCCTAACTGCAATTCCTTTTCCATGGAACCAGACTGGAAGATGGAAGCATTTGGAAACAACTGGAAGCACTTCTAGGTGTACATCTAATGCATTTCAGGTACAAATTGACACAGACCTTGTTGGAAGGGGGAAAAAACACCAAAACATGAAAATCTAAATACATACATTGTGGATATCAGAATCCTCAGAATCAGCTCTATAATTTTGTAGATCCAATTCTATTAGTCCACTCTATTTTCTAGACACATCTATAAGCCTAAGGCCTTAGAGCCCCTGCACTTTAGTGCACAGAAATTCTTCCAACATTATGAGCTGTAGTCCACATTTTAATGTCCAAATCCAAACCCATTTAGGTATGTGGAAAATATCCTAAAGTAACAAGTCACTCCAGACACATGCTTTCTGTTCTCTTCAATACTTCCCACACAGAGATGATGTCACCCTTATTCATGTAGCAATCTACCTTAGCTAACTTAAAGAGAGGAACTGAGTACTTTAGAGATTACATCCATTTAGACCTCAAGTAAAAAATATTTCAAACACTGACAGGAGTAGCTGTTGTCAAAAAATGAAGGATAAGGTACAAAGCAGTGATCAGCCAGTTCAGGGTAGATGGTCCATAAATAAGGGGAGAGTTCAAAGGCACAACTGTGACCCTTGAAAGTACCATCGAACTGACACTGCTGTGATGCAGAGGAGAAAAAGGGCAATGAGGATGGGAAATTTATCATCACGTTATTTACGCCAACAAAAGAAAAAAAAAGCCATTTTCTAAATTTATTCTGCAGTTGCCATAGTAGGTATCTAAAGAACAGTAATTAGCAAGGATTAAACAGAGCAGGTCAACCTTACTATTATTAAATTATTTGCTGTGACAAATTCACCATTTGCAGCATTGAAGACTTAATTGCAAAGAGACTAACTTCAGGGTTGCTTACTGAGCTGTATAAAAATATTTTTAATTAAAATTCAAATTGTCAGAAACATATTCAGGGTTTTTTTAACTACTTCTCATATTCACCTAATTAGACATATACAATATTCTCTGATACTGGTGGTGCTTGTTCAGTGCTCCTGCAACATATAATAACTTTTGGTTGCATGCTGAAGTGTGTTTTTTTTGGAAAGCACATAGTAGATAATCCTAGACTAACATCTATACAACAGCTTTTTACATCTGTAGGTTTGTATAATCTGCCTTTTCCCACCTAGTCTATTTTCTTATATAACATTCATGGGATTCTGACAAAGAATGAGATTTTTCTGCCATTTTTAGAGTCTATAAGGATTTAAGAATAACTAAACTGAGTCACATATAGGTCCTCTTTTCTAAATAATCTTGATACAAGTGAGGAAAAAGAGTGCATAAAGGTAACTATAAAACAAGAGCAAATTTATATAATGCCCAGGATAACTCATGAGGTTTAACATTGAAATTTCCTCAGCCTTTAAAAGAAAAGAATGAACTCTTGCGGAATTCCACTGTTCCTAAAACAGCAGATCAAAATGTGCAAGAAGTAATGAAAACATTCAACCCAGAGAAATAAAAAGACAAGGAAATCCTGAGGTCGATGGGATGTTTAGGAAAACATTGTTAGCATGGCTCCAGAAGCAAGAACTGTTTTCTTGGACAAGGGAATGGTCTGTAGAGACACATGCACAATCAACAGTCAATATAACTCACTAAAGAAAAGCATTTCTTCCTGCCATTAACAGCAACTCAAAACTGCATCCAATGGCTCAAAACCTCATGTTTCTAAGCTTAAAAAAAAAAAATGTTTTTTTAAATCTGACATGTATCTTTAAATTACCACACTATATGTGAGTGATGACACAGATTCATTTGGTGATGTGGCCAGAGAACAGCACACACTTTCTGACCACCCAATCCCCTGGTTGACACACATTGCTCTCCAACAGACCAGGCAAGATAAGGGAAGATGTTACAGAAAAAGTAATAGAATAGGTGGAGGGTAAGAGAGACAGTGGCAGATAGAACATTAGCAAAACAGGGAGTTGCTGGCATGGACAGTGAGGCTGGCTCCAAAGAGGATACCTGAACTTCCCAATCACAGAGTCAATTAGGTTGGAAAAGACCTCTGAGAACATTGAGTCCAACCTACCACCCAACACCATGATGCCAACAAAATCATGGCACCGAGTGCCACATCCAGGTTTGCCTTTAACACCTCTAGGGGCAGCGACTACACCATCTCCCTGCACAGCCCAACTACACCTCCTTTCACTTGTGGAGAGTGATGAGGTCCCCCCTGAGCCTCCTCCTCTCCAGGTTAAACACCCCCAGCTCCCTCAGCTACTCCTCACAGGACTTGTGCTCCAGACCCTGGCCCAACCCCAATGCCCTTCTCTGGACATGCTCCAGCACCTCAACGTCCTTCTTATAGTAAAGGGACCAGAACTGGACAGGATTTGAGGGTTCACCAGTGCTGAGTACAGAGGGACAAACACTGCCCTGGTCCTGCTGGCCACACCTTTGCTGATACAGGCCAGGATGTCATTCGCCTTCTTGGCCACCAGGGCATTCTGGAAATCTTTTTTCATAAATTATTTTTAAAAAAACCCCAAAAATATTCTATTCTAAGTATTAACTAAAAGAATTTAGCTTCATTTCAAGTATATTCAAAGTCTTTGCTAATATATTGCTAGAAAGTGCTTATGTACCCCTAACTTAATAGTTCCTTTTATTCTTATGCAACTCTATTTTATTCTTGAAAAACCTTTTTCTGTGCAAATATAAATCCTATCAGTTATACTAGACTGAAAAATTCTCTTTATCAGTCAATCTTCAAACCTGCATCTGGGTTTTGGGTATGAGATGAACCAATCTTTCTAATTTATATTCCCATATGTATACCTAATCAGCGAATGGTGCCTCTGAGGACTTGCAAGAGAGGGACTCCTCTAGCTATATTTAACTGCCTAATTAATCCAACACCATGCTGCTCTGCTTTAAACAGTTTTCATCAAATTAAATCTTTATATGGCATTGTGAAAATACCAACGGGAAGTGGGGGATACACAGAAATGGAAGGAAGAAAATGGTAGAAATAAAGTACAGAGCAATGAACAAGGGAAAAACTTTGGTAAAACAGGATTGAAAACTGCCACTAATCATATTCCTAGGAGCATTTCTACTTTTGAAAAACTAAAAATGTAAGGAAATTACTATTTGTCCCCATTCAGCTGCATATATTTAGGCAGGGAGAAAAATGGATGTTTTCTGCTGCTTCAACATTTTGTTCAGGTATACATTTAAAAGCACGACTAAGCCTTTAACAGACAGCACAAGAACAACTTTTCAATATTGATGCTGAAGAATATTTATAGCTGACCTGGAAAAAAAAAGCTTCAGGAGAAAAAAAGCACTGCTTTCTGTAGCATCTTCCACCTTAAGAAGATGACAAGTACAATGTGCTGAGCTTCATTTTTTGGTTTTGAAATTGTTGTGCAGCTGTTTCAAGACAAGTTCAAGTTATCCCTGAAAAATCTTAAAGGAACAGGTTTCTATGACACCAAAGGTTCTTTCTGATATTAACTGTCAGGTCAAAGAATACCATGTGATGGGAAGTATTGCTGGTGGTAACACTTGGACTGAGGTGCATTTTAGGAGCAGAGCTATGATAATAACAGATGAAAGTACAACTTTTATAGAAAGTTACAGATTGAGATTCAGCCATAGGTAAGTCTGCCCATTGGTAACTTTATCTTGAGAAACCTCATATGAGGAAGAGGCTTTGATAAATTTCAACCAGGACTGGGAACTGGTACTCCACTTAAGAAATTTTTGAGCAAGAAGGATTTTAAGCTGTCTTCTTGGAAGTGAAATTTCACTCTCCCTAAAAGCCCTTCTGAAAAATTTAATTTTGAGGTCTTCCTTCCAAATGAGCCCATCTGCTTCAGCTGTCTCTGGCATCAAGCATCCCCTTTGTAATTGAGGTATTCTGAGAGAGAGGATTCAAGGATCCAGAGGACATTAAATGGCCAAGTGGCTTCAATATCCTGTCACAGAACTTCCAGCAATGCCACAGTATTAGATGTAATACAATCCCTAAATTGTGGCTTTCGATGAGTTTTTTAAAAATTAATTTTGTCATTACCAAATGTATCTAGCAGGACTATTTTGCCTCCAGTTGGTTTCTTATGAAGAGAACAATGTACTTCAAAAACAAAGAAAAATTTTTGGAATCTGTTCTTACTGATGTCAGTAAGACAGCAATAGGCTGGAAATACCACTTCAACACTCTTGAACAAGAAAAGAAAAAAAATTAAGGGAAAACTAAATTATGGGAATAATATGCAATTACATGATTGAATACTTACATTTGAAAATGATTTTTTTCCCAGCATTTGCTAAATGCATTAGCCAGAATCACTCTTCACAATCCAATATACACAGAGATTGCTCACTGATGTCAAATTATGAAGTAATTTTATGTTATTTTCTTTTCTTTTATGGATGAATGGAGGTATATGAACAATTACTCCTAAGCAAAAGTACTGATTTTGACTTCCCCATGCTCTTTCTTTCCCTATCAAAGTTTTTAGAACTGTTAGAAAATACTTTCTTTTTCTTTTTGATGGTATTCACTAAAGTGGTCAAAACTTAAAATTGAACTTGTGATGTGCTACACCAGTTGTTCTCACAGAAAACCTTGAATTATCAGAGCACAGTAGAACCATAGACAAAAGTTTTTGAAAAAAATTTTGAAAAGATACCCCTGCAATATGAAGTTCTGTGCAATTTGAAATGATCATTCCAGACAAAGAAGCAGATCTCTTTATGAAAACACAATGCTTTCTATTATTTCATTTGACAAGTGAGTGGGGTTTATGTTTTTAAAAATGCAGTCTAGATTATCCCTATTTTTTTTCTGTATTCCAGAGCAAATTGAATTTTCTCTTGATACCCCCGCATTTGTTCTTGGTTTTCTATACAGACAAAGCTAATTGCTGATATAAGTCTTGTGCTGGAGATACCTCCAGAACACACTTTTCCTATCACACTTTTGACTAACATTGGAGCCAAGTGTGAATCTACTCCTACTCTAATCATTTAAATTAGGAGTTAGGTGGGTTGATTATACATCAAAACTCTTCCTTATTTTTCTTTCTGTTATTACACCCTTGTCACCTAGAAGATAGCTAAAGTGTTGAGTCTTGCAGCTTGTGTTTTGTAAGAATATTTTGTGATAGGTTAGGTATGCCTTTGGCACAGTTCTGTTTGTTCATAAATGTTGCATGAAGCTGTGTTTTCCAGATATTTTTTGGTGAGAAAAATCAACAATAAATAGTTTCTTCACTCATTGGTCTAAGATTCTTTCAGCAGGATTCCACCAAAATACAGGGGAGGTTGAGTTTTTTCATGTCACCCTAAACATCATTATTGTCATCATCATCATCATCATTTTGGAAGGAAAATTTTGCCCCCCTAATGCCTGTTTTTGCCAGGGGTTTTGTTCAATGTTTAAACTTGATCTGGAATCCAGGCAAGCACTGTTGGACATGAGGCATCTTGAGACTTTTGGCTAACCTATTAACTGCCCCTGACATTCATCTATTGACAGTTCAGTATAACTGAAATCGAAATTATTTTAAATCTAAGCATAAGCATCTCTTTCAGAACACTGAAAGCTGCAGAATTTCTTCATATACTTTCCATTGACTTTTTTTTTTCCTTTCTGAATTAACTCCTTCAGGGAAAACTGCTTGAGGAAATACTGCTTTAAAATGCTATTACTAAACACCTTCTACTTTGAGTTAAAAGGTGAATGTAGTGACCAAACACTTCCCTAAGTTTTGGTATTCAAATTATGGTTCCTTTTTTACCTCTTTTATGCTTAGAAAGTTGTGTTCAGTTTGAAACCAGACCACCCAGACTTTCTTTCTATTTATATCTATTTATCTCTATTTATTACTATCTCTCTATTTATTTCCAAATCTTGCACAGAGAAATTCCAGGGAGACAGGAATGGCACCCCATGATCTTACTGGCAAAACAGATAACTAATTCTCAAAATGCATTTTATGAACATGAGGTCCCCTCCTTTACACAATACACTACTGAAAAATCACATGTACATTTTATAAAAGAAAACAAAATTCTTGGAGTCCATGAATTAAGAAGTGTTTGACAGTTTCTCGTAGAACTTAAAAGTTTAACTATGTTATAATTGTAAGCTGTAAATTATTACTTCTGAATGACCAATTCTGTTCACAAAGTGAAAAAGTCCAGGTCTGTAGAGTGCAGCGTAAAACAACCCAGACAGGATACCTTCAGACTCATTGCCAGTGTGTGAGAAGACTGAATGGCTGCCAGCCTGGATTTTTATTGTAGTAAGAGTTGTAACAATGTCTGATTGTTGTAACTAATGGCATTTTGTGACTTGAAGTAAATTGGGTGTGATTCATTTATCTCCTTTGAAAAGTGACTCACAAAAACTTTCATACACTAGAGAGCTACAGTTTTATGCACCATGTGCATAGCTGGACTGGTTACTTGTTACTTCTGATGTTAACTTTCCTCCTTCAGTGAATTCAGGAATATGAAAAAATAAATTTAATTATGATTTAAGTAACTTCAGCCATGGTTTAATCTAATCTGTTTTGAAAAAAACTCAAAAATTACTTTATAAACTTTATAGTTTATAAGGAAGAACTTTATAAAAATAATACCCTAAAATAACAGCACATGTCATTATTTTTTAATTGCTGAATATTTTTAAGTTTTATTTCTCTCTGAAACACAAGGATTATGTGTCAGAAATAAACTGTGGTGGACAGAAGAATGAAGGAGATAAAGATCCTCATAGTATATAAATTTTAGGCAATCTCCCACAAGACTTGAATTTTTAGCTAGAGATAATCTGATAATTTATAAAAGAGAAAAGTCGAGTAAAAATGGTTCCATGAAGAATTACATATGAAAATAAATATTTGAAGGCTGTGAATCCTTGGCCTTCCAGGCTGTCTCCACTTGAACTTAAAGTGACCTTGGGGCCTAATTTGGTTGTCCCAGTAATGATGTGGATTAGCAGGGATGAGTTCTTAGTTTGTTTATTCATTGAAAGCCTCAGTGACTTCTTGACTTCAAATGCTGCTCTGAGATACTGTCATTAAATCAATGATTAACAAACAAATGGGTCAGTATAACTGGAAACACATTGAGCAGAAAGATGGAGTAACACACATTTGCTTTTTCTTAATGGTATCTTTTAATAAGAAAATATTTTGCTTTATAGTTAGGTAAAACAAAACATGTCTAGAAAATAGTGAGCAACAAAAATGTTCAGTTTTTTGAACATTTTGCCTGGGGGAAATTAAGCTCACAATGGAATATGAGGAACTGGCCTCCATAGCACGCCTTCATGAGCCATCATGCTGTGCCTATCATTATCTGAACATCGCCATGAGACATATCCAGCTGCCTCATCTGTCCATCCTCTTCCCTAAATGGACTACATTTCACACATATTTGGAACAGTGTAATCGACTTTCTCCCATTTGGTTGGCCTACTTTGTTCATCATTTGTTTTCCAAGGTGACATGTCAAAAGACTGGATGAGATTGTTTTTTGCTAAACTTTTCTTTGCCATTACTGCAATCTTTTTCATGCTAAAGAAACAGCACTTTATTAGAGGATGGATGGGACAGATTCCTCAAATAAGAAATGATTGGTAGTGAGGGTCCAGTGTTACTTCTGCACTATGATTCCACTCTCACATAGACGAGCAGACTTCAGAATCCCAGAGGAGTCCCTCAACAAAGAAAGGAAGTCCAACTGAACAAGCACGTTCCCTGAGTTAAGGATAACTCTACCACAGTTTTTGGTTTGGCAATTTAACCACCCAATTAAATCAATACTTTCAAGTGACATGGGCTAATCTCACTGCCTCTGGGTTGCCTGTTATAACTTCCTTCTCCTTCTTCATCTTCCTTCCATGTGCTTTTTAAAGTCTTTTAAGCACTTCAGGATAGAAACTGATGCTGCTGTGAGACCCAGGGTCTACTTAGCTGACCTACTTAGTGCAATCACTGTTAGAAACTAAATGTTGCTCCCATGAAAAATTCAGCACTGAAAATTATCAAAGCAGATTTACTTCTTTTCATATAGTAAATACATATTTTCCTATAACATGCCTGGAACCTCACAGAGGATACACATGCCATTTCTAATGTATTGTAAAAGGTTTTTATTCTGTGTAAGCCTTAGGGTGCAATTAAATAAAGCCAATACCACCAAGACTAGAGTATGAAGGCAATGCATTAAGCGCTTTGTATCCCAGGGCTGTACTACATATGAATACTTTTTTCAAAATTCCCATATTTGTCATAAATACAAGTGGTTTTGACAGGAGGTAAATGCTTCAGCCTGTCCTTTTTTTGACCTGAGCATCTCTTATACAGAATATTCTAGCTGTGCAGAAATAAAGATAACTAATAATGCACGGGAGAAAAGAGAAGTTTGAGAAACTGTTCTGTATACAACTCAAAGAGGAAAAAAACTTTTTCAAAATTAAGGCTGAACTACCAATCCTAAAGTTATGAGCATTTCTCCTTAAACACAATTATTTTTGCTCTTTTCTTCTGCTTTTCTTCCACTTGGGCTTAAGACATTCTCATGTCGTCAACACAGTAAGTGCCTTGTAACTGTCAATAATTTTATTTACACCTAGATGTTTCAAAGAATAATTAGTTCTGCAAGAGGAAAAAGAATCCTTTCCATGTTCTTTTCATCATCCCACTGATTTGACTGACAAGGCATCAAATATGTATATTGCCTGAAAGTTGATGAATTACAGAATATGTTGAGATAGTAGTGAGAAAGGCTGGTGAAAATAAGTCAGTTTTGGACACAGAAATTTTGTGTTTGAAGCTCTTCTCAACTATTTTCTAGTCTAATATTATCATCACCCAAAAAGCAGCATCTTCCTTATATTCTCTGACTGCTGGGACTATGCCACCAGAGTAAAAAATCTAACGATGTTGGCACTTCAGTGAAAATCCAAGACTTGGATTGATGTGGAACTCCTCAAACTCTGGTGTGACCTAGAAGCTACACTGTACCTGGACATCATTCCTCTGGCCCTATTCTCTGTCAGTTAACATTAGATTGCTCTGCAGAGCCCATTGTAAACCCCTGGATATATCATGGTGACCTTCCTGGCTCCCACCTTACCTGTAAACTCCTGGTAGAACAGGAGTAAGAAAAAACTGGGATGGTCAAGGTTTTCTTCCAGATAGCTATAGAAAGTACAATAAACATAATTTGCCCCTTTAGAGGACAGGGTGAGAGAGGCACTAAAAGACTGCAGGGACTGATTATGTTCCCTAGTGTCCTCTCCCTGGAGGAGGCCTGATTTGAAGAGTGTTTGCCTCAGCAACAAAGATTAAGGATTTCTGAAATCCTTGTCAGCTTTTCTCCTGTGTAAAAGACAGACGAAGAACAGTATTGGGCAAAGCCTAAGTAAAAATTAGAGTTGAATGCATAATGCCTATACAAGTGCTAAATTGATTCACTTCAGTAAAGAACAAAATGGTTCCAGCTCAACAGGCTGCTTCACATTTAAAACTGGAAGTCCATGACTAGTACATTTAAGCCCCAAACAAATAGTTCTCCAGCTGACTTGATTCACTTTAATGGAGGAAAGAAATACTGTCAGGTGTGAAAATAGTTCTGTCATGCTTTGTATGACTTTGGTGAAAAAAAATAGTCCAGTCAGTTGCAGCTGAGTCATTTGCATGAGCTAATTTATGATATTCCATTAGAACACAAAAAAAGGGCTGAACTGAGTTTTTCTGAAGTTTTCTAGAAATTCCACTTTTGTCTTAAAAATATGAAACAAGCTATATATATAAATTCATCTTCACCCAAAATTTTATGGAAGAAAAGTAATCCTCTCTAATGCATTCAGCAAAAGTGCAAATAGTTTCACCTTTGAAATGTTTTCACTTGAAGGTAACGCAGAGACCTTGTCTAGTATAAATCTGAGAATATGCCTCTTAGCTACTAGAAGATCAGATGAGTTATTAAAGCCACATTGTAAAAATAGAGTGATTATGGCAAAGATGACTATGGTTTTACTAAGGAAATGTGTAATTTTGTATTATAAGCTTACAAGCAGCAAAGCTGCTCCGAGTCCCCCTTCTTCTGAATTCACCTGCTCTCTATTTGTTGTGCAGTAGTTCTGTGTTTTACACTTTGGATTTTCTGGGAGAGAAATAAATCTGCTGTATGGATTCATCACATAAACCTATTTTCTTTGGGGGAAATTGCTCTATTTAAAGAGGAAAAATGTGGATTTTTTTTTTTTTTTCTTGCTTGCTTGCTTCTTTTTCTGTTCAATAGTTCATTAATTTTCAGGAAAGATCAAAAGCTTTCTCAGTCTTCTGAAAAAAACTGATGGGCACTGTCAAAACATCCATGAAATTACATTTTTTTCACATGGGTATAAAAAGAGTTCATCGTGCTAAATTATGAAGAGATATGAATCTGCCACTTACTCTAAGGTATGCATCTTGCAATTGCCTGCTTTTGAAAGCTGAAGGACTCAAGATGCTGCTCTATAGTTGCAATATTATGAACAACAGAACATGGAGCTGAGTGCACAAGACTACTGACACAAAATAAATCTGTTCAGGTGGGGTATGACTTCAGGAATTTTTGAATAACTGCATGACTAAACTTTTAAAGGAATGAGAAATTAAGGTTACCACATTCATCTTGTGTTTCTGTTATAGATAGCTGAATTTCTTTAACTTTCTTGTTGATTGCCATTATTCTAACGAACATATCACATGAACTAGTCTTTGCTTTCAGGAACACATTGTCCCTTTTTAGGATTTTAGGTTGTCATGAAAGAAAGTCAAGAGGTGACTTAATCACACTTTATCTGGGTGTTATTCACCTCATCCAGTTTAAAATATTGCTAATGTATATGTTTAAAGAAAGCTGTTAAGGTGCTGTTCATTTGTGTTGCCCATCTGTGCCCCTCAGCCATGTGCTGTGCCAGTAGACACCTCTCCCTATCCAGAGGACTGACCACCACACAGACAGCCCCACAAAAAGCAGTAAAAGTAGGGTAGATAGCAAACCTCCCAGAGAATCTTTGAGAGTAGGCAGGTAAATACTAATTTTCATCATCTGCTTCACAGCCACGGGTAACCGTGTGATCACTAGGATTCAGCTACCTGCTAACATTTTAAATAAAACTCTGTGGAGATGCTCTTAAACAGTGTATGTGTTGAAGGGAAAAATACTGTGTTTCATTACACTGAGTTATATCAGCAGACAGACTAGTTTTCAGATAAGTAAGGACTTTCTTCAGGCTTCATGCACAAGAAGCAACTTCCATGCAAAACATAAGAGGAAAACAATTGCTACAAGCTGAACTTAATTATGTCAAATTTGTATTCATATTTTAGCATGAGCATTTGACAGCTTCTGAAGTGGCAGGTGAATGCTGAGGAGGCTGAGAAACAGGTATTGCCTTTACACGTTAGCAGGAGAGTTGAGAAAATTCACAGCCAAAGCAGTCTCAAGGGTCCCAAAACATGGGTGTGATGTAAAGTAGCCTCTGGTTACCACACTGTAGCTTGCCTCACATGTCAGATCCAGGTAGACTCAGCTGCCAAGCTCAGCTCAGTGGGGATTACAGGTTTTGAACTCTGAGCGTGCATTTCACACCGTGTTTTGGTTTTGAGCTGTGTCAGTAGCAAGTGCATGAAGGCTCCAGACTTCCAGACCAGGATTCTCATCACCATCGAGTCACCAAACACTACACTTGCCTCCCAGCAAAGGCTGAGTGTACACACACAGACAGTAAAAAAAGATAGGAGTTGCACTTTTAAGAACAGCAGTGTATTTCAAGAAATTAGATCAATCTGAATTGTGATCCATTTTACATTTGACATTTCAATCAGACATGGAAAATTTACTCCCTCAAATAAACAAGTACTTTCATGTATCTTGCTCTAGAGTGTTTGAAGCATACAGTTCTATCAGTGAAATGTATTCTTAACTGGTATAACATAAATAGATAATGACTAGTGACCTACTTAAATATATGGGTGAAAACTAATCAAGAAATAATATTCAGCTCCAAAAAGACAACACAAGCAAAACCATACTCCTGCTTTGACAAATCACTGCTAATTTAAAGTACAATATTCCATGACCCACAGAGGTGCTTGCATACATGTTTCTGTTTCATACACTATGAAAGATTTCCTTTCCACAGCGATTTATATGGCAGGCAATTCAGTCCTCTCTGTTGACAACAATAGAAGCTTATTCTGGAAATGCATCTGTCTGCATGGTGGTCGTTTGTTTATTTAGGAAAAAATGAATTTTACAAAGTTCGCATATTACAAATTTAACCTTTGAAAATTGCAAGTGTCAAGATGAGAGCTACAACAGGGCACAGTGTCTGTGCGTCAATATATTGCCATGTTTGCTTTCAAGGAGTCAAGGGAGTCCAGATAATTCTTAGAATTTAATCACTCAAGTTTGTAATCATAAATACACAACTCTACAGCAGAAAGCATTAAAAAACCATCTTCTGGATAAGTGTTATGAAATAGTGGAAGAAAGCCACAATGTCCCTAATTGATATTGGAGTGGAAAAGCTTTTAAGAAATGTAATTACCCCTGTACTGATACAAATCTGTCTTGTCATGACAGAATTTCTAAAACATGTTTTTCAAGGCTATTTTTCTTTATAGAAAGACAGTTAGCATCATTTGAAATGGATTGCACAGAAAACTAATAGCTTAGTTTTAATACACTAAATCAAAGAAAAATACTACAACATTGGGATATTTAATGAATATTTGCCACAAATGAGGTTATTGGTATGCTTAAAAATAAATATCTTATACATCTGGCATATGTAGAGCAATTATTACTGAGACATAAACCATACCTACGCTTTTATGATTGATTTATTTTCAAAGCTTTCAGCTGAAGAATAGGATTCCAACTTGTGCTGTCCAGGAAGGGAATTGTAGCATCTTTTCAAAAGCTTACATTGTCATAGGGAGCATCTCATTAACGGAGTAAGTGTATTTTTATGGTTTGTCTGAATTTAGGAATTCCTGGATGAAGCAATATAAGGGACTCATAGTGTATATATAAAGAAAAAACAAAGATGTAGCATAAGAATGAGGCAAACACTCAAGAAAAATAGAATTTCAATGAAACTAAGGTCAAGATAACTGTCTTACTGTGTTGCATGGATTGCATAAAAGAATTCATCTCACCTGCCTAGAGACATCTGGAATGCAGATCTTTCTTCAGAGCTGAACTGCTTAGATATGTGGAGAGGTAACTTAGCTGTGTGGAGCAGCTGAACTACTTTTCTCTGTGGAGAGATATTGGCCTCTCTGAGGAATTTGTCTCATCCTAAGGTAGAAATTTAACTAGATCTGAGGAGTCATGTCCTGAAAATGCCTGCTTTTTCTCCTCTGGCAATAAGAATGCTTGGTTCTGAAGCAGCATCTACACTTAGGCAAGACAAAACACTGAAGTTGCTCAGCTCCAGGGCACTGACATGCAGGAGGGCTCTCCCCAGGAGACAGTCTAGGAGGGCAAGCTGCAGCACCTCTAATGGAGAATCTGCTATCAGGCTTTTGCAGTGCAGTGTTGAGATCTCACTTTGGTCCAGAAATAAATGATGCCCTTCTAGTGTAACTGCCAGGTAAGTGAAAGGTCTACAATTCCCAAAGATTTTGTTCAATTCTCTTTCTTTAAACAGCTAAAGCATAGCTATAGGCTATTAACACAAAGGATGAGATTCTCCTCTAGACTTCCACATGTCAGTTGTTATCAATAATTCCTATGATAGAAAATCGAGAGTAGTAAGCTTTTTAATGGAATACCTTGCTCCTTTCTAATATGACCTTCTGAAACAGGCCAGATTTGGCTTAGGAAATTGTTGTTATTCTCCTCTGACAACACTTGGAGTTTGACGTAGTAGCTCAGATGTTTGCCTCTAGTCTGTAGACTCGATTGGATGAGATGGATGCCAACCCAAACTTGAGCGAAAAAGATCATTTGAGTCAAAGGAGGAGAGGGCTCAGCTTTTATAAGTAGGATTTACATGGGCACAGGTACAGACATGTTGAAGAGATGATTTGAGCCCTTTATTCTGAGAATCTCCTTTATCTAATATACACATATTCTTCCAGATAAAATGCACAAAATGACATGACTAGTTACTTCCACTGATCACAATGTGAATGCATAGAAGGCTAAGAAAAATAAAAGTTGCTATATAAACAAGAGGCAGAAATGTGCAATTACTGAAATGGAGAAATTCTATGTTTTTGATTTATGGTACTAGTTGGAAAAATAAAGGAAGCTATATCTCTAGTAATACCCATAGCCAGTTCATCAAAATAAGGTTTGGCTCAATATATCAGTTTTAAGGCCTCTGCCATTATGAACACACTGAACTTTATTAAAAACTCAATAAATGTACTGAGTAAATGCATCACTGGGAACCACTAGAAACTATTTAATCAATATCAAAGACAGAGAAAAAACAGCTGCAGATCCTGATATCATGGCAAGAATTATACTATTTTACTATGGTTTCCTTGTCTGAGTGACCAGGGACATGACTTCTTAGATCCAAATATGTGGTTTAGCCCAATAAAATTTTTCTAAAATTCTATTTTAATTTTAGACTTAGTAAAATTCCAGTAAATGTCTTCAGGTTGACACAGTGAGAATCACAGAAGATATGGACGGACCTCACAAAGTGGCCTCCATTCAAGCCTCTTGGTGTTACAGAGGAAAACAAAAATCATAAACAGAGGTAGCAAATGCAGTAAAAGGAAAAGTCGCAGAATTCCTAGTTCAGCACCTTGCTGAAGCCTGATGAAATATGAAAGAAAGGTGAAGATACTTTGAGATGGACCACAGAGGAAAGAGTCTAGCAATGCCAAGACAGAAATCTACAGCTTGTTTAAAACGATAAAGAGAAGGTTATTTTTTTAAGAACAAACATTCTAACTTCGCCTTTTTCAAGAAAGATAAATCTGATTTGGGAGGCATTTCTGCAGGTATGGTCTTAGTGACTTCTAAAATCAATTACAAATAGGACTAATACTACTGACAAGGCTGAGAGAAACAAAATAGATTTTACTAAAACCTCACTTTTCTAGCAATGTTTTGGTGGCTTAGACATCACAAACGTTATTATGTGTACATATATGTATATGTTTGAGAATGTGACATTTTAGTCCATGGATATGTCTATTCAAAGCAGAAAAAACACATCAGCTCGTTTAATGAATAAACTCAGGGGAATATGGGGAATATGTCAACATTAGTTTTGCTCTGGGGCCATGTTCATAGCAATAATGAAGTGCAAAGCAGTCAGCTTTTTTATATTCTTATTATACATCCTCTGAATAAAAACTGGAATTAAGAAGGAAAAAAATTTCTTTTTCCACAGAGACACAAAATTCAAAAACATTTTTAGCCACTTAATGATTTTTCACCTAAATTTTATTCAGCATACTTTACTTCTATTTAGCTATAAATAATCAGTTAAACTTCAATTCTGGATTTATTTTTCAGCGTGTAAGTGGATAATATTATTTCAAATATTTTGTTATTACCATACGAATATTACAAGGTTTACAGGGAATTACATTAACTAGACTCCCATACTTTGATATTTAGTGGTATAATTCTAGTTGAAATTACTTTGGAATAATCATTGAGTAAATGAGAATTGTTCATTTAAGATTGTAAAGCAGTGTTGATAAAGTTACAAAACCTGTCATGCAGCAAATCAAGGACATCTTATGGCTAGTTTATTTACTTAATTATTGACAATTGCAATTTTCCAGAAAGCTGGCAAGCTGCTTTATACACTAGTCAATTCTTTATGGGGCTGCAATAATTTGGAATTGTTTTAGCAATAGTAAGAGGAAAGTGACTCTTCTTTTGATTCAAGGAAGGTATAAAGTCATCGCACTGAAAATATTCCAAGGAGGCACATGCAGGTTCTGGCATACCATTGAGAAAGAGCCTTGAAAACAGCCAGTCCATGCTCTGCTGTATCTCACACCTCTGCTGCCCAGCTTCAGGCTGTGCACAGGGAAAGTCAGGGAACAAGGGATTAAAATCACAATCCCTGATAGTTCTTACTTCATTTTTTTTTAAGTAGCAAACATCTTGAGACAGCTAGTGAGTGAGCTGGTGCCTCAACATAAAAATCAGAGTGCTCTGCCAGTAGAAACAAATTCAGTAACTCTTTACCTCCAGAAATGCACGAGGGCAATGGCAGTGGTTGAAACAGCAGTTCTTTCAGAAGAAAAGAATTAACTGATGCTCAAATTCTATATCACAAGCTCAAGGGAGAAGTTTTAGCAGAAAATTGTGACCATCAGCATAAAATTAAAAACCCTTCTACCACCAGTGCTGCTAACTGCCCTTCAGCTGTCAGTGTGATGTCCTTGGGTGCGTCCAGATCACTAATTTTGCATTTGTGCTTGGCAAGTGTCTCCAGATCACTAATGCCAGCAGATCAGCAGCTGCACTGAGCTCAGGGCTATCCAGTGTCACTGCGTAGAACTGTGCAGGATGCCTGAGCTCACTACAGTTCTTAATTGCTTGTTTGTCCCTCTATCACCTCCTGTCTTCTCTTCTACACCGCCTGGAAAGTTTGTTTCCTAAAGTGCATGGGAATTTTGTTTCCTAAAATGTGGGAATTTTGAATGTTATTTTTTTCTGTACAGAAACATAGGGGAAATTCCAACAGCAAACTTGGAGAGTCCTTTCCTTCAAGGCCTCAAGCACAGAGACACCTCTGTGGCCTGAGAATTTCAGTTGAAAAGGGATTAATTTCAGTGATAATCAGTTCTAGGGTTGATCAGCTCAGATCAAGGATCAAGTTCAATTCATGATTGACATTCTCTTAGGTTACGAATACTAAACATTTCAGACAAAATGCTAATTAGCCCTGTGACATATCATAATGACCCTGAATTTAGAATTTGGTCACCAAAGACATGTTGTGTTGTTTTTTTATTTCCTTCCCATCCCTTGTACATATTTCCCTAATGCACATGTAGCATAGCTACAATACAGATGTCCCTGATGATATTCCCCTTCCATGGGAAAATAATAATTCTGAGAAATAAAATTAAAAATGCAAGATTTTTCAGGGAATTTCAGGGAACATTTCCTAGAAGATGGCAATAATATATCTTTGATATGGACTTGAGAACATTGCTATATACTGCTAGATTGTATTTCACATTTGTCGAAAGAGACAGAGATCCATTGCAGAGCAATTTCAAAATTAGATTACTTGTGTACAGTGTTGGCAGTCTGGTAAAAATGCTGTTTTCTTTCATGGTAGGATTTGTCTGGACCTGCAGTTTACTATTGACTGCATAGATCAGTGCCTGGTTTTGGATTCCAAAAGTTTCTTTTGCTCAAAATCTGTAACAAGCACAGAGTTTCTCAGATTGATTTTCTGCTCAGTATCAAAATGAGATGCAAAAAATAGCATAGAAGCAACAGTTTAATGGTTGATCAGCCAAATTTATTTCTTTTACTATAATGTTAGGAAATTTAGAGTATGTAGAGATCTCCAGCACCAGAAGAAATCACTCATTAGCTTAACACTGTTAGATACACAATATCTTGGCTAGTTGCTGCTTGGACAGCAACTTGGACCAAACCTATTTCTTGGTTTGATTAGAAAGTTGTCTAACACAGAAACTGCACCAAAACTCACAAATTAAATGACTGCATGAAGAGTTTTTAATAACTAAATGCTCACTTTAAAAATTATTTATCTACTTTAAGGAAACTTTGATACCGATGCTTGTCTTTCATAAAATATAAGCATGAATAAATAATATTGAATAATGAATAAATAATTTATTCTAAGCTAATTCCTGCACAATTCCAAGGGAACTCATTATGTGAATCAGTTTCTGATCTCTTTTCATGGTACAAGCAACTGTGACATGCTTAGGTCAGATTTTATTTTGATAAGCTATTCTACAGTAGTAGTCAACTCCATAATTCAGCAACTTTTAGAGTAGCACTTGCTATGGTGTATTTAAATTGCCATTTACATTACACTCTTTACTAGAAATGTGTTCCTTCGTCATTGAGTAAGCATGCACATGCCTTTGACATTTACCAAGTGTACATTAGCTGAATTATATTAATTAAAATACAGACTGATTCTTACGTGCCACCTTGTGGAAAATCAATGAAATTTTCTTATCCAGCAGCTGATGCTAAAAATTCTGAACTCACAAAGAGGTGTTGCAAATTATAAAAATAGCTACTAGATAGAAGGATAGAATATTGCTGCCACAAGATATATGAACTGATAATTCATTTGTATGGCATGTCTCAGCTACAACAAATAACTGAATCGAAAAAATAGGGTGTATTTCTGTCTGAATCTTCCTACTAGCATATTTTCAACATGGATTTCTCTAAATGTGGTCAAAGTACATTTCAGAGCTGAAACAGACAAAAGGTGTAATTCTTAACCAATGACCATAAAGCAAAATGGGCTAATTTAGTTAATAAGAAGTCAATTTCAAGCAAAAAGAAAGCTTTGAATACAATACTTGAAAACCATAATTGTGGTATCAGTGTTCTAATGTCTTTCAGATATCTTTTACTATATTTCTATAGAACCTTTGCAATCACTCAAACATAATCTGCTGGTAAAACATTGACCATAGGTTGCATGTTAAACAATGCTAGCTCTCAGTATTAAATTTAGAAAATCCAGTTTCCACAAGAGAAATCAGAATTATTTCAGTAGACATAAAACCTCACCTATTACATGCAAAATCGAAAGTGTTTCCAATTTTACTTTCTCCACAAATTTGCAAGGTAACTGGAAGGGAGTATTTTGTCCTTGCTTAGATTGATGCACAGAAATGGGGATAGAGATACTTAATGTAATTTCTTAAAGGGTCTATGTGATAATGATGACATATTAAGAAGTCTAGCAAATATGCGAAGACGACTTTAATCCACTTTTCAGAGGTTTTGATTGGAGACTTAAGAAATCCACATTTAAAACACTTTTTAAAAACTGCTGGGTACAATATGGATGATATTGTTTTTCACACAGTTAATCAGCATCACCTTTGGTGTCATCCCTGACAGTGGTTAAGAAGATGGTAGCTTAGGTAATTAAGTGGGCATCTTGTAGGTCCTTTAAAAACATTAGGGTAAATGTTGTAAAGCATCACAGCAGTGACTCAGGCTGAACCTGGAAAACAAGAAAGACCAGCAAGTTCTTGTTTTACACTGCAAATGCCTTCAATGAAATTAAGGGAATAGTTCTATGCTAATCAGAAAAATTTACTGGTTCAAACAATGCAATTTCTGAACTATTTTCTAAACTAAAACTGTGTTAATTCTCCCAGCATATAAGTATCCTTTTTCCTAATTACACATATTTAAGTCTTTGCGTGTGCTTTACGTACTGAGTACTAACTAAGTAGACAAATAATGGCAAATCATGGGGAATTTTAAAATTCTTCACAAAAAACATGCAAATACAGAATGAAACATATCTGATGTTCATGCAATTTCACACTCTTCATGGTATGGTATGAGAAAAGATTTGAATTTTCTTTGACCACTCCAATTTCTGGGAAGGGACAAGTTATGTGGGTTTTTAACTTGTATTTTTCATAACAGTACATTGCCAAAAATATTCCAGTCTCCCAAGAGCTCTAATGAAAGGCTATGAGTAGGTTAATGGATTATAATGAAAATCCAGTGTGTTCAAATGTGAAAGGGGTGGGGGGGGCGTTGGTTTTTTTCTTTTATTTCTTCACATCTTTTATTTTCTCTGAACCAAATGGCTCACTAATGCATTTAGAGCTTTCTCCTGTTGAAAAAAGCTGTGGCTCTAGCTGAGAAACAGCCCAACCCACTCAACAGCAGGTTTGCCCCTCTCCCACCTCCTACACCTACCACTCTTTCTTTCCCAGAGAGCCTGTTTCATCCAGCTGGCTGAGCACTGAAGAATGGAAGAGTTTGGGTCTCTTTTTTATTGATCTTTCTGGAAAGAGAATTTTATCTTAATCTACAACCTTCCCTCCCCTGAAAACACAGAGGAAAAAAAATCTTGTTTCATTCTGCTCTCATATCTTAGCACAGATAAAGGAAAAAGCCAAACAAGACAGGATAATTTCTGAGGAAACCTAGAAGGGAACAGACAGTATTCTAAAGCCAGGAAAATACAGAGAAAGACACAGAAATCCTCCTGTGGAAGACTAATACACCAGTCCAAATGCATACAGCCTCCCCACATCAACTGCTGGACGTATTGCAAAGGGGAATAATTTCTTCCAAAGCAGCTAGGCATTATTGTGTAAGTTGTTCTAGGTAGGTTCAGCCCCAGGGCTACTTGAAGGGTCTTTTCTGAGATGGCAGCTGAAGACATAAACTACTGAGTACATAATTTTCAAAGGCAGCCAAAGAAATTTGGAAATCCCATTTCAAGATTTTATCCTTACTGCACTTTAAGATGGCCAGTAGGATTTGTCTGAAGGAAAGCAGAAAGATTAACATTTGACAGACGCTTTCACTGTTCATACATGACAGAATGCTGCAACTCTAGGGTAAAATTATCTTTGTGTATCTTCAATAATATGTCCATTAAATAAAATCATTATTTTCTAGGTAATGTAGAAAGTTCAACCCTGTAATTTGAAGTATAATGTACCTATTTATTTCTCATTTTCTGTGGCTTTGTTTCCATGATTTACAGTGTTTACTTTTGAAAACAGAAACTCAATTCCCACAAATGCATTAAACTTCTCACTGGGAAGCTCTTTAAACAGATTGACAAACACTGTCTTTGTCTTCCAAAACATAGTTGAAACTGATCATCACTAAAATGCTTCTTGGTGAGTCATTGCCTTCTTCGGTAACTTATCCTTCTCAGAGAACCCCCCAGTGATTAAACAGCCTGACCGTGTCCTGGACAAACTCCTTTATAAATGCAGGCTTTTTCAGAGCTGTTATGTACTGGGAACTTGAGATCAGATCTGAAAAAGGGCAAAACAGTTTCAACAGAAAAGCATCTAAAACATAATTCTAACCAGATACTGACCACCTTCCCAAGCTCTGCCAGTTTATTTGCCCCAATGTATTTTCCCCATACAAAATCACAGAGCTGGAAGCACCACACTGTAGTGATAAAAGAGCTATATTTCATTATGAAAGGTCTGCGAAGAGCACATTAGAGTGATTTCAATAAATTCCTTGACAATCCTGGAATCTGGGAGGTAGGACTCTTCAAAAGACTGGCAGCAGTATCTTTATGAGGTTCAGGAAAGAAAGCCCTGGACAGATATGAAATGGTAGATGATATCTTACTCTGGTGCCCTCGCCCCCCCCATAACCGTTTGCCAAGAAAAAAAAATGTGGTTGAATTTTTTTTTGTCTGTATTATAGGGTAGATATTGAACTGATCACTAAAAATAGCTTACTAAATCATACCCTACTTATACATGATTTTCATACCCTACTTATACATGATTCAGATGCTGCTCTTTGGAATTTCACTATTGTGCTTAACAGCAGGAGTAAATCTGAACAAAAAGTCACTTCTTTCAAGATACTGTCACTTATTCCATACAGGACTGTAAAAAATGGACAATAATTAAAAGGGGAGGAAAATTGAATTAGGAAAATTATTTTCAACGCTTGACCACAGGAAAAATTCTTTTTTCTCTGACAAAATTCTTTAACTTTGCTTAGTGTGCCATGATGACCTATATACGTGTGTGTATGTGTGTACAGAAAGAGAGATATAAACATGTGATCTTTCTGATCATGATATGTGTACTACAGGCAACCTAGCAGAATTTTTCAAAATGCTGAGCTGTTACAGAGAAGGCTGCTCAAATTCCAGTTTTCATTGAACTATAGGGCTATGTTCCCCTCACTGATTACTATTGATCATTCCGCTGGGTTTTTTTTCACTTGAAATACCTTTGATTTCACAAACTTCAAGAAAACAAAACAAAGCCATTTTCCTTATAAAAAATGATTACATTTATATGCAATCTTCATTGCATAACAAGCATAAACTTTGCAACAATCGTTCTAGGTGTTATTATTCATAAACAGAGCTCCCTCACAAATTTTCATTTGTACTGGGATAAGCTACCCTAATGTTTTTACTTAAGCAGTATTCTCTATAAAATATATTCAGAGTGACTAAGTGCCTTCCCAGGTGTTAGCAACACACAGCAAGACTAACAGGCAAGTGAGGAAATCTGTTGTCCCTTGAAATATGCCTTTGGATGTGTTCCCTCAGTTGTTAATAGTTTGTCCATCCTACTTTCACTAGCTTATTTAGGAAGACAGCATTTTAACAAAACTATCTTCCTTTTATTGATTCAGTCATTCACAAACTTCCCCATCATGGTTTGGCTTTTTAAACAAGTGATTTCAATATTGTGACAAAAAAAATTATCATTTAAGTACTCAAAATTCACTGTACCTTTGATTCAGTTTAATGTTTTTTTCCTTACAAATAATGATTGCTAAATATGTCTGTCTAAAACAAACACACTTAAGCTGCTTTTCCTCCTATCTGTCCTTTACTGAAATTCCTGGTTTCCAGGAAGCCACACAGACTCTGATCAACACATTTTGCTGCACATGCAATTTTGTTTTCTTTCTTATTAATTCTAATTCCCAAATCTTTTATTACCTTTACCTTTTATTGCCTCTCAGATGTCTACCAGTCTGCAAAATATGTATTATGGTATTTTGATCTAATATTTGACATTATGAATTTATCACAGTGAATCTCACATTTTGCTATGATCTTCTAGATTTATTTGATTTTTAGAAAAGGTTGTCTACAGCCCAGTGATATATATTGTGATATTCATAGAGAAAATACTCCTATTCTATTGTGTTGTTATTTCCAGTGACAAAAGCAGACTCTGTGGGTCTCTCTTGCTATTTCTTTATGTTGACTGGTTCCATTGCAAAAAACCAAAACTATTCCACTCCTGCTTGGAAGTTTTGACCCCATGCAAACTTTTTCAAAGAGTTCAGTTCATTAGATCAAAAGCTTTTTCTGAAATAAAAGAAATACCTCACGGTTACCTTGAACAAGAGGAGATTTTAATTTTTTCAGTTGCACTTCATGTGGGATAAATCTAGTGGATTAGGTCAGAGAACTGGAACACATTAATTCTTGACAGAGATGACGATATAAACAGGATAATACCTTGGAGATGTTTAACAATGGAGACAAGAAGCTTGAATTCAAGGCTGGAAAAAAGCCCAAGAGTTATATATAAATTTTAGGTATCTTCTTTTGACTAGACTGTAAAAGTCAAAAGAACAAAACAAAAAGCTAGGGCAGATAACCAGGTATGTAAAAACTTATAGGTTTAGCTTAGCCTTGGATGCACAGAATCACAGAGTAACTGAAGTTGGACAGGATCCTGCAGGTCATCTGGTGCAAAGCCTGCTTAGACTAGCTCAGCAAGCACAGGGCTTGCCTCATTGCGTTCTGAGCATCTCCAACAGTGAAGATTTCTCAGCCTCTTCGGATATCTGTGCCAATGTCCAATCACCCTCGTAGAATTCTTTTTTTTTTCCCTAATACCTGGTCAAAGTTTCCCCCATTGCAACTTTTGGCTACTGCCACCTGTTCTGCAGCCATGCTGTTCTGAGAACTCTGGGGCACCACCCCTGCAAACTACCACAGGAAGAAACAAGCTCTGCAGAGAATGATGCTCCTCCCAGGTGTTCCTTCAAACTATCTATGCTTAAAGCATCTAGGTTAAGATAAGGCAGCAGGACAAATGTTGGGAAAGTCTGTTCTTTGAATATATTTATATTTATCAGTATTAGTAGTTCTCCTTTCGTCTTCACATCACAGATTCCCAGCCAAGAGAAGAGTGGCTGATATCTGGTCTCATACTTTCCTTATCAAACTGGACTAAGTTGAATTCAAAGGTGTTTCAACTTTGTCTGCCATTACAAAAGAAATAGTTCTTAAAATAATTTCAGGATTGCCAGTCTCATACTTTTTAAACAAATCTGTCTTGGCTCAGAATAACTTTCTGATTCATAATGAGCATCTATGGAGTTTGTGTCAAATTAATTCCTTAGGTAACTTTGCTTAGAATGACTGCAGATATAAAATAGCAAATGAATTTCAGTAAAACTAAGCCTTTCCTGTGGATTTGTTATACTTCACTGACACGTCTCAGCTTCTGTCCTCCATCTTCATTGATATTAGTATTCTTCAGCTCATGGAAATATCAAAGAAAGGACTTGCTCTCTGTTTTGACATTTTATTGACCAATAACTTTTCAATGCAAAAAAGACACAGCTATTTTACTTTCTGGGTGCAAAGAAAGAATATGGACTACTACTGGATTTCTCAAAGGCCAATGTGTGGGACATGAAGGAAGCAGCCCATAATGGTAGGGAGACCTAATGAGAGGAAATGGGACAAACAAGGTAAAGATACCACACATTTGTAAATACAGAAAAAAAACTATGGTTGAGGAAAATGTTCTTATCTTCTAAGGGCTTCTATGGACACACAAAATGTTTTTCCCTCTTACGATACAAAACACAGTGAAAAAGGAGGCAGGTCTGGTCATACAAACATAACAAATAAGATTCGATGCTTTCTTTCTTCTTACCTGGGTCATCCATACACATATTTCCAAAATCCTGTGAAACATGCAAAACCAGCTGCCTATTATCTACAGTATGTGCACTGTAGAGTTATCAGGTAATTTGAGGAAACAAATAGAAGTGATGCCTGTTACTATCTATGGTCCAAACATCCAGTTGGGTTTCTTTGCAGGCAGCATTATGAAGCAAAAGTCACAACCAGAGAACACGCTTTTCCCATCTGTGTTCAGCCTGCACTTACTGGTGCAACAAAGTAGAATTTTCATCTCTGATGCTTCCAGTTGTGTTACAGGAACCAGTTTCTCTGTGAAGACCACTTTGTCACTCCTGACAGAAACAATTAAGGTTGCTGCCTTTCA
Source organism: Turdus rufiventris (assembly GCA_013186435.1). NCBI lineage: Eukaryota > Metazoa > Chordata > Aves > Passeriformes > Turdidae > Turdus > Turdus rufiventris. The sequence goes on from PYHW01010333.1 coordinate 1,208,461, forward strand.
ATCTTTCAATGCAAATCAGAATTTTAGGTTTGATTTTTAGTGTCTTGGTTACTTTAGATGTCAACAGTAATACAAACCACGTGTGTGTGGCTCCAACAAAGTGATGTCTCATTCTTTTGCCGTTACAGAAATACTGCATGTCCTTCTCGCCAAGGTCAGCGAGTCCTTGGAAAGCAGCCTGTGAAACTGGGCCTTTGGGCAGGGAGAGACTTTTCCAACTCCATCTAAAGAATAAAAAGGTAACAGCAGAGCTCCTTATTACATGCTCACCACTGTAGCTTACAACAAAAAACGCGATTATAGTTTTAAAATACTTGCGGGATTTTGCTTATTTTCTTAAAGAATAATGGCATTGCATCATTTTCCACTCCCATATGAAATTCTGCATGAAACTTTTTCATTTCCAAAGCAAAATTACAGCATTCTGCATGATAAGCCTGTTTTTATTTCTGATTTTATTTACATAAGATAGTGCTTTGCATTCAAAATTTAAATGAGAAAAGAACATGCAGTTCTTAAGCAGAATTATGTCAAAACTTCCTATGATAACTGATTTAAATAGTCTGAGTATTTAAAAATGCATTGGCTAATCAATCCCCAGTACTAAGATAAGCAAGGAAGAACTGGTTTTAGAAATGGGCTACGGAAATGAAGTAGGCCAAAACACAAATCTCTTTTTTCAGTCTTCCCTATTACTTGTGTACCATTTCTAATGGAGTAGGAAGTGTTTCTTCACACAGTGTTTTCTGCTTCATCTTTCTACTGATCCTCTGCTCCTTTGACTAGTGGCAAAGCTGCTAAACAAAATCTGTGAATCAACTTCACTTTACAAGGTACATACTTATATTAATTACTTTTAGACATGCTGAGAATATCTGCAAGGTGAATAATATAACACGTTTTAATATAAAATCAAGCCAATGAGAAATAATATCTTTCTTGGGCATTCTACACAGAGAATGTAAAATCTTACTAATGAAAAAAAAAAGCTTTTACATCAGAGTAGGATTACAATACTGGACAAAAACAACAGCAGTTATATACATATATGTATATATATCAGAAACCATTTGCGCATAATAATACACATAATAAAGAAGAAGAAAAGTGGGGAAAATTACTCCTCACACTCCTCTAGATTATTACAGTGGGTTTAATTTTTGAATGCAGGTATATTACATCCAGTTCTTCTGAGCTAGAAATTTAACCAGAACTTTAATGTTTGATGTTTGAGCAATGACTTTTCATTTTCTATTCTTGACTTCATTTCCAGTCCTTTTTAGTTAGAGAGAAGGCTTAATTTACTGAAACATCCATATTTACTTAATCACTATGCTGCACAATATCAATATTACCCAGGGAAGAATAATACATGCTAAATATGAGAGAAATTGGAAAAGCAATGTAAGTAGCCATAACTAAAGTGTGATAAGTAATAATAGCAAAGCATCACAAAAATAATTGGAATGCTTTTTAATCTACAAAACATGCAGGTAGTTCATGACAGACTCTCTTTTACTCATTATTTGGAAGACAAATTATTTGATGTATCATGCATCTTGTTGACAACAAGATTCAATACTTCCTGTGTCAAAACCAATCTGCATTGTTTAGCTGAGTCACCAAACACAAATGGGGTGGAATACACAAAAATTAGACACATACATATGGCATTCCTCAGTAACAACTAACAAGAAACAAGTTTAAGAATGTGAAATATCTGAAGGCAAACATATCAAATAGTGCAGAGGAATCTCACTTGAGAAGAGTTGTCTTTAATGGGAGTCAAGGCAACCAGAGTGGGATTCATTTAGAGGTTATTACCACCAAAATCTAGATGGTTGAGTTGTTTTACTCTGCACAGATATAGAGTGATTTAGGTGTCCAGCCACTCTGTATAGGATTTAGATGTGCAATGGTGAAAGTTTGGGCTATTTTACCTGCCACTGGTATCCAGGGTTTCATACTGAGGAGCAAAGAAGGGTGCAAATCTCTCTGAAGAGTATCATTTTTTCCAGCCCCTTGTAGTGGGTTTAGATTAACAGAGTGTTTCAAATGGCACAAACAAAATTACTTTTAGTAACTGAATCCTGTCCTACCCAAATGCCACCACCCTGCAATTACCTAATTACATGAGCAGATGAGAGCATAACAAAATCTGATATTTCAGTGGTTTCCACATCTCTTTTTTTTCAGTGGGAAAGAAATGTGTCTGCTAGACCATTCTGAGGAATTGGTCTAGTGGAAAAGATCTGGAGGCACTTCCATATGACACATCATTGCTAAGAAATGTTCCTTTCCAAGCAGGATCTTCAGCACAGGTTTCAGACTGACTGGACATACTCAAGGTTCACAAGAAGGAAGTCCATGCGATAGGCATGGCATGAAGATGGCACATGCCGTACTAGTCCATGATTAAAGGCTCTTTGTCTCACTCTCCTTGCCTAGTTCCACCAGGCCAGGTAACAAGACTCGTTGCTTCCTAAGGAAAAGCTGATAAGAAAGTCACAACCATCACTATTAGTTTTTATATTGAGGTGAAAAAAATTCCTTGCATTGATCAGACAAGACTTAATATGAGGTAAAATAAGCATTATTTGAACAAGCAAAGCAAATGTTAACACATTGGTTCTAAATATGTGTTGCAGAACTGAAGTTTTAAAAAACTACATCCTAACTAAACTGGTGCCAACAGCAAAAATAGCTCTCCCCAGCTAAGCAATTCGCAAACATTAAAAGTAGGATGTGTTCTTTTTCAGTTTTTATTTAACAGACTGGATTAAGAGTCCAGTTGCTCTAGCATAATCGTTTCTAAGTCTTTTCAGCTGAATTTACCAGTTCATGTGGATCAAAACTAATCCTTTCCTTTTCTAAGGTTTGTTAACGCATGTCTCACACTTCAGTAAATGGGACTAGTGGAGTATAGATTTAAGAAATATTTTCTTTCTTTTTGTGTGCTTAGCTGTATCCAGTTTGATGATTAACCAAAGTTGTATGAACAGAGTCACATGAATGGGTTAAAATCAACCAATCATAAACATCTGCTGTCAATCGAAAAATTGAAATTAATTTTCATTAAGGTCACACCCCATTTTTTTAAAAGAATTAGGCAAGACTTTACAGAAAAAAAAAACAAAAAACAATTGTGAATGCTCCTGTTTTTCACTTCTTTTTGGTTTTTTCCCAGTTCCAATTATTTTTTTCTCTCTAAAATTTTCGAAAAAGATTCAAATAAATTTCTACACTTGATTCAAAGGCAGCTTAGGTTCCAAATTTTACAGTCATAAATATGTGTGAGAGAATTTTTGATCCATTGAAGTAAATTGCAAAAATCCCTTGGCCTTCAATAAGTTCAGGAATAAAAGCCATGTTCTCTTCTAAAATTCTCTTGAAGATCTATATTTTTCTGTCACTGGCTTGGAATTTTTTGACATTAACCGGTACATTTCTCTCTTCCTTGATATGTATGTTTACAGGGAGGAGGAAACAAGCAGAACTGCATATGCTAAAGCAGAGCACCTAAGATGAAGGTTTTTTTCAGTAAACAAGATAGTGCTGAGAGAACCGGTCAGTGTCACTGCAAAGGTGCGGCCTTAGAAAGCTTGTGACAAGCCTGGGAAGTTCCTGGTGGCTGATAAAATAGAAACACCAGACCGAGGAAGAGAAAGAAGAACTGAAAAACTACAAAACAGAATTCTAAGTCAGTGAGGAGTTTATGCAGCAAATCCTCCTGGATCCTTTATCTGGGGCATACAATGGACTCAAGGTGACTGGATACCAATTTAATCAGCACTGATTTTAAAACTCTGAACAACTTAATAGCTTTCTATGATGAGATGATTAGCTATGCAGCTGATGGGAAAGAACTGGATGTCATTTACCCTGTCTTTGCTACAGTTTTCAGGGAAACTCAGAAAGTTCAACAAGTGCAAATGCAAGTCCTGTGTCTGGGATGGAATATCATCAGGTAACAAAACTGGCTGAGGAAAAGTTCAGAAAAGTGAGCAATGAAGGTCAAGGGCATTACTGGGCTTCATTAGAAAGCGAGGCCAGCAAAATAAGGGAAGTGATTCTTCTGTACGCAGCACCTGAGACTCCATCCAGAGCATTCTGTGCAGTTTTGGGATCCCCAATACAAGGAAGATTTTGATAAATTGGGCAAGTCAAGTTCAGGCACACAACATGCAAAGAAAGGTTGGCAACATGGGCTTATTCAGGGGTAAGTAGAGAAAAGTAAGGGAGTGAATTTACTGCTGTCTTCAGCCAGCAAAATATTCTGAGTATTTTGTTCCTCTAAATGTCACATAATTAAATGCTTAATCCACTTTTCTTCATATTGCTCCAGGGCATAAACACTGATATTTCTAATTCCTGCATCAATACAGGCCTGGTCTGGCTGGCTTGAAAGCACTTTTGCAGAAAATTACTTAGGGAGCAGGTGGACACAAGCTGACCATGAGCCATCAACGTTCCCAGTGGCAAAGGAGACGCCCTGCTTCCTGGGCTGTGTTTAGGGCACCACCAGCACATCAAAGGAGGTGATCTTTTCACTGTGAGGGATGTCAAACACTGGCATAGGTTGTCCAGAGAGGTTGTGTAGTCTTCAGCCTTGGAGATATTCCAGACCTAACTGGAAAGGGATCTGGTGGCCAGCTTTAGGTAATACTCCTTGAGGAGAAGAGTTGAAGTAAACCATTTCCAGAGGCACCTTACAGCCTCAAACACTCCATAATTCTGAAAAGAATAATGCAGATAACAACATAAAAACGTTAAGCATGTCAGAAAATAGCAAGATTACTTCTTTCCTGTAACATTCATGTTCTGAAAACCATACAAGCAACTTGAACAGAATAATTGACTCAAGAAATCAATAGGGTTTCTCAGAAAATCTGCTTCCACTGTGCCGATAAAGCCTTTGATAAAACATGCCTTCATGGGCATTGAAACAGAGTTAATAAGAATCTCTTTGAAGTGAAAAAGACTAGTTTAGTCTGACAAAATATCAATAGCAAGCATGACCATTTCACATGTGGTGCCAAGTCATTCAATAACCACAGTCATTCTACTTCAGAAGATCATTAGTTTCCACAGTCATCTTCCTATCTAGGAAGTCAATAGAAGCTTCACCTGGAACAGATTTGTTCTACCTCGTGTTTTTTCAGCATAGACTGTGCAAGAAAACAACAGGAAAAGCACAGCAAATGCACTCTTATCTGATCTTAGGGTTTTTTTTTCAAATCTGAATCTGTAGAATAGACCACGGACTTCACTTACTACCTACAAACACTCCTTAAAAACCCGAACTTAACTGATTCTTCTCTCACAATCCCCCTTTCAAAATAAACACTTCTAATTTGAAGTCAAACTAAACTAAAACTAAACTATAATAAAAATTTTCCACATCCCCTAAACTATCTAAATAATATCCTATAAAAATGGCAACTTGAAGGAACTTTAGAGTTGGCAGGATTTCCTTGAACTAACAATAGTTTTTTCCCCAGTCACTTTATTGAAGGCGATCGGTTCATTTGTGATACAGGTAGGAAGAATGTGGATTAAAAACTATGGTACAAATCTATCAGAAGCAATAAGTCTAACAAATTTAATTTCTGAGGGTATTTGTCTTTAGCTCTCAATTTACTTATTACAATTTTGAACCTACTAAATTCTGAATGCTCGATTCTGTAAGAATATGATTCCTGCTACAACTTGATATTAAGACCAATTATTATGTCATAGTGAATGTCACATTGCCATTTTAGTTTCTGAACTTCCAAATGAAGTGCCATTTGAATAGCCAAAACAACACGCTTCATTGTGAATCACAAAAAACCAAGAAACACATTTTACATTTTATGATAGATGTTAATATGATACATTTTATTAAATAATGTATAGCTTTCCCATGTGGTATTTTTTAGTTTTTAGAATAGGTCATCTGTGTTTGGAAATCTGCTGTTTTTACAGAAGGTATAATGTGATGTATTGCCAAGGAAAGACACTAATCCTCTTTTTAGACAATATTTACATTGGCTTCTCCATACAGGTGATTCACTTGGATTACATTGCCTGAATCTGCATCAATGATTACTCTGTACAGGAAAACAAACGAGATCCAGGAATTTATTATACACATAGGACAACACATTTTAATGTAACAGATAATACTATGAATTTAAGTCTAGATAGTCTTGCAGCAGCCATCTCTTGGCTTACATATCAAAGAAAAACAGATGGAAGGTGAGAACTGGTGAAGAACTGGTAATTTGTGCAATAAAAACATGATTGAGTACAGGGCGTACAGCATGGTAAAGGCAGAGAGACAAGTGGAAAAACATGCTTGGACTGAAAATAAAGTAGGAATCAGCAAAAGAAGGCAGAAAACAAAGAGAAAACATAAGTAATACTGCAGTTATTGAGAATAAAAAATTAATTCGCTATAGAATAAGAAGAAATATACACAATACCATATTGGCAGAAGTTTTTTGCTATACTGCAACAAAAAATAAGTGTCCAAATAGAAACACTAAAAGTGTAATTAATAATGAAACTATGGGGGGAGAAAAAAAAAGTAAAATTCAGAGAATTTTTTTCCTCTATCAGTTTTGAGTAAATTTTGAAAGTTATCAATGTTTGATGTTATCTCATACTTGCTCAGTGTTGTTTCAGTGATCTTACTACTTCATTAACAGTCTTTGTGGTGTTACCATTTTGGTTCCACTCTTCTGAGCAGTAGAGAGTGATACCCTCAAATTTTGTCCCTTCTTTTCCAATCTAATTTGTATTTTTTTCTTCTGCCATCACTTTCCTGTACAGCTAATTTCCTTTGAAATAGTGTATTGACCCAGAGGCAATGGGCACAAAAGGAAACACAGGACGTTCTTTCTGAATAGCAGAAACACTTTTTCACTGTGAAGGTGACTGAGTACTGGCACAGGCTGTCCAGGGAGATAAGGAATCTTCACCCTTGAAGACACTCAGAAGACAAGTACACACGGTCCTCTGCCACCTGCTCTAGGCGGCCCTGCTTGAGCAGTAATTGGACAAAATGACCTCCAGAAGTCCCCTTCCACCTCAGTCATTCAGAGATTCTGTGATGTCTTCTTTCCAATGAGTTTATTCAATCTTCCTTTTGCATTTTTTCCATTTAAGTTGTTTTATTAGGTTCTATGCCACCATTTACTATTCTGTAAATGCTACTCTGCCCTTCTAACAACCAGAATCCTGATTTATCTTTGGGAGTGTTCCCAAAGCAATTGCTGAAGGAAATAGGTGCAATGAAGCTTTTGGAAAAAGAATTATCTGCTACAGATAGAAATGTAATAGCCTAGACTGACTCCATGTGGTGGGACAACTGATCCCAGCACAAGAGAAGTCTTCAGGATAGAGGGCATGAAGGTAAGACACTTAGGTGAACATTTAAATCAATATTAAAACACTGGTTTTTCTCTTTTCATAGGAGGAAGTCTTAAAGAGTTCCATTCTTCAGACAAAACATGCCCTCTTTGATGTGAAGGCATCACATCAGTCTCAACTGAAGTTGCCCCTGAAATGTGAAATGTGGTTATTCTTTTGCTCTTGCATGAGAATGGTAACCATTACCATATTTATCCACTGAAATCTTATTTGTCCTTTCTTGTTCTTGCAGATCTTAATGTGAATTTACTTTCATGCCAAGGAATGATTGTTTACTGGTATTTTGCTGGGTTTTTTAAAAGATTGATATTATCTTTTATGCTTTGTCTCCCCATATTCTAATGACAGAACAATCAAGTTGAATTCAACTGGGTACCTGAAGTTATACAAGAGAAACATTGGAATAGGGGACTGAATAATGACGCTCCAGAACAACTTAGGGGCATGAACAAGGTATGGGATTCATGCCACCAAACCCTGTTGTTTGCTCAAAGCAGATGTCAATATGAGAGCTAGTCAGTCTAGGCTCTCCAATAAGTTCGGGAAGAAATTGGCACTTAGAGGAAACAGATCATCTTTTCAGATGACTGCTTCAAAATAATACAAATTGAGCACTGGAAATGCCTTCTTTTCACTTTGAATATAAAGGGAACACAAGGGAACTAGCTGAGGTATAGATATTTAAAAAGTTGGAACCAAGATTTGGTCAGTTGAACCCCACAAATTCTGTTGCAGTGTTGGATTTGCAGTTAAAATTTATTGCAGAGGATTTAAAGATGTGAATATATTTTCCAAACCCTTTCTAAACAGTAGCATTTAGGAGACAGCATGAAGATATTTTAACAAGATAATATGCTGCATAAAAACCCCTGCAATGGAAAGCACAAAGTTACTGAAATTAATTACACATACTTCAAAACTCATTTGGCACAAGAAGTTGTGACTCTGGTCTTAATTTTCTAGTTAAGGGTCATTTTCTGTTCTCTGCATGTTTTGAGATTATTTCTAAACAGTGTTACACTTCAGAGCTTAAAAATCCCTTATGCCAATATAATTTTGCACTTACTAGAATTGATTTTGTTTTGTGGGTAACGGTCTGGAAAAAAGAAGTTTCTTACCACATCTAACTCAAAAGCACCTTAAATGTTCATAAAAATCTTCAGCATTGTGCTACAGCAAGCACCACACAAGGAGGCATATTTCCCAGGTCAGAACATTCCAGCTAAACATCCAATCAATTAAGAAGACCACAGGAAGGCAACATGCAGAGAAATACTTGGCTCTGTACCCAAAGAAATTAGAATGCAAATCCTAATAAACAGAGCCACAATTTGAAGGCTGGTGTCCTGAACCACAGCAGGTTAGAAAGGCCTGTTCTAGATGAAGAAAATTAAAGGTCGTGTTTATCTTTTTTGAAAAAATAACAAAAAGCTTTGGCAGTTTAAATGTCCAGCCTTTGCAAACACAGCGTAGGTTTCCACTTCTCTTTCATTTTCACAGAGATGTACCACCTTCTGTAAATCTCTCTTCTAATCCCTTCAAACACTAAACTAGTGATCTGTGTAACCTCAGCTGCATGACAGAGAAAACAGTCCTCTTGCAATACTACTTGCAGATTATATAAACTCTCTTCTGGCCTTAGCATCAAAGAGAACAAAATGGAGAGGAAAAATACAAGAGGTATCTTCATAACAAATGACTGAATAAAGAGAATATATACCAGGTCACAGTTGAAATCTTGTACTTGGTCTCTTGGAATCACAACTTCCTGGACCTGAAAAGAATTTCTTCTTTAATCTCCTCTTCACCAGTCTTTACATTCAAAAAAGGAAACATAATTTGGCCTAGTTTTTCCTTACTTCAGCAAGGATGTGTGTAGCTCTTTTTAGTTAAATTTTAGTGAAGTCACTAGAATAACCTGATTTATTTAAAGTTTATTAAAAAAAGGATTCCACATTAAAAAAATCCAATAGACTAGGCATTTTATGAATAATTAAATTGCAGGAGGAGCTGAATCGGGACTCTTGCTGCATATAAAGGATGAAATTTTGGGTGAAAAATTCTCACTGAAATTTTCACAATGCTAGTAACAATTTACATCTGCATGTAAAGCCCAACCTGCTTAAGAAATGAAACAGCACAATGAGGAAACCACCTGGTTGTATTGCAAAAGCACCTTGGTTAGATTTGTATTTATTCTCTATAGGAAAAATAGGGATACTACAATAAAAATATTCTTAATCTGAATTTATGCCTCAGCACACTCTTACATTTCACTGTTGGAGTCTGCAATATGTCTGTGTGTATTGTCCAAGTCTCTGAATTATCTTGTAAATATGGTGATTTTATCTCCAGTAGCAAACCAACCCACTGTAACTCGTAATAGTAGTAAGACTAAATGAGAGAACTGCACAGCCTGATGATGGGCACAAGAAAATCAACACACAGAGCAATTTACTGGAGAAAAGAATCCGCATAATTATATGAAATAAATACTGGGCCATTTCAGACCAGTACGTTCAGATCACAGAATTTGCTGCTTGCAGCAGACAGGTAATAAAGGTACATGTATTTTCTGAGACTGGTGGCTAGCTGACAAAATACAATCTCCCCACAATTCTCCAAAGCACAGTTAATAACATATTCTATCAAGCCCAAAGATAATTGTCCTCATTGCATAATCAAGCAAAAATAATTTTGATAAAGTTAACAATAGCAGTGAAAAGGTTAAATATATAGATTTGGATATGCTTTCTTTATATCCATATCTTCCATAAAAATGTCTTTCTTTCCTCACCAGAAGAATGCGTGACCTCCTCTCAGACTTGAATAACTTCAGTTTAATAAACAGTCTCAAAAGAACAGATGGAATTTTATTTCTTAGTGCCCAATTAAAACATGGATATGACTCTTATTGAAGACATTTTAAAACCATTTCCTGCATATAAAAGCAAAGTATCACAAAAGCATTGTCATCACTAAAAACATCCATAACTGTCATTATGAAAAAAAGAGAGATAAATCAAAATACTTTTAAGATTACTGGATGCCCAAAAACTTATTCATCTGGAAAATTATTCAGAACGAAAATAAATTATTTCATACAAATTCTTGGAAACAAGACACACTGTACCTATGTAATGGTGTCATGCCCCTACCACATGAATCAAATTCCATGACAAAAAATGACAGATACGAGAAAGAGTACGCAAATTTTGTTCTTCCTGACACTTTTACCCTGAAAAATACTTATTATCATAGAATCATGGAATTGTTTAGGTTGAAAAAGACTTTTAAGTTCATGAAGTGCAACCGTTAATCTAAACCTGGCAAGTCCACCACAAAACCATGTCTCTCACTGCCACATCTACACACCTTTTAAACACCTCTAGGGATGGTGACTCAATCACTTCCCTGAACCTGTTCCAGCATTTCACAACCTTTTTGGTATGGAAATTTTTCCAAGTGTCCAATCTAAACCTCCCCTGGCATAATTGGGTCTTTTTTCCTATTTACCTATTGTTTGATTCTCAAATTATCATTTTGATTATGATAAACATTTATTAATAATTAGTTTTTCAAAGCAATTAAAAAAAAAATCCAGCACTGGTATCTTGGAAGATTAATCCTTGTTTTTGATATGTGGTTATCTGTACTATTTAACCATACACATGGATAAAATAAAATTTCTGGAGTCTAGAGACCTAGGATTATGATTTCTATATGACTAATATGACATTTTTATGTGATCATATAATTTGATGAATTATTTTAGTGAAATGTTTGTGACACAAGAGAACTGTAATAGGTTTTAATTATTGTTTTGTTAGAGGAAGATTATGAAGATGTGTCAAATTGTCTGATGATTAACTTTGCATGGCATTTCTAAACTCTTAAAATCTTCCTCTATCTTTGGTTTAACAATGTTTTTAAAAATCCCTATGCATGCCTATATTTTACAGAGCAAATATATTTTACAGTGACACAACAATGCTGCAGGCTCATGAAAGCAGAAACTCCTTGTTTGAAGAAGGTTAAAGTTTTCTCACTGGGGTGTAACAACAGGCTAGTTTAAACAGGCTAAATTTATGTGCCATGTTTCACCACCAATTCCATAAAAAAAAAAAAAAATTAAAAAGGGATAAAACATAGAATCTGTACTCATTGGGGAGCAACAAACTGCAACAAAAACAACTTAAGAGATGATGCAGTGCTACTGCTTCCTTTCTGGAGGGCTGAACTTCCTACAGAAGGATCCTACCAGACCCTGCTTGAGAAAGGCAGCTGACTCCTGCTGACATAGGAGGATTCTGCAGCCAAATGGGATGTGTCACAGAGTTACCGTTGATGAGCCTGGGAAAATCAGGGGAGTGCCAAGAGATGCCAACACTGAGCCAAAGGAGAGTTAAGGGGATGTACCAGCCAAAGAGGGGTTCCAGCACCCCAGCTATAGGAAAGGGTATCAAGAGGAAACCTCATTCCCAAGACCTTTAAGATCAAGTCCAAACATAATTAACACTTGACTCAATGATCCTAAGGATCTTTCCCAATCTAAAGAATTCTATGATTCTGTGATTCCCTGCTGACAAAAGGGGAAGATGTCCTTGCCTCCTCTGCGGTGTCAGCACAGACGTTTCCCTGAGTTGATTCAATGCCCTGAGCCAGCAGCCATGTCACTGTTGGTACAGAGAGGTACTTTGTACCCAAGTACACAGACAGATCAAGAAGTAGCCAGGAGGCCAGGAACAGACTGCAAGACAAAAGTGAGGGCAAAAAACAGGACCTCTCCTTTTTCAAGGGAGTAGAACTACTCAATCCCCCTGGTGAAATCACAGCCTAAGAGCTAAAGGGATCAGACTGTTATCCATGTGCTCTGTATGGAAGAGGCTGGTTGGAGAAATACTGTGTTTCTTCTGCATCTCCCTCCTGTAACACATTGCTTGGCAAAGTTCATTATTTAATTCATTGCAAGCATGGAAGAAAAGTATGCTGGTGCCAAGACCTAATTTTCTGGTACCTGCTAAAAGGCTTAATTCAGTATTTTTTCACCAAAGATTCCTGGAAGTCAAACATTCATTATTCAGTCCAAAACTGACAAGCTAGAAGCACATTTTGCAGGAAGCACATTTTGCAGGTGGAAGATGTTTTACTGCATTTCTTAAAATTCCAGATTTGATACTTCCACAGAGTTCTTAGCATAGATGCTTATGCAATAAGCTCTTCCTCCATATGGGCACAAAAATTGCCATTCTTCAAATGGCACATGTGCTCGTGAACATAGAAATGCAACAAAGATTAGAAGATTTAAGGCACAGTGCGTGCTTCAGAAGCAAGGGAGAAATCTTTCAAAAATACAAACACTTAAGCTTAATTTTATGGCCAGACTCCAAACTGGTCATGTTGACTTGTTGAAGGAGCAGGAAGTTGTGGGTCCCAGTTCTGTATCATGGGGCAGCTCTATTTAAATGCTCAGCAATATATTATAATGTAGCTAACAGAGACGACAGTAAGGGAGAATAGGAAACGAAGGAGGAAAGAATAAAAGCAGGCTAAATAACATTGTTTTAAACACAGTTCTCCTGTACTTTCTACTCTGTGTTGTGGCTGTTGTTCTGTTTATTTTCCTTCTCAGCTCAATTACACCAGGCCCAGCTAGGTGGAATTATAGGCATGTGGGATGAACAGCTTCTATTTACTGCAGTTATTTTCTCTCTTGCAATGCTATTAACCACAAGGAGGTCTTGCCCAAAGAGTTATCAGAAGTATTCTGATCATCTCAGTAGCACCCACAGCATCCAGAGGGCTATATTGTTATTTTCTGGTTTGTAATTTTTTTTTTCATTTTTCTGACCTAAAAGCTTTCTGTTGAACAACTGTGTTTACATATTGCCAAAGATCCCAACTGTTTAATTAGTGCTGAAATTGTCATTCCTTTTGTCATTTACACAGCTAGGAAAGTCAAAGTTAGGTCTCATTGCTATAACACAACATATTTGAGTCTGGGTAATTAAGAGATGTAGAAAAAAAATTTATAAGGAATTTTTTTTTTCTCTGCCTTCACTCACAGGGAAAGCAGGGCAGACTTTTTTCTTGGAAATGAACCAGTTTTTCTGGAGTTGAAGAGAATGTTGTTGTATATAGACCTATTATTGAAATACAGTCCTCTAAACCATCCCTGGCTTATTTGCAGGCAGGACAAGTCCCATTAACTCTCTCAACTAAAAAAGAAAAATCACACTCATTCTCCTTTCTCTACTCACTGTAAATTTTCATGAAGGGAAAAAAAAATCAACCCTGCCAGCTTCTTGAACAGGTTGAGACAGCATAGGAAAATTCTGAATTTGCAGCACTGAAGAGGTCTTCCTTTTATAAATGCACTTGGATTCCTAACTCTGCGTCAGAAGATCCTGACCCTATGTGTTGGGTTTGCATGGCAAGGTTTTGGTAGTGGCAGAGGATACAGGGATGTCTGTGAGATGCTGCCAAAAGCTTCCCCATGTCCGACAGAGCCAATGCCAGCCAAGAGGAACCCGCTGCTGGCCAAAGCTGAGGCCTTCAGCAACAGCCCATCAGCATCTCTAGGACAACCAACGTAATTAAGGAGAAGAAAAAAACTGAAACCACAGAATACCAGAGAGAGAACTGAGAATATGTGTATGAAATATACATATGTATATATACACAAATATTAAATATGTGAAAGAAACCACTCTGCAAGCACCAAGGTCAGCAGAGGAGTGAGAGGAGGTGCTCCACGTGCCACAGTATGTTTGCTGGCAGGACTTGTGATCCCTGGGAGGGACCCACGCTGGAGTAATTTGTGACAGGGACTTTATAGAGGGGAAGAGGTAGAGAACTCTGAAGTTCAGTCCAGAAAAGAGGGGATGGAGGGGAGGATTTTTACTTTTACTTCTCATTGCCATACTCTGGTTTGATAAACAATTTCCCTACCCTTATCTCAACCAATGAGCCTTTCATTAAGTTTTCCCTCCCCTGTTCATCTGGGGAGGGGATTAACATAGCAGCTTCCCTGGGCAGCATGCATCCAGCCAGGGTCAGCACTACCATGAAACTCTTGATGCCTGCTCAGAATACAGCTCCACAGCACCTCAAGCCAACCTAAGGTGCAGTACAATATTACTGCCAACTAGCTGTGCTTCCTTATGTCCTTCTTTGTTGGTGGCTTGTGATGATAACCACATCAAACAACCTAAAAGGAAATTTTTGGGTTTTGCCAAATCAGTTTCCCAAACAGATCCTCTACCTGGTCACAAGTGTTGGTTCCTTTGCTTGACAGAGGACAAGACCATGTGGCCAGAACACAGGACAGCCAGGCCTGACTTTAGACTCAGCACTATGGCACATATGTTCAAACTGGATTTAACCAAGTAAATCTGGGTACTAAACACAGTCCAGTTCCATCAACATGAAGATTTGGATCTGCTTATTTCCTCAGAGGGGAAGTACTTATAGTGAGAGGCCAGAAATGAAGTGCTGAAAAGATGATTCTTTTATTTCACATCTGCAATCATGACCTTGGAACAGCAGATAAGAGCTACATAAACCAAAGCCATAACATCATACATACATAAAGAAACAGCTGATTTTGAAAAGGGCAATAATAAATACAGGATGACATTTAGCTACACTAAATGCAAGGTTAAATATTAAGTGATGACTATTAATTAGTTCCAATTTCAGGTCTGATCTCTTAAAAGCAGGGGGATGAAATGAGATCATGAATGGATTACAAAATGTGTACAACCCACAAATTTGATACAGCTATGAAAAAAGACACAGTAACATAAATGCAGGAGATACTGGGAAATATGAATGCCATTGGACAAGTTGATAGTGAACTTCTTGGGTTTTCAATTGTTTTTTTTCAGTTTGGGCTGTGTTCATATAAGCACAGCACAAGGACGTAAAGCTGAATTTCATGCCTGGGCAACAAGCCAGTCCACAGGGAAAAAATTAATTACTCCAATGTATCAATTGGCTTTTTTACAGCATCTTATCTACCTTAACCCTAATGAGACCCCAGTGAAGATGAGCACGACAAAGTGCTTTGCCATGACCAGTTTGGCAAGCAGTGTGTGACACCAAGCATTTCATCTGCAGTGAATGCTATCCTTCCTGCAGAGAGCAGAAACTGGGGGAAATATAAGGGGAATCTGACAAAATATCTTCTATAATGATAATATGGACCTATCAGAGTTGAAAACTTGGTCATCATCTGTATTAACAGATAAATGAGTATTAAAGACAAAAACTGCTTTGCAGTTCCATGCCACCATATTAAAGAGAAGTACATTTGTCAGAGGTCATAGACAAACAAAACTGGAACCTGCTGTTTTTCTGCCACAGAAGTATCCATTACTACCCAAACAAAACTCCAGTTCTAGCTCCTTCATCACAAGGAAGATGTGAACAGTTTTATATATTAATGGGATAGGAATCAATGTTTGCATCCACTTTTGACTGTGTAACTCCAACAAGCATCTACAGACCATTTTGGTTTGAGAGCAAAACAGGATCACAAAATTGTTATGGTTGGAAAGGACCTCTGGACATCATCTACTCCAAACCCCCTCCAAGGCAGGGGCACCTAGGACAGATTGCACAGGAACGTGTCCAGGTGGGTTTTGAATGTCTCCAGAACGAAAGACACCACGATCTCCCTGGGCAGCCTGTTCCAGTGCTCTGCCACCCTCAGTGTAAAGAAGATTTTCCTCATGCCGAGATGGAATTCTTGTGCTTTAGTTCCTGGCCATTGCTCCTCACTCCATCGTTGGGCACCACTGTAGTCTGGCACCATTCTCTTGGCTCTCGTCTTTGGGGCATTTATGTGGACTAATGAGATTCCCTCTCAGTCATTTCTCCAGACTGAACATGCCCAGGCCTTCTCTCTGTTGTTCCAGACCCCTCATCATCTTTGTGGTCCTGCGCTGGACCCTCTCCAGGACCCCCTTGTCTTTTGCACTGGGCAGTCCAGAACTGGACGCAGCACACCAGACGTGGCCTCCTGTTACCAAACTTCCCTCTCCTACATCCTCCCTGTGTGTTCGCAACCCGCCGACCCCACGGCCCTGTCCTGTGCTGCCCGGCCCAGCCTGGCTCCCTCCCCGTCCCGCCTGCACCTCCCTCCAGCGCCTACGGAAGTGCCGGGTGCCGGGATCGGGGTCCTATCTCAGCTGAGGAAGAGCCGGAGCTACTGCCTCATTCAAAATTCTCCCTGCCGTTCTCTGATGCGCCTTGCCCAACCCTCAGACTCTCTTTCTCCCAGCTGCAGTGAGGTACTGAAGAAAAACGCGGCCATTCCCTGCCTCATAGCGGATCGGCGGGGCATGATATCTTCCATTTGTGGTCAGGCGCCCTACGAGCAGCTCAGGCCGGCGAAGGCCCCCGTGCTGCGGGCGGCGCTGACGTGTCGGTGGGAGCGGCGGCACCCCCGGCAGCGCCATGTGAGTGAATGAGGGAGGGAGGGACCGCACGGGGGTCCCGCAGCCCCACGCCCTGCCGCACCCTGCACTAACCCCTGCTCTCTCCACAGGTCGAAGGTCACCTTTAAAGTGACGCTCACCTCGGACCCTCGGTTGCCTTACAAAGTGTGAGTGCCGGCGCTGCGTGGGGCGGCGGGGAAGTGGAAACGGGGCGCATCACGAGTGGTGTCCAGTGGCCGTCCCGGCGGGGCATTCCGCCAGCGGGAACGGCGTTTGTCTCCCTCCGTGTGGAATGACAGGCCGTGTCCGTGCTCAGCCCCGCGCTCAGGGCTTTCCCGCTTTGCCCCACTGCCGTGTGTGACCCCCACAGAGTCACAGAGTCATTCAAAAGAGTGAATTGAAAAGACCTCTGAGATCATTGAGTCCAGCCTTTGCACGATCACTGCCTTGGCAAGCAGATCGTGGCACTACGGGCGCCTCCAGGCCTTTCTTAAGCACCTTCCTGGGCAGCCCGTTCCAATGTTTGACAACCCTTTCCTTGAAAAATCTCTCCTGATGTTACACCTGAACTATCCCTGCCACAGCTTCAGCCCGAGTTTTCTCCTCCTGGAAAGGATATTGCTGTGGAGTTTAATCCCACACCCCCTGAGACTTGTCACATCTGCTGAAACTTAAAGGTGTTCCCATTCTCTGCTAAAAATGCTTCTCTCGAAGCATCTCACACCCACCAGGGACCTGTTCTCCCCTTGAATAGTGCTTACACAGCTTTGCCAAAAGTGCTTCCATTGGTAAAAGGGAAGTTTCAATCAGTAGATGAACTCTCTTTTGGTTTGTTTTGGCAGCCACGTATTAACTTGTGTTGTGGTTTCAGGTTAAGCGTGCCTGAGAGCACACCTTTCACGGCTGTCCTCAAGTTTGCTGCAGAAGAAGTAAGTAGAGAGTGAGGATGTTGGTTTTTAACGTTTTGCATGTTATTGAAAGCAAAAGCTTTTTAATGATAAAAGTGCAGTAGTTAATTTAGCACATGGAGCTGCTGTGTGTTACAGATGGCCACAAGCTTTACTGGCCTCAGTGGCAACCTGGCAGAACTTGCGGAATCCTAAACTTGGTGATCCTTGCACAATTTATGCATCACAGATGGCATTGAGGTGCTTTCTGGTTTTTGTAATTAACTATTTCATATTAGTGATGTAAACATTTGTGACAGTGAAGAGAATTAAAAGGTACTGCTATTGGACACTTAATATTGAAATTTCTTATATGGAATATCAGAAAAATTCTTCAGAATTATCCAGGAAACTCTTAAACTCTTTTCACATTCAGTTCTAGTGATCTTTGACTTTGGAAGACGCAGAGTTTTTAATTGTGGAAGGTATTGAGATCAGCCACATGGGATAGATTAAAAAACTGACTTAAGGGAAGGAGATCTGGATAGTGTGTTCTTTGGCTTCTGTGTATTGATCTTTCACATGAACTCCTCTATCATTAGGTGTTTAAATTGCCCACATAATGCATTAGAAGAGACGTATCATGTTGTTTCAGATTAAGCATGCAAAGATGAAGAGACATTCACTGGGTGTAAAGAGTAAAATCAAGTGCTCAGAAGCATGATGGGTCTCTTCATCTAACTGGCAAAAAATCAGCCGAAAGTCTGTTCTTGCAATTCTCCCTCTGTCTTTTTAGGAAAACCTAGGAAGTTTTGGGTTATTGAAAATTTCTTTTATTTGAGCTTTCTAATTGTAATAAAACAGTTGGGAAGGAAAACAGACTCCACTTCTTGAGTTTCCTTACGTTGCTACTGTTACACCACAATGTGACAGAAGTTGCTAGAGGAAACGCAGCTTCTGGGGGGGTTGTGGATTGGTTTTGTTGTAAATTTATTCAAAGAGAACATTATACAGAATATTGCTTGCTGTTAAAGATAATTATTTAATTGGGGGGTTTTACCATGTTTTCCCCGTTACTTTTACTCTGTATTAATACAGCTGTGCCAGCACAACCCATACATAGAGACCTAGACTGAAAAGCCTAACAAACAGCTATGAGGTACCAGAAATGAGTGTGACTGAGTAGTTGGAGATGTTGGAAGGGAGGTGCCACTTCTAGTGGGGATTGCCATTGAACCTGTTAACTTCACTCACTCATGGAACCACAATGTTAGTTAGTGATAGGGTTATCTGTGAAAGGGATTTATTTAAGGAATCATTGCTGACTTGAATATTCAATGAATATGACTTGAATATTTAGCAAACCATTCTTTTAATTGGTGTATTTTGAGTATCTGTGGGAGTTTTGCTGTTTGACCTCAGGCTATTCTGATCAGCACTGAAACTTTTTGCATCTCTTTGAAACCAGGCAGAATGAAGTGCTTTGTGAAATAGAACGGAAAAAGGTTGTTAAATTTTTCCCCAGGAATGAAGCCCCTTGTGAACTGGCATTGAAAAGAATGATGGATAACTTTTGTGCTATATGAGTGTTTTTTCATTCCTTGAACTGCATAGCTTAACATTAACTTACGCAGAGTATTGTGATCCAAGAACCACTTTCACAGTACCTTAAATTATACATATATGGAAAAGATCAAAATTTGGGCAAAGTTGTTAGTTGTTTAGTTAGAAGTGCATTATCCTCTCAGTGGTTAAAACTCTCAGGGCGGAGAAATGTTTAAATTCTGGCTACTTAGCCTTATCAAGTTTCTACTGAGACATCTCTCAAAAACTTAAAATTTGCCAAAATCATAACCAGACTTGCCCTGGTTAGGAAAAAAAACTCATTTATAATATGTGGTATCTGCTGTGTTTTTCCCTTCACATTTTAGAGCTACCTGGTAAATGTCTCAGGTGTACATATGCACAACAGTTAGAAAAAAAATCTCCATTGCTTTTGTGTAATTACTACTAAAATAGTCATCCATTTCCATTAAATAAAGTTAGTTATATTTATAAATATGAAGGAACTATTTTCTCTWTTTTTTGTACCTGARCCAGCTAAAATTATAATTTTAATATTACCCAGATATTTTCTGCTTTAACTGTRTCTCTTATGCTGTTTTGTCCTACTTTTATTTCCTTTAGTTCAAAGTTCCTGCAGCAACAAGTGCCATTATAACAAATGGTAAGAATATAATTTATATGCTTTTCATAGTTTTAGTTTTGAAGTTTCATTTAATGTTTATTGATAAAAATCAATGCTATCTCATGTTTCACAAATGCTAAAATCTGCAAATTGAATTTAATAATATTGCAGCATTATTTAAATTTCTTATGCATGGGGTGACGATACTAAACCACTAACTCAGTTTTGTCCAAATACATAGCTTGGACTTCCCTATGCTGAAGGTTTCTTGTCGGTTCCCATGTTTTTGGCTGTAGGAAATAGCTGCTTGATGGCCTGATGTAGTAGTTGTATCTTGCTGGTATGTTTTTCAAGCTGCAAGTTTAATGCAATAAATTGTAATATGTCTGTTTCATCTTCTTTTTTCTTTCTTTTTCCTTCTTCCTAGATGGTATAGGAATAAACCCTGCACAGACAGCAGGTATGTTACTGTGTATGAATCCCAGTATTTAAAACTTGTTATTTTTCTTTCAGTCTAATGTATAGTGCATGGGGTTGTATTACAATTTAGGTTTTGACTTCTGAGATGGGAGGAGCATTACCCAATAGTTGAAAGCTACAGTCATTGTAGTGTGTAAAAGGTTTGGATTTTTTGTTTGGTGTTTTTTTATTTCTGTGAAAAAGTTGGAAGTTTCTGGTCTTCAGAGCTTTGTATTTAATGTGCACTCTAAAAGCAATGCTGTATTACGTCCTACTGCAGTAATAACAGCCAGCTATATTTCCCCCCTGCTCTAATTCAGTAGTACTTGATGTTCTAGCAGCACTTCTCATCAGATACGTTAAAAAGAGTAAGAGTTTTAGAGCAGGAACTCCCGGGGCATTGGAGAGTGTGCTTTCAGAAGAGTTGCATTGGATCTAGGTGATCATAAAGGTCTCTTCCAAATCAAACACTTTTTTGATTCTTGCTGATAGCTCTCTTGTTCCCACAAAGGGGTTCTTGTCAGAAATCCTTGATTTCAAATGTCAAGGCTGGCTAAGAGAGAAGAGCTCATCTCTTTGTCACAGGAAGGTGTAAGGTCCTTCCCCATCACCTCCTGAAATACATGGAAACAGAGTACAGAGGTTGAATTGTACGGATAATGGTCTGCTGTCTGGAGGCAGATTGTGTGGACTTGTTTTTGAAAAGCTATACTTTTAAACTAACGGGGAAATAATTGCAGTAATCTAAAACCATTTGAGAAGAGAGTGGAACAGATTATTTTTATAGAAAGATATGAACATTTCTTACCTACTAAGTACTAATAAAAATGGCCTTGCTACTTATGGAATCCAGTCATCCAGTGAAAACTGAATAACTTCACTCGTGCTTGCAAACATCATGAATGGTTGATGGAGACTTGCTGCTATTCTGGTTGTTACATGAAATCCATGCATCTGTCCATCTGTCTCATTTATGCCTTCTGACTGCCAGTCATTACTGAAGGTACACAGGAAAAGAACCCGAGGTGTTATCAGCACACTTAGCTGTGTAGATTAGAGAGTATAAAGTAAATCTTTGCAGAGCACAGAACAGAATCTGATGGTGAGAAGAGCAGTTGGTTGGCATTAGTTTGGGTAATTTCTTGGAGTTGTTAAAGAAACCATTTAAGTGTAGAGACCTATTTCTGAGGTCTTTGATTGCATCAACAACATTTTGACCAAATAAGTGTTTGTCTGTCTGCTCCACCAGAGACTTGTGTCCTGTCTTAGGACACCTAAGTTGTACTGCCTCAGGCAGACTTCTCAGCTGATGCTCTTCTCATCATGATCCCATGACCAAATCTATTAAAAGCAGATAATAAATATAATAATTTACTTCAGTTACTAGATCATCGCCCACACGTAAAGCCACATTTTCACATGACCACTGGTGAATACTTAGGCAAAATGGTAAAATTGCTTAAAGTATACTTAGGCTGTTTCTCTTCCTCAGCAGTATGCTTTCATTTTGTATTATGTGGCTTAAATTAGTTGTAGCTTAATCCTTTAAAGTAAATGTATTTAAAACTACTTAATTGCTAAATGAAAGCATCCATACAGTTCATTGTCCTTGCAGCTGTGCATATTAAATTCACATCTCCAGCTGATTTGCTTTACCTCTCCTAAGCTCTAATAAATATTGAGGAATTATTCAGTAGTATAAGACAACATCACATAATCAAGAAATAGGTAAATTAAAGTCTCTAGATGCAAAATGTTGTCATCACTGCCCTATTCTGCAGATGTAAAATTAGACACATGGATTATGTGTTTCTTTAACATAGGTGTTCTGGCAATGCCATGTGATGTCGCCCTTACTACGAACAAAACAAACCAGTCCAAAACAAAACAAACCTCCAAAATCAACCCAAACAAAACCAGCAACATACAACCTGCGCCAAACCTAGTGCTCAGACCAAAATCCCTCCTCAGTTTACAAGTAAACATATATAATTTAGGTATAATCTTCTGTTTGGCATCATTAATTGATATCTCAAAATCTAATTTTTTGCCTTCTTCTTTTTATTTTTTTTTCATATATCAGAGTTCCTACAGATTGAGCAGTTACTTTAGTCTTCCAAAACTTTGAAAATAAGATATACTGGAATAAAATTTTAGTAATCCCTAGTGATTTCAGAGGTTTTGTATTGTTGTACAATTTCCCTTCCTTTCTGAAAAAAAGCGTTCAAGTATGACTTTCATTTTCCTTATGTGATTTCATGGAGCAGGGGAAATGAAAGTTGAGAGCTAGGCTTAGCACTTAATCCCTGTATTGATTTCAATTTTAAATCCTTGATGGTTCAGGGAGTAGTATGCTATAACTTTAATAAAACTAGTGTGTTATTAATGATGTAAAGCAAACTGAGCTGAGGTGAGCTACTGTCTCCATGAGATGCAGCTGAGGCCTGCTTTAAAATGTTCAGAATTTTATGATGACCATTACAATAGGATGCTTTCAGTCTAGAGTAGTAAGGTTAGTAGGCAGCTCTGCTTTGCTGGTGAGACAGCTTTGCATCCAGTGGGTTTTATGGATCTTTTCAGTACCTGGTCTGTAAGATCTTCTGATAACGTGCTTTTGAATTGATTTTCCAAGAGTCATTATGTTGAATATATACAGTGATTTTGATCCTGATCCACTTGCTGGAGAAGTGGAGTTCAAAAAAGGGTAGCTTTGTTCTAATATGCCAACAACTTAAATGGATGTCAAGTACCTTAATGTTATTTGTGAGAGCACTCTACATTCCCTGGAATGGGATGCTTGGGAGAGAAATAGAATTACTCTGTTTTAGAAGTTAATGCAAGGTTGAATAAGGAATCAAATGTAGTCTATTTTGTGCAGTAGTAGTATGAAGTAAAAAAGTAAATATTCCATATATTAATTAAAGAAATACATCACTTAGTGATGTGGTTTCATTTTCAGATGTTACATTTCATAGAAAAAAATAGCAACATGAATACTCTAAAAAAATTCAACACATCTAAATATTAGAAACTTGTTATTTTTATTATGTCTTCTTGAAAAGACGATGTTTAAGACAATACAGTAATAAATAAGAAGTTGAAAGGGATTTTTAAGCTAAAATGAGACTAACTTATGCTTAGAGATTTGGAGAACCTTCCTAAAAAAAAAAAAGTACAGTTGAGGTTCTGAAGTTAAAAGTCAATAAGCACTGAACCAAGGGGAGAACTAAAAATGCATGAATGACCTCAAGTTAACAAAATAATTATTGAAAAGCAAAACTTTGTTTTTTCTTCTTGAAATTATTATGGCTTATAAGTGAAATGAGGCATTCGAGTGTGGAACTGCAAAGTTTGAAAGGCTACACTTCAAGGTCTAGCACTGTTATTTGAAATAAAGAGTTCTTTGGAAAAAGAAGGGCAAGATAAAATTCTATGGAAACATGAAAACTTTATTTCTGGTATGTCCAAGGAATTACTATGAAGCTGTTAAATACTGATTTAGCACTGTTGTCCATTAAATGTGTTTGTTGAGGGAACATTGTATTTTCTTGGCTAGTAATACATCCTGTTTTCTTTCTTTCTTTAGGAAATGTGTTTCTAAAGCATGGCTCAGATCTAAGGCTCATTCCCAGAGATCGTGTTGGAAGGTCATATCATCTCCTGAAAGCTGGGGAATAGGTGACGTTGCTGTGCAGAAGAAGTCTATTTATTTTGGAACTCCAAAATGCAACTGATGAATTGGACTTTTTTAAAGCAAGCAAAAATTACTTCCCAGGATTTTTTTTTTCTTTTTAAACAGAGATAAAGGTTCATTTTCCTATTAAAATACACTAACTCAGGCACTGATTCTTCCCTGACTAGTAGACGAACAGGCTGATTACATGGTTTGGTGCTGTAAGAAGGACATACTTCTCTATAGGTGTTGCTCAAATCACAAGGGTAAACACAGCCATCATCAACAGATACCTAAAATACAGGATATTGTTGAGCCTGCTTCATGAAAGGGAAAACTGTTTTATGATGTTACTACAAAGAAATTATTCCTGCTGTGTGCTAAAAGTTGAGGTTTTTCCTGGTTTTTGGGTTTTTCTTCCCTAAAGTTATTTCCATATTTAGGGGAAAAACTTTCACCTGGCTCAAGTATTGATCTCAAGTAGAAGGGAAATTTCAGGAATTCATTACTCAAATAAGTAAACAGCTGCCAAATGTTCCAAAGTAATTCTAAGATATAATTGCTGCAAGTATTTGAAATAAAGGAGTAAACAGAGTTTTCTGTGTTTTAAGACTTCATTTTGACATACTCTGAAGTTAAATTAAGCTCCGTTTCAGAGAATTTGAGACTTAGTCTCCTCACATGAAGTACCATCAGCTGGGAAGGATTGCAGTGTAATTTGGGAATGTGTACACTGGTCAAATATGTCATTCCTTTTTCAGTAAACTAATACTGGTTCTCTCCAGAAGTCTTGGTTATGTCTGTTTTTGCCTGTTACATAGAAAACAGCACAGAATTCACTGAAATATTTTTGTTCAGATTAGAAATTGCCAGTTGTACACTATCAGTTGTGTATTTTAAGTAGAGAAATTGCTGCTTTTCTTGAACTGTTTGTCTTTGCTATGATTTAATGTATTTGGCAAAATCTTAACATACTGCATTTTTTTCTGTTCTACTGAGTTGAACAGAAACAACAATGGGTATTGTAGTGCTTGCTTAAATGAGTATTCTCAGAAATACAACTGTCCTGTGCAATTATTGTGCTTTAGAAAGATGGTCAGATAATGTGTCAGATAATGCAGAAGTACAAAATGCCCTTCTTTGTGGGATGAGGAAATAAAGAAAAACTCTTCAGAAATCATTATTTGCCTTTAAGCAGCTTCCAAATTTAAGATAATCTGTAAAATTCTGTATTTTTCTTTAATAAACAATTAAATGAAAAAGTGCAAATGTTTCTCTCCTATTCTTAGAGTTTGACAGTAATTAAAAATTGTTCCCATTAATTATTCGACATGCTTTGGGATTCATTTTAAGCCAAAATATTGTTATTATGCAGAATTCTACGGAATACTTTTCCAAAGGGCAGAGTGCATAGTTTTTGTTAATCTAATGCCACAATATAATTAGTATGAGCAAAATTAATTGCTTGTAATTTTTAGCTGCAAATCTCTTGACTGAATGCTTAGAAAAACAGCTGATACTGGAATATAACAAACAGGAATCTTTTTTTTTCCTGTCTGAAGGTGCAGTGTTTTTGAAAGGGAATCATGGTTAACTGCGTTTTGAAACTAGGATGCTCTGATGTTTATATAATTGAGGGTTATGTAAAAATGATTTCATGTGGTGGCTAATATTTCTCACACTGTTACTTAGGTTATAACACAGTGTAAAGTATTTGTCTGACATACTGCATTGCAGGTAGTTTATGTAACATTCTAAGAATTTGTTCATTTGGAAAATAACTGGTATTTTAGTACTCTGTTCATTACACCTTTGCCTCAATATGGCCTCTGAAATCTGAATGTGATTTTTCTGTTTGGTAAAGAGACAATTTCAGTGCTAAAATATATTTGCCAATCTTTGCAAGTTGACTCAGCTTTTGCAAGTTCATTTTGTTAAGTCACGTTTGACATGGTTGTATAGGAAACTTTAAATTTCTAGGGGTTGGGAGTTGTTAGAAGATTGTGGAAATGCTGTGCTCCCAGTTTGTACTGGTCTGTCTGTCCGTACTTTATGGTGTAATGTGGAAATTAGCTCTGGCAGTTGTGTTTTCAGCTGTGATTATAGCCTGAATGGTGTTTAACAAAAGATTTGTGTTGTTTGTGATTTACTTTTTGTCACACCTTTGCTGAAGTCAATTTTAAGAGTTTTTTCTATATTCTACATTTATAAATGAATGGCTGATTTATGCTACAAGGATAGCTTGTGAAAAACAAAATTAGCAGAAGTATAATTTGTGAAAAGTCCCACCAAAACTTTCAAATATCTCTAATTGTTCTTTTGGTTCATTAAAATCATAGAACTCGTATTTTGATAAAATTTGAAGGTATCATGGACATTTTTCAGGGAGGAAAGCACAGTGATCTGATGAAATACAGTAGAACAAGAGAAGTTAGAAAATGGTCCTGATAATAAGTTCTGTCACCAGTATGTTTTTTCTCCTGTGCTCTTTTCACAAAATCCAACTTTATGCTGTGTATGAGATGAAAAGGCCATTTTCCTTTCTTGTTGCTCCTAAGCAAGAATCATAAATGTTGACAGTAGCTCTCAAAAGTTGAGAATTCTTATTCTTTGTGTTTATCTTGATCACAAAAGCGCAACTTCCACCACTGGTCCAGTGATACAAGGAGCTGTCAGAGTGAGAGAAGGAGCTGTGCCAGCACGAGTGCACAATGAGTGGGTTCTGAAGGTGCTGGGGCACAGCAGTCCTTTGTATGGCAGCATGCAGGTGGCCTTCAAATAGAGCACTTTCATGGGAAATGTTCAATGCTGCAGTCATCCTAGCAGTGCTGTGGATACTGTTTCAGTGATTCTAGCAGGAGTGCTAAGCTCCAGCTGGGCGAACTTCAGTCCATGTGCAGCACAGTGTTCAGAGTTAAATGCAGTATACCCAACAGTACATCTCAGTAGTGAATTTCAGCTGCTGATGGAAGGTAAATAGATGCTGGGGAGTGTTCACAAAAGCAAGTGTGATCTTTCTGAGGCTAATCTCTGCAGGCTGCTTCTGAAGTTAACAAGTTGAAGTCCTCCAGAGAGATTCAGTGTATCTAAACAAATCTTTACTTTTGAATGGCTCTCTGAGGAGCCTTTATATCTTCATTGGCTAGGGAAAGCAATTGTGGCATTTACCTGGAGGGGATAATGTTAACCCATCTGAATGCTTTCCCCAGCTGATACTTCTCCCCTCCCTTCAATATTATATGTTATATACCTGTCCACTCAGTCTTGTTTGATCTTGATTGACACATAATGCAGAGTTCCCAGGGACTTGTTCAAAATCACAAGAACCTTTTTGCGTGAAATCAAAACTACTTTCTAAAGTAATACAATTACTTAAATACAATCTATTTTTTCCTTTTACAGCAGGTTCAGGACCCTTGGTGGTAGTGTGAGGAAGGCTTTTTTACAGAAAGCTTTGCCAGGTTAAATATAGTTCTGTTTACGAGTAAGAAAATGTGTGTACTGAAGAAGAAAACAAGATTGTATTACTGAATCTTTTCAGAGTATGGATTTCATCTCCTTTATCTCTCTGAAGTGGTTAAATGTTCCTGGCAAGCAGATTTTGGAGGGTTTTGAATATATAGAAATAGCCAGTAATAAAAGGACCATGTGCAGGTGCTTCTGTTTACTACTATGAAGAAAATCCTGAGGCTGTGAGTGGGAACTGTCAGTGTGTCTCACTGCTGAGAAATACCAGATGTGGTAAGAACTGTACCAACCCTACAGGCTTTTGAGCATTTTAATGGAGAGAATTGCCCTTGGATTTTGAATGATAAATTTGTTTACAGACCTTGAAAGTGGTTTTCATCTGGTTGGAGTGAGATCACTGTCTACAATCCCTTTCACTGCTTGTGATATTTGACAAGAAGTAAGTCTAGGAAAGTCTGGCCATTAAATAACTGGGCTTCTCCCTGTGGAATTCTGTCTCAAAGGTGAACTGAGAAGTGCAGCATCTTTATCTTTAGAAGACTTGGCTGTGATAAAAATCCATTGCTGTCTGATGAAAAGTTTAAAATGAAAAAGGGATTGGGAATATTCTTTATCATACCTGTTAAGTCGATTGGGAATATTCTTTGTCATACCTGTTAAGTCATGAGGTCATTTTGCATTTCAAGGGTCACACTGTGTGACTTCTGATCGGAGAAGTGACAAGATTTTAGTGAATGTTTGCTACTGAACATCTTAGAAATTCAACTAAAGAGCTGAGGGCTATTTGTAAGACAATAAATGTGAAACAAATAGACATATGAAGCATATCCACATCTAGGGAACACTTGCTATGGATGATTAGGAATAGCTTGGTTTTAATACTGATGCATGCTTCTAATGCTTTAAAAGCATCAAGTGCTATTTTGAACTGCTTTTCATGTCTTTTTTTGCAAAGGAGTTTGTCATACTTTTGATTGCATGCTAGCTTTGCCAGCGTGTTGTTGATTTTTACTATGGGCCAAACTTTGTGCTATGGTTTTTGTAGAGTTTAGAGATAGAAATGCTGCTTATGCATCCAAGCTGGGTTTATGCAGACCTTGAATATATATTCATGTGAAAGTGACTGACAAAAGCAGCACTCATAACTCCCCTGAGGAAGGGGCCTTAAAGATCATCTAGTTTCAATCCCCCTGCCATGGGCAGGGATGCTTTCCATTAGGCCAGGCTGCTCTCAGCCATCTGTAAATAAAATATTTTATGTTTAAATTGAAAACAAAAAGGCAATGCTGGATGTACTTAATTGGCTGATGTTTATTGCAGTAGCTTTTCAAGCTGTGGGAGGGGGAAGGAGTAAATAACATTGCTGTAATAAAGTGCTGTCAGGCGATTCATGTTGCTTGAAAAATTAACATCTTTGAATTCATTTTTGCACTGGCATTTCCAGTTAGTAGAGACCCATTAATTTGTGACAGGGTTCTGTTCTGTTGCTGTGGGCTCTTGAATAGTATGCAAATAATAGGGGCTAAGAATAAGAGCAGCAGCACGAAGGGTGAGGGTTTCTACAAGCACTCAATGTCAGTAAAGCACCACACATGCAGAGCTGCTCATTACTACATGAGTAAGGGCACAGTACATCTTGCCAGTTGTTCCATAGTTGATGTGATCCATCATAGCGACAATGATAATCAAATGGTCTTATTATTTATGTCAGGTTCATTTAATTCTCACTTCTTGGCTAAATGCTGTTCCAGATGAATATGTGTTTGTAGTACAGAGAGTCCACAATGAGCTCAGGTACTCGTCATTCTTATTTCATGACTGTTTTGGACAGCTCCAGCTCTGTCCAAGAGAGGTCTGTTTCACAGTGTAATTGCAGGACAGTCAGTTCTATGGGGCCTCACATCTGAGAATCTGTCATTTAAAACCTGTACTGAAGTTTAAGTATTTCATTTTATTTGTCATCCTGTGGCCATGAAAATTTAAGGTGGAGAGCTTCCACTGATTTTCAGCCCTTAGGGTCAGGGATTGCTGAAGTTTAAAGTGCCACATCTAAATGTCTGTAAGTAACAGGAAAGCAATTTTAGCCATGTGCTTTTGTAAATTAGGCTTACATTTCTTCCACCCTACTGACATGCCAGAAAGCTTAATAATGTCAGAAAATATAAAGGAGTAGTAAAAAAAATAAATAAAAGGGATCTAAAAATGAGAGCATGTGGGTACTACAGGGCCTGATGAAACCTGACATCCCATTTCAGTTTTGCATTTCTCAAAGTTTCACTGGTGACCAATGCCCTTTTATCATTCCAATACCCTGATTCCAGATACTCCAGTTATGAAAAGGTAACTACATCCTGCTTTCAGTTCTGGTCATTCAGGGCAGTCATCTATCTGATATCAATTATGTCTTTTGTCATTGCAGTAGTGTAGACCAATTTATCTCTAAATTATTAAAGTAATGCAGTTTACACTGGGAAAGTCCTTGCACCTAAAAAGCATAGCAAATATATAATTTTTCCTCTATTCTAAGTTAAAGTTATTAGGTATTTTTAGTTCTCTAAAATGAAATTGAAAGAAAACCTGAAACTTAACCACTTCATCCTGAAAGTTGCAGCTAAGGAAATTAAAGTGTGCATTGTTCTTCATATTGTGCCTTAACTGTGAATTTTACTTTTAGTTTGAGCAGTGAGATCACCTGGAAAATGAAGCCTATTAAATTGCTGCTGTGATAAGCTTGAATGGATTGATGACTTCAAATTAGAATGGCAAGGAAAGGCTGTAACAGGCTGTTGTGTTCATCACAAAATTAAGATATTCATAAAGATATTTTGACTCAGGGTTCAGCTGGTTAAGAAAATTATTTTAATCAAATCCTTTACAGGGTTTTTTGGGGTTTTTTTCAGAATATTTGATAGTTGATGATGCTTAAACAAAACAAATTCCTGCTTGTTAGTGCTCAAATATTAGTTTTAGTAATGCTTCCCTGGTATGATTGAGGCATGTCACTGCACCCCAAATCTTGTGCACTGTACTGCAGTTCATGTTCTGATGTAAAAGCTAAAGGAAGACAAGTAATTATTTCCATTATTTTGTGATGGTGGACTGAAATATCAATTCTGTCCAAGAAAGATCCCTGAACTGTGAGATAGCAAATAAACAGTTATGATATCAATAGAATGTATGATCATCTACTTGAGCTCATACAAAATGTTTAGTATGAAAAAATTAGTCTTATGGATGGGGAAGATCTGCAACCAAAATGCACTGACTGTGCTTCATTTTGGTTTGCCAGAAGAATCCTCAGCATCATTCCAATTAATTTAATGCAGAAGACTATGTACAAAGAAGTTTTATTTCTTTAATACAGTAATTCTTGAACTATTTTTGTTGTTGACTTATATGAGTTATATACATTTAACATATGTAGAATTTCCAAAATTTCCAAAATCTAAAACTTCTGAAAATTTGTTAGGGGTCCAAAGTTGAAAAAGCTTGAATAAAATTGATCTGGTATAACTACTGGTCCTGCAGTATTTTAAGAATAAGGCAAGAATACGTCTAACTATACTAAAAAGTGTTTCTGCAAATGTGGTTCTTTAAAATGTACTGCCAGTCTCTGGAAGTTTTGTAGACCAGCGTTCTACTACACTTACATTTAGAAAGTTTTAAACAAACTCCATTTTAATTTGTGAAAATTAAACCTGGTTCTTCTTCCTCTTTTCCCAGCATATATGTAAGACAGCTGGTGGGACCAATGCCTGCAGGTGCCAATTTCTGCAGACCACATTAGAAGCCTGGTTGATAAGTTTGCACTAAGTGAACTGCTAGCTCAGGTAAGATGGATTCCAGTCAAGGAGGCTTTTATAGAAAACAAGCATGAACCAGCACAGATGGAGAAGATGATGCTTCCTGTTCCCTGCAGATCATTGGTTTTATGAGCTTCTTGGTTACCCACAGTACTGCTGGTCATAAACATCGGCAGCTTAAGAATCTGTTTGAAACCAAGCTAAAAAAACTCTGTAGATTGTGCTTTAATTAAACTCCTGACAGAGGTATTCGGGCAATAAATGAATTTAAAATCTTATAAATAATTCTGTCAATTCAATTAATTTCTTGTGCCATACATTTAAAGATGTTAATTTTTCTTTTCTCAGGAGATTTTTTTCACTTAGGTTATGCTGCTATTTTTATGCTTTATCACATAATATGCTGAGTTGGAAGGGATCCACAAAGATCATCAAGTCCAATTCTCACCCTTGCGCAGGGCAGCCCCAAGGGTCACACCATATACTTGAAAACATTGCCCAAACACTTCTTGAACTCTGGTCAGGCTCAGTGCTGTGACCAGTTCCTTAGAGAGCCTGTTTGAGTGCTGTTGGTTTGGGTTTTTAGGGTTTTTTTTGGTTTTTTGTTTTTTTATTTCCTAATAATTCATTTCCCATCTACTTTTTAATAATTTTCTTCTTCTTTCTTTTAATCCATTTCAGAATGTCTGTCATTACCTTGTTCCATCGCAGCTCTTTGAATCCCATTTTTCTCTTTTTTTTTCCTGAGACCTTTCCACAGTCCTGATTTCTGTTACTTAGTGTAGCAAATTAAAGAAGTCTGTGTGGCTAGCCTGCTAAGAATTGCTGAACAACCCTCCTGCCTGTTTTGCTTTCTTAATCCCCAGTCTAGCTAAAACCCTATATTTTTGCTCTTCCTGGCCCCAGGGCTAATCTAATGTATAAGGATGTGCTGGAATATTGATACAGGTATCTGAAAAAGTCTCCTCTACACCAAATACAGTTTCACAAAATAAAAATAAATCTGGTATGCAGAACACAGACTCCAGTATTCCGGAAACATATTATATCAATCTGGACAACTCAAACATTAAATTAGTTTTGCTTGCTTCATCATAATTCTCCACGTTGCTTCAGTGGAACTAAGTCTGTGTTACTCAAAAGATTGAGAGCTGCAAGGCCATTGTGTTAGCTAGGAAACCCAACGCTGTTGTGCCTCGTTTTTCTCTGGTTTTCTATTTGTTTTTAACTTTTTGGATAGTTTATTTTCGCTTTCCTTTCTTTTAGCTTTTTCTTTTTTCTTTCTTTTTTTTTTAACCTGGAATAGTTCTTAAAACATACTTTACTTTAATCCCATTATCCTACAAATCCACCATACATTATTTCCTTGCTAACTACAGCAACTGATAATGAGTACAGCCACTGTACTCTTGCAGAGCAGGGAGAAAGACAATAAACAGAGCATAAAAAACTGTTTCCGGCATTTTAAAATAATGCTAACTGCAGCAAAAGATTATAAAAATTGTGGTTTACTCAATTAAGGAACATAGGATTTTTGTGTTAATGGAGACATGAAAAAACCCTTCTCAAGCAGTGGAGGGGCTTCTCTTGGACACTTGCACAGAACTGTGCTGAGGAGGCAGGGAACCTCTCATGAATATATTTGATTGTAACTGGGAGGTGAGCTGGGTGAAATTACCTCATCTAGGAAAAAAAAAAAAAAGAAAGGGTGACAGTAGAGCGAGGGTCTTAGCATGAAAGTGTCTGCATATCTTGAAATAGGGTACTGATATCTCTAAATGTGTATATGCATTCCTGACATTTTTGGTGCTGTGCGCCCAGCCCCATGCATTTCCTTTTCTCCTGCTAAATGGCATCTCCATCTACTCATTACTGAGCAAAGGTCAGCTTATCTTGAATAAGGGGAGCAAATCTGCCTTACCTTCAGAAATGTGGAATCTGATGTAGGGTTTGTGTTGTTAGAGGGTGCAGCTCATGCCTTTCATCCAATTGCAGGGGTGCACAAATTGGTGAATTCTTACTGTGTTTGATCTTGCCAATTTGCAGCACACTTATGCTATTGCTAAGGAAAACACTTCGCAAAGCTCTCTGGTTTGTTGAATAGCAGCATTTCTGTTCTTAGCGGATTGTGCAAAGCAACCTGTATTAACTTTCAGCTTTGTGGCTGACTAGCTCAAACTGAGTGACTGATCTGTTGCAGAAAACTCCATAGCAATTCAGCTGTCTGCCACAAAGAAATGCTAACTTAACATTTTAATCCAATTTACAGGCAAGAGAATTGATACACAAACCTTCTATTTAGTAATGGCTGCTTTCCATCTGCTGCACTTGTATACCTGCCCATGTCTCATGCATAAACCAGTGTGGGATATGAAGGAGAGGAAGACACTAGACCTAGTCCTATTCCACCTTTGTTCCTTTTATTTCTAGTATTCCCAATGTATGTCCCTTCTGCACATCACAGGAAGGACTGCAAACTGGAAAACTTCCTCCCCACCCCTAAGAGAACATGTGTTTCCCCAGAAAAGAGGGTAAATGTAACATAAGGGCTCTCTGACTCTGGAGCCATGGTACTACTGGAAGAGCTTTGCTTTGCTTTCTTGACTGTTTCCTTCAAGGACTGAACTGAGCTACAGACAGGAACTTTCGTTCTAGAGACGAAAGCTAGATTATCTTGGAGAAACGTCTATTGCCAGTAGTTGAAGCCCCAAGATTTTTAGTCTCAGGAGATACAGTTCCAACAAGTATGTAATAATATCAAGCAGGAGAGACAGTAATGGTGAACCCATTGATGTAGGTTATATACAGGTAAAAAACCAAGCAGAACAGTGTATGTGTGAACCCAATATAAATTGCTTTTCTGGTGTAGGACATACATCAGTTCACAAGACAACAGGCATTTTCAGTTTCTAATTCCTCAGTGAGCGCTTCCTGTTGGTGCATATATTTATAGGGTAAGATTTGTGAGCAGTTTTGGTTTTGATCACAGGGGGTATTTTTATCAGGAAAAACATAAAGCTTATGGAATGGAAAAACTTTTTTCTTAAATCTCAGGTGTGTGTTGGAGGGGATAAAATCACCCCAGAAAATGAAAAGCCTCAAGTGACAAAAACTGGTATGTCTGCACTCCTGTATATGGAAGGCATAATGCCATTGCAAGATGAAAAGTAGTTGAGGAAGAACTTATTTAATTCCTCTGAAAATGTTAGGATTTATTTATACAGATCTATGACTCCAGAAGGGGATAAAAGTGCATTTGCTATGTTCTTAAGAGAAAGCAAGGCAGAGAATTTAATTAATCAAACTTTATTGCTTTATTAAGACTGTTTTCTGAGTACAGTTTTTTGTGTAGCAGAGGGCAGGTGAGAGTTTAAATGAATGCTTCATGATGTAGCTTTCTGTGAAGGAAAATGCCTTAAATGGCTACAAACTCAGTGCACATCTGCTTCATCTCTTAAAAACATAAATTGTACATTTTGGCATGGTGTAAAATAACACTTCTAAGCAAGACTGCCATAGAAAGAAGACAAAATGTATCTACTTAAGGACCAGGAATAGCTTTCTGATACAGTATTATTAGCTAGAGCTGCTTGGGAAATTTTATTTCTATCTGAAAATCCAGAATAAATTCCTGTTTACAAAAATTAATACCTGGAGTTGTTAAAAATGCAGGGTTTGCTACAGACCCTTGCTAGCAGCTGCATTAAACACTGAATTTTCTTAAAACTGTGGCGAGAACTCTGACAGCACCCATGGCAACGAGGTGGCATCATTGCTTGATTGAGGCCTCATCTTGTTTGTGAAACACACCCTTTTTGACTAAATTATATATATTTTTTTTTTTTAAATATTGAAAGCTAAGGGACATTAAGCAAACTGATGGAAAATGAAACAGGCTTTGTCCATTATTGTCTTGCTCATCTACTCTACCTAGTGGAGCAGGTCTTTCCTTACAGACAGCTCAATGGTATTCTGAGTTGGAGAATTCTCTACTCCATCCCTCTGGTCTCAGGGAAGCTTTTTACCTCTTTCTGGGGCAGGCATCTTCCTCTTCCTCTTCCTCACTGCAGTTTCCCAGCTCTTGCTTCTCCCACCCTGGAGCACCTCCTTTGACCCAAGCATGGGGTCTCCTGGGAAGTTGCAAGCTTCCTCTCCTAGGTTACTGTTTTCCAGGTAGTGTTTGAAGGAACAAAACATTCATCTGGAAAGACATGCTGTGAAGGATATCATCAACTATAACACTGAAAAAAGCGACAACAAGCTACCTTTGTAGCTTAGAGTCAGATCATGTATGGTGGGGAAAATTTAAAGATGGCTGTCTGTGAAAGTGGGCATGCTGATGCTGGAGGTCTCTGTCCACTGCAGTTCAGAATGTGGCAGCAAGAAGGGAAGTTGATTATTTCCCACATTTCCTGAATAAGTGCTCAAACCAACACAATTGTTGAAGATGGAGAAGGTATCTATTGACACCTATACTCAGACCTGACCCTTATATGCAATTGCTGCAAATGTTTGGCTCATTAATTACATTTTCCTGTAGCTGGAACAATATGAGTGTTTCTGTCTGAATTTCCATTAATTTTGAAGATGACTCAGTAATCTGAATCCCTTGCCCAGGCAGTAAATGAAATAGACATATGTGAGAGAGATGATTCCTATATTCAAGACTATCTCCTGCAAGCAGAAATGGGTTACATAAGCAGTCCTAGTTCTGGTATTCTCTACTTTGACTTTGCTACGTTAATCTCATCTATATATGTACCTATATATATATATTTTTACTAGCTTCCTGTGGATGAAATGTCATGTGGGAATGCAGCTTCAATCTTCCAAACAGAAAATGTTTCTTTGAAAACAAACTCTTGGAGATGACAGTTTAAAAACTTGTTCTGGTCCTTAAAGGTTTGTAAATTTGCTTGAGGCTCAGTTTTTGCTGGCACAGTTTTGTCAGTCCTGTGTTTCTGTGCAGTCTGATGCATGTCTACTCTTGTCCATCATTAAAGGAGTTATTCTGTTCCTGTGAAGTGCATGGAATGATGGAATGATGTACCTTGTCTGTTCTTGGGGAGCTGGTACCACTGGACTGTTGCTTTTAAAGTCCTGTTCCTACCCAATAAACTTTTATGCTTTACTCTGACAATCAATCCCTTCACAAAATGGAATTTCATTTCTGAATTGGGGTTGCATGCATCATAAAATTTATTGGGTCCCTGAGGTACTGCCAGCTCTGACCACAGCCCAGGAGCCCCTGTCAGCCCTTGGGGCTATCAGTCCCTGCAGCAGGGCTGGTCTCCAGCTCCCCACAGCCGTGCCCAGCTGTGGCCTTCGCTGCTCTTTAGCCAAACCTGCACAGGATTGAGTCAGCTCCACAGACTGATGCTTCTGGAAAATATTATTGATAAAAAATGCATACTTAAATTAGTTTACACTGTTACATAGTTCTATTGACTTGACATAATTCTTAGATCTGGCTGTAGCTTTGTAATTTAACCTATTAACAGTAAGGGATTTAAATTAATACACCTTTCTAATTTCTACTACAGCACTACAGTAATTTCAAATGTTATGTAGTGTTTGCTTCTTTTTAAATATTAGTTCAATTAATTTCATTATGGATTTTCAACCTGTGCAGAAAGTACCACAATTAATTATGAATCCACAGGCAAGTAAATTTTTTATGCTGGCCCTAGTTTTTTTTTAATTAGTGCCTAAATCATTTACAATTCTTTATTTTGAAATGATCCAGCATTTGACGTTTTCTTTTTAGCTATTTTTAGTCCTGATAGCATTCCACAAGGCAGTAACTGGCTTGGCAGATGAGAAAAGACCAGTGGATATTGTCTAACTTGATTTCAGCAAGGCTTTCTTATTGTTGTGTGTGAGATCCTAATAGAGGAGCTGGTGATGTAAGGGCTGGATGAGCCCATGAGTTGCAAACTGTCTGAATGGCCAGGCCCAAGGGATGGAGACTCTTGTTATGCCCCAGGTTCAGGACTGGGCCCAGTTTTGTTTATCATCTTCCTTAATGATCTCTGTGGCAGATCACAACAAACACAACACAAAACTGGGAGGAGTGGCTGATGCACCAGAGGCTCATGCAGAAAGTCCTCAGCAGGCAGGAGACATGGGCTGATAGGAGCCTCATGGAGTTCAGCAATGAGAGGTGCAGAGGTTTTTTGGAAAGAAAAAGTACAGACAGTGTCACCGCCACTCCAGCACACCAGCTACTCCATCCCATCCCAAACCAGCAACTCCACTTTTACACGTGGCTGACACAAGGGCTGTAATGTCTAGAACCCAGAGCTCATTGTGCACAACACTATGTATTTCCTGTAGTGACCTAATTGTATTATTAGAAGGAAAATAAATCATTCTGATGTTTTGGGTTTTCTGTTCTTCATGTTACAGCCTGGAGCAAGGAAATCATTACTGCTTCATGCCTGTATAGAAGTCACATAAGCAGGAGCAGAGCCTCCTGCTTTCTGCAGTCTCTTTTGATGCACTGCTTCTAAGATGCAGGATGTATCTTGAGCATCATAGTTAGATATGATTCATCACACAATTGGGTTTTATACTGCACACAGACCACTTGGCAATAAACTAGAAAAATAACATCATACTGGTTTAATTTTCTTGGGAAAGAAAGTCTATTTAATCACAACACAATTCAGCCACATACCTGCATTTCTTTCTGTACTGTAATATTTGTAGGAGCAACACTCTGGCCACCTGATGTATTTCTACACTCAAGAAAGAAAATAGGAATGCAAATCTCATTAGAGGAAAATACAGTCAGAGGTCAAAACATATTCAGAGAAATTTTCTCTGCTTTCTTTTAGTAGCTCTGAATCTTCAAATCAACAACTGCCATTACAAACCATATGTTTCCCGAGCAATTTCTTGCCCTCTGCTAAAGTCTGAGGTCTTGGGAAATGTCATGGTTTTATTTCTATGTCACTCATGTAAATTGTTATTCTTTTGGGCTGCATATATATCTTCACACACTGCTTTTATCCATTGCTGTGCTTGAACTGGACAATCTTCAATGTAACAACCAAGACATGCACTATATTAAAATATTTACCTAAAATTTTACTGTCTTATTTGGTTTTAGTCCCTCAAATTACTCATCTCAGCAGTGTCCATTTTCTTACCTATTTTAGTTTCTTATGAAACAAAATTGTGTTTTGTTATTAGAATTAATAAGGCATTTGTAAACAGGAATATCATCATATTTTCCTATTAACAGTTACTATTTCTTCCCTCCTTGCAAGTGATATCAAAAGGGAGAAATCAGATTTATTCTTTTCCATGCAATATACCAAAAACCAGTGCTGATCCTATGGTGCTATGATATCTAGTACTCTATGTTTGGAATTTATCAATCTGCATAATTACATATATATGAAAGCTGTTCAGGTAAGGACTCACTTATGCTGGAATCAAAAACTCCATCTAGTCTTTGCTAGTCCTTGCTGTTCTTTGGACAGTGCCATTCTCGGCTGCCTCAAAAAAGAAAGAAAAAACACAGGTTTCTGGCAGAAGATCAAGAATTTATCACGACTGTTCTGTGACACTTTTTCTTCCTGCTTTCCTTGCTCTTGCTACCCTTCTTGATCACAATAATTGTTTTCAACTGTTTTTCTCCCTTCTCTTTCTAGACTCAACTGTCCTTATTTTTCACACAGGCTTCATCCAGACTCTCTCCCATCCCTTTTTTGAGGTGACAGAAATCTCAGGGGCTTGGGACCATGTTCTGAACCATATCCTGCTCCTTGCATCTTATTTATTTTTCCTCCTCTCTGGTCTGGGTTCAGCCTCTTTGGGATGTCCCCACCTTTGTGTGGGTTGCCAAAGAGCTGCAGATCCTCAGGGATCCACTCCAAGTTGCTAAAACCTGTCCTCTTTTACCAGCACACATTTTTAGTAAAACATTTGGAAGGTGAAAACCAGTTGTTGGAAGACACTTCTGAGAAATGTTTGTGTATAGGATTTAAAGGCTATGTAAATATTATCATCTTATTGGATTTTGCTTTTTTGAGGAATTCTACTTATATTTGCGGGTGATTTATTTTTTATATATATATTGAGAGAGAAGTGATAGGTGAATGAATGAAAGAGAACTATTTTGCACTCTTAGTGAAAGAATATGATCAAAAGAATACAAATTCTGTGTTATTGAAAAAGAGCTGTAGGGAGAATTGGCACACAAGCAGTTTATATTCACATATAATATTTAAAAAGCGCTAAAATTATTAAAAAGTGTTACTGCTAGGCTTTACCTCAGAAATTAAAAACATGATAGATCAGCTGAATCTCCCAGAAGGAGGCCAAAAGGATAAGAAAAAATTCCTTGAAGGAAACAACTCAAATGGTAGTTATTGAAGCACAGATGTAGAGGGGAGTTAGTTACTTGGTTGGCTGATCCTGTAAAATCATTCACAGCTTTTCACAGCTCTTCTTCTTCCTTCTTTCTCTGTCGGTCCTATCCTGCATCCCATGCCCTCCCTAACCCACCCTGGCCATTCTGCCCCACTTGCTGTGCCAGGTAGAGGAATGGAACAACTGTGAGAGCTCCAGCTGGAGTCTGAGGTTGAGGGGTTTTTCCTGCATCTTCAGTGAATGTGGGGTCACTCTGGATCATATCCTGTGAATTGGCCATAAAATAAAACCCATAAGGTGTTGCTAGCTGAGTAGGCTCTGTGATGTAAATGTGCTGAAGACAGGAAAAGCAATGTTCTAGACAGACCTGGGGAATTTGTTGGAAACTCTGAAATGGCCTCCTTTGCAGTGATGTGCGTTAATATGCGTATTTCAAAAATATCTGGAAGTTGAAACATATCTGTACCCATTAAAAAAAAAAAGAAAATGTTCCTTAACTATGAATCAGAGGAAATCTGGAGATCAGAAATGGAAAAATTACGTTAAATGCAAGAGAAAAAATTAGTGGGTACTTTAAAACATAGTAGGAGAAATGCTTTGAGATCAATAGGTAATTACTGGGTACATAACCACTATCTTATATTCAGCCATAAAACACACCTTTTGGAACAAGCTGTCAGAGCTGCTGTCATGTCACCAATAGTTGTTCTTGCCTTACATACTCCTGAGAGGATAAAACAGTCAGAGCTTAATTCCCTGTAATATTAATTGTCATAAACCTTAAAATAAAAAGTCAGAATCTGTTTATTCCACCACTTACTATTAAGAATGAAGACTGAGGTTCAAGCAGTTACAAATAAGAACTGCAAAATGCTTTAGACATTGGAGGAAAGCAGTGAATGATTATCAACACAGGCTGCTTTAAAACAATCAGCCATAAGTAAAAGTAACATATAAGTGAATGGAATAAAATCCAAGTACTAGAAGAAGTACTCAAAATTGAAGGTCATTGAAGGGTCAGACCTAGGATCAAATTTGCTTGTTCATGGGAGTGTCTTGCATAGACTTGACAAATACCAGTTTCATTCTTCTGTAAGTGTTGGATTGCTTTTTACAGAACTTTTGTGTTTTCACCTAACCTCATATTAGATATCCCAAGAGAGAGGACCTAAATTATCTATCTCAGGAGTTTTGCTTAGACATATAAACATTTTATAAAGAAATACTATTTTGACTTCTTTTCTACAGTCAATTCTAGTGATTCAGAATTACTTGGCTTCTGCATTAATTTACGTAATTTGGGACTCACTATTTTATACTTTTGGCTCAGTAGAAACACCATGATATGATAAACACAGAAGTCTGATTCTAGCTGGCCTCCCAGTGATATGTCTGAAGTGTGATAGGAGTAGCATGCAATGGATGCAGACCTGCTCAGCTGGGCTCAGATGTGGCTTTTCTCAAAGTTCGTCTTGGATTGAGCAGCTGAGAAGCATTTTCATATTAAGGCTAAGATGAAGGAACAATGTGTCCCTGATTTTGTGCCAAATTCATTTCTGTCTCTTCTGGACACTCTAGGGCTTGGAGGTACCAATAAGTCTTATACGTGTTAGAATATCAGAAATTAGATTGAAAGACTCCTGTATTGTAGACCAAAAGGCCCATAATCACTGGGATCATGATTACTGTGACACCACTATATCTCTAAATGAGACAGGAAGAGCAATAAGTAAGTTCTGCATGGCTTATTGTTGTCACTACTTTTTCTTCAATTATGTTTTCTTTTTCTTTTTTTTTTTTTTTCTTTTCTTGTGACACTGATCTCAAAGGTTCAGATCTCAGACATGGACAGCTAGATAGATCTCTCTTAACTAGAGAATGATTCTATTGTGTAATGCAAGAATTACTACCAAACTAATTTCATTTTTTATCATTTTGTCTAATGCTCCAAAACATTTCCACACCCTCATTCTACCACCTACCTTTTGTTCTATGTGAGCACATCAAGAATGGAATTTTAAAACAAATTTCCTTTATTTATATTATGCAATAAAATGGCAGTTACTAGGAAAAGTAATTTGAAATCTTCATAGCTATTTGTTCAAAAATGTGCAGAAGTTAGTAAAGCTTTTCTCTTCATACATTCATTTTAATATATCAAATGGAGTTATCTCGCAAGATTTTTTCCTTGTGGCTAATAGATTATTTCTGCCAATACTTCAGCTTGCTTCATCTTATCATTGGTTTTATCATTTTATTGATAAACAGAGGACTGTGGGTTTTTCTGAGGGACCTGCAAGCTGATAACCTTTCCCCTGTTCAGAGATCCTGACCCCAACAGCAGGAATGGTACGGATAGTTAGTGTCCAGCTGCCAAAGGCAAGCAGGTGCTTTGGCTCATTCATCTGTCCTGACCCAAATCACAAGCCACTACCCTGCACATTACACCCAGCCCTAAGTGTGCCATGTGCTGAGCTCACTTAGATACCCAGGAAAAATGCAGAGGCTAGAATTTAGCTTTACAATGCCTGGAAGTGGGCTTCACAGCTGAGTGTCTGTGACAGTGAGTCATACCAGTGAAGGATGGTGTGCCTCACCCTCCTCTTACCAGCTACCCAGATTTGTCTTAGCTCCCAGGCAAGGATTTGTGCTTGTAGTAGGCTGTGGATTTTGTCAACCGTTTGAATATAGGCAGCTTTAAGATGGGTTTTGCCACTTTCTGAGTTGTATTGAATATACAAATTCTGTATCTAGGAATTTGAGAGAACTTTAGCAGCTGGAAGCTAGATGAAATACCTGATAACACCCCAAATGATGCCAGATACCTATGCTTAAGTAACTAAATTCTGCCCTAGATCTCCACTGATGATAGTAGGTGCTCACACATAGTCACTATCTCTACTCTGTGCATATCCACCCTTAGTCACTCCAATGCACAAAAAAAAAGGTACTAAGGAAGATGGTACATGAAGAGCCAGTGTATCTGCAGTCAGAGGTCAGGGCTGTACAAACATAGATCTTATTTTTAAAACATCTGTCAATATTCAGTACATTCAGACCCAAATGACCAGCAATCAGAGATACTTTGAGAAAATGAAGACAGATATCACTGATTTCTAGGATGTATTTGTGTCAAAATACTGCCCAGGTAAATGCCATTTTCAAGATTATGTAGGTGTGGGAGGCATCAGCATAATGAAATGCTATTATCTCTTTTATTTATAATAAAAGAAGTCAAATTAATCCTTATTTTCTAAAAGAACATTTCACAAGTTCATGGTTGAAAAACTCAATAAATCCCACAATTTTATTTTCTCTGTACATGTGTAGGAAAACAACAGAAAGGTGTATACTCATTAAATCTACAGCTGCCTTTTAATGGTGTTTTCTCTCATATTGGATAACCCTACTAACTGAATAAATTATTTCCTGTGTGTTTCAGGTAATCTACAGCACATAACATCTGATTTTTTTTCCTACTTCACCTTCGTCAGTGGAGAAAAGATCAACATTTATGATGCAATTTCATTTTCCTTAATTGTAGAAGGGATTTGTAGTGACTGGTTCAGACAGGGTCTTCTACATGATAAACATTTAAGATCTTTGTTGCCAGCAAAACACATTCTCACCAGCACTAGGATAAGATGTGTTTAAGAAAACCTCATCAAGTTGGAAGAAAATGTAGTCTGTCAGCAATTCAGTCACACAATTTCCTGTTGTTGTGTCAGGACCAAGGTGCTTTTCTGTCAATCCAAAAGGTCATTTCTTCTATTAGCTGTGATATGTAGCAGGTGCTCTCGAATTGCCATCAGTCTGTAGATGAAACTTGCACACTGGGTAGTTCTGCATCACTGGCTGGTGAAGGAGCTGTGGGAACACGGCAGGGAAGAGACTGAGCTTTACTATATTTAATGACATGGTGGTAAATTAGATTTCCTTTTGCCTTGAGTACAGTTTTCCATCGTGATGGCTAACCCAAATTAGCTGTTTCAAAAGTAGTGTGTGTTTTGGTCTACCAGTGACATATTAAATGTAAGGTAACAGCTATTATGTACTCAGGCAAGTTGTATGCATTAATGATGTGCTTGCCATTACCAGACAGCACATGCAGTCTCTCAGGCCTGCATGAGTGATCTGACTACATTAATAGCTGTTTTGTTGTGACAAAAAACATCATGATTTTTAAATTATTGAGTATTTTTTAGTAGAACGAC
Source organism: Turdus rufiventris (assembly GCA_013186435.1). Taxonomy (NCBI): domain Eukaryota; kingdom Metazoa; phylum Chordata; class Aves; order Passeriformes; family Turdidae; genus Turdus; species Turdus rufiventris. The sequence goes on from PYHW01010333.1 coordinate 1,252,394, forward strand.
TTTTACAGTTAATGTGCTTCTGATGTTGGCATCCATTATTCTTTGGCAACACAGAATGAAACCATGGAGGAGGATCCCAATTCTCCTTTTACTTTCATATATGTCAACATGAAAGAGCTGCAACAGTGTAAAATGGGAACAATATAAAGAGGCCAAAAGTGTCCAGCTCAATACAAACTTGCTTCCTATATCTCTTATGTGTGCTGTGCCATGAAGAAATTAGCAAATGCAACACAGTCATTAGTAACTTGAAAAAAAAACCACAGCTTTTTTCCCCTCCGTGTAACAAACATTATTGTTTTAAAGGTTACTTTTAATATTAGGAATTTAATGGAAAAAGAGTCACCTTTCTTATAAGAAAAAAAACAATAAAGTAAGACAATATTTTCTGCTGGATACAGATCTCTCTCTTTATGTTATATATATAATGTGTTGCACAAGCTCATGAACTCTGAAAAATCAGCGTCTAACTATTTCCAAATTATCATTCAAAATCAGTGTAAACACTGCATCTCATCTTAGTTCCAGAGTCATAAAACTGAGGTTGACATCACCTCCTGCAGCTCTGAAGTTTCAAAATGTATTGTATTAGGGCATGGGGTTATCTATACAACAATAAAAAGAAATTAAGTGTAACTACTCATCAATTTGAAAATAGTAACTATTCAATGTTGTGCAGGAAACAAAGGATGCTGACCTTTCTGTTATATGCAGTCATATACTTACAGACAAAATTGCTAAAAAGACAATTCTGGCTGTCTTCATTCTGCTTTTGAATACTCAGCTTTGTGATTCTAATCTTGTTCTTTTGAAGAGGGGGTGGGGGTTTTTTTGTTCTGCACTTTCAGCTGCTAAGACAATAGGCTCTACTTAGTATGAAGCCTTTGTTTTCCTATGATGACATGCTGGAATTTTATGTCCTCTTAGGACACAGTTTTAATAAGAGACAGAGAGAATGGGTCCTTACTTTAACAGCCATGCAGAATGGATCACCTCTTCTTCATTGTCCAAACAAGTGGGCAGTTCTTTGGGGGAATATGGTTCTGACCTCACAGGCCTCACCTCATGGAAGTTCAAGAACACTGCTGATTGTACTGGTTTTGTTTTGTTTGGTTGGCTTCTATTTGCTTTCTTCTCTTAGTTCAAGCACATGTACAAACTTGTGAGCATAGGACTTATCACTCATTGTCTGTTTCAATAATGTGGTTGTGCTATAATTTATAATGTATATATGTATATAATGTATTATTTAAAAAAATTCAGTGCTTTTCTCTCCCTGGTGAATGCTCAAACCATTAGGATACAACTCAATCTACCTTTCAGTTATTTTAAAGTTCAAAAGGACAGTCTGAATTTATTAACCAAATTATGATTTCAACTCATGTCTCCTAGTGCTTGGGTCAGGATGGTCATACAAATGATGAAGTTTATTTCTTCCATCAGTCTTAACAGAAAAGAGAATCCATTATCATTTTCTCTGCAGACCTTTAATCTGCTCATTCATGAAAAAAAGTCTTTAGAAAGCATCTGGTGGGTAAGACATTACAAAACCAAAGATTTGCTTTGAAAGTGATCTAGGGCTGAGTTGCTAAGATAAGACAGTTCAGAAGAGACTTGCAGCCTCACAGGGACATTGAAGCAGAGCACAGATGCCTATGACATTCAGCTGTGACACATATTTAAGATATAGATAAGGTAGTAGTTGGGCCTGAGTATTCAAATTAATCTCCAAGTGTTCTCTGTCCATTTGTTTTGTGTTTATTGTCCTCTCTTCTGTGCCAAGAATTTGCAGTGTTGCAGGTGGGTAAAATTTCCCAGACTTGCCAGCTGTACATCAAGTTGCCTGGAGACAAAGCATGAGATCTTCGAGCAGCTTTGCTGACTCTATGTGTTTGGAGAGTGGACTATGAATCCAGAAGCCAGGGGTGCTTGTCACATCCTGTAGTCAAAGCATGATATCTTTGTGCTAACACAAAGAAGTATTTCATGTCGGTTGGTCTTTTCTAAGTCACTGTAGTTTACAAAGGAAGGTACGGCTCTCTAAGTCCAGCAGTGCAGTAATTTGGGCTACCTACTTTAAAAAGTATTCATCTCCACTGCTTTGCAGTGATCTGTAGGAAACAGCACACATTAGCAAGACAGGTACATTTTAAAATTTTACTGGCACTGTTAGAACTGCTTTCAGCTCTGAGCAAACACAATATTTTGCATGTGATAGTAATGGTCTTGGCACATCTTTCATACATGTAATATAAAATGCTGCACTTTTTCTGGCTAGATTTAAAAGAGTCCAATGCAGCTACCTGTAATCAGTGTGTATAACCACACAAATTATTAACTGAATTTCGTTCAGGAGAGCAGGTACTTTCAATCAGAAAGTATTTTGAAGTGCAATTCAGGATGTACTGGTATCCTAGATACAAAAGGGGCTTAATGATGACAATCACGGTTTGTATTGAATCCTTTCATATAAAGCCCACACAAATAGAAAATAAAAATCCTATATTTTTCAGGCCCATTTCTGACAGAAAATAGTGATATAATTGCACTCTGATAACATGTTCCAGAAAAAACAGCCAAGGGCATAATTTTTCAAATTAGTGGCATTCAACTTTGTTCCTTGTGGGGAGCTTTAGATTTTACTCTTAGATAAGTCATTGTACTAAAATTTCAGGTCATTGAGAAACCATTGCAGTCCCACACATGAACCCCATCAGTCCTATTTTTTTGTTAGGTATAATTAATTTTGAAAATGTACCGTGCTGAATAAATCATATGACGCATTACACACCTCATAGTTATTTGTATCCATCTTCCATTTATTCCTTTTTTTTGAATAGCAACATGTTAATCCATCCTGAAGAAAGAAGAAAAGGTCAAAAAAGCCCCCGTTAGTGACTGCAAAATAAAATTGCTTCATTAAAATATAAGTGAGCCACAAGCTTCTGGCAGTAATCTGAGATATTTGACAGTGAAGCCAGAAAGGCAGAGGTCCAGGCATTTGGGAAGAGGCCAGGGAGCAGAGAAAAAAGTAGAAAAGGGGATTATTAAAGGAAGGTGTTATATGCTGAGAGAGGTTGCCCTTAAGAAGTCAGTATTCTGCTTTTATGCCCTTAAGAAGTCAGTATTCTGCTTTTATTACAGATAGGATGAACTTGCTGAACAGTCCCTGTTTAAAAAACACTATTTTAAGTATTTTTAAGCTTACCACCTTAAAAGCCTTTGACAAATTTGTGTCATGTCAATGACCCAAATGGTGTCAAATCCAGATCCTCACAAAAATCGAAAGGTGAACACAATTAACATTCCACATTCTCATTCAGATCAAATTTGTCTTCAACTGATAAAAAATAGCTTTTGGGCATTACTCTCAAATGAACACCATGTGAAAAGCTGCACTTCCATATGATTCCGGATCAAGAAACAAATTATTTGCAATAACCCACACTGATTTGCCAGGTCAGCAAGCTATGAAAAACATGTGACAGATCCGTAACGATCCAGCTGCTCTGCCATTGCATGGCCAGACCCTGCAGCAAGTGGTGTTAGCAGGGGTAAGGGAGACACAATCCCTGTATATCCCAAAGATAATTGAACCTGACCCTTCAACATAGTGGTAGTGATACTTCTAGCTGTCCTGACAGCTCCCCCTTCCATATAGTCACATAAAACAGAAAACTGTCCTTTCTTCTAAAAAGAGTTTCAAAAATTTTCTTACTCATAGGATTAATCTATTTTACAGTTTTCTCACAAAGGTGAAATTTAAACAAGCCTCAGGATTCCAGATTTATGTGTATCTATGCACCGCTGTGCATTTCACTGAAACTGAGATTAAATGCTATGTGCATAGTTAAGCACATGTACAAGTCTTTGCTGTGTCAAAATCTTATCTTTTCAGAATACTCTCTTTTTAAAGAAGTAAGACTGGAGATTTAAACAGGGATTTTAAAAGGGTTTGAAAGAGTTGTACATGATGCTGAGTTTTACTTTGACATTCTGAAGGTTGTAAGATTCCTGTATGCATATCCATAGAGTTGAAAATACAAGGAAGTTTTCTTCTAAATCTATCCTGTACATAGAAGCTGCAGAGCTTTTTGGATTTTGGATGAGGTCGCTATTCCCTATTTTGAGTAGGGTAAAGTTGATAGTTTCACTATTTGTGTAGAAGGATTAAAGAAGTATCTGTTTGTGGCATCTGTTTAGATGGGGACAAGGACTGATAGACAGGAGACACCTGTAAGAGAACTCTGCAAACCTCTCATAATCATATGAGGCTTACAAAGCATCCTGAAGAGGCAGACTGGATGAGGAAGAAAGGCATTTTGGAGAGGAAAATCCCAGGCCATATCATTTCTGGATCACATAAATACAGGTTGTCTGACCTTCCGTCAGACTTCACATTCTTTCATAGAATGTCATATCCTCACAGGCAAAGGTCTCTAGTTAAAAATCAAATACAGTGTTTGATTTCCAGCTTCTAGGCAGCAAACACTGCAGCAGAATTAGCTCTGTGCAGTGCTGCTTGTAGCCTGGCTGTTCACCACTGGGCTGGGCTGGACTGGAGCTGGTTTTCCCACTCCCTTTTTCCCACATTTCTCAGTGCAGAGCTTTAAACATACTCAAGCAGCCAGTGTCTACCAGTTACACTCCTTTCCCCAGGTCCACCTGAGCTTCTTGCCATGCTGGTCTCCCTCTGCTCGCCCTGGATGAGAATTCCTGCAAATAGCACAGCTTCACAGAAGGGGAACCACTGCTCTGCCAAAACACTACAGGTTCTTTACTGTCTGGGCTTTTTCCTCTTCTGTGAATCTGTTTTCTTACTGTGTTTGGTATGCATTTGCACAAAGTTAACCCCTATTTGTTCCCTCACAATGAGCAATATTTACTTTTTCATATCTAAAGCTGCTGCTTCTGGAGAGAACTGCTGACAGAACGAAGAGGGCAGAGAACTGTTAATACCAAAAACCCTCCCTGCACTTGGAAAGGAGCTTATTCACAGTAAAAATGTCCAGCTGCAAGCAGAAAAAAATTGAAGCTTAACTGATTTATGTAGAATTGATGTGGATAGACCTATACAGGACACTACCACTAGCTAAGCACAATCAGGAAGAAGCAGGATTGAGGGTCAAAGACTGCTCAGGGACATTTGGCAACTGAGGTTTAATAGGATGTGACTTAGAAGCTACATTGACCCCTCTCCACAGTGGCACTTTGCTACAAGTCAGAATGAGAATTATATTCCAAAGCCTCTACTCTGACATGTTCTGATATCTGTGTGTTTTTTTCCATTTGTTTCCTGCTTTTAAAGCTCAAAGTTCTTTGATTTCATTTCTATGGGAAGAGATGAATGGCTGAAAAAACAGGCAACAACATTGAACTGAAATTACTTTCCTTTATGATAGTATTTTAAAACATCCAAAAATATCTACTGTAGAAAAGGGACAACTTTCCTCATATCTTTTAATACATTTTCAGGATCACAGTGCACTTCGTTAATGTCTCTATTGAACGTGAGAGTATCTGCAAAGCAATCTATACATAAGAACTGACTATAAGACATCTAAAATGCTTTTGAAAATAATAGAATTATTTAAGCTGCTGCCACTAGAATTATAGCTACTAGTATGGGCAGTGGTTTGGGGGGTGAGTCTATTCCCTGGACAAGCAATTTAAATTATCTCAAGAAGGTTATGACATTAAAGGTAGGGAAAGATTGGGCAGCACCTTCAAAAGATATTCTGGATGCAGGAGTTACAGAGAGGAAAAGAACTGTTTTGGGAAGATTTCTGTTGTCAGTAAAATGCTGCACGGATAATAAAATTCAAAAATATGACAGCTATGTTGAGGCAGTATCTCTGCTTGCATAGAAGTTTTCTCAAAGAAAAAAAAAATTGCTCATCTTATTAATCTGAATTAAATTCATATGTTTAGAGGGAAATATGCAGTCTCCTCAGCCACTGCTGGTGTGAGTCAGTCACTGTCTCTAGAGATTCCTTCTGCCGCATAATCCCACTGCAGCCCTGCTCAGGAAGGAAGATCTTTTTATAAGAGCTGCGGCATAGTTATTCTTTTACACTTTTTGATGACTTCTGGAAATGAAATATGGCCTTTATACTTCCTATATGATCCATCCTATTTTCAAACAACACAAAATCATATCTGACTTCTTTATATTTAAGGGGACTTCTTCTCAGAAGAAGGTTTGGATACCTGACCTGAGATGGAATTCTGGACTGACCTGTTACTGTACTTCTGGTGTTCCTAACATGAAGGAACGTTGCATCATTTGTCCCTCAGTTTTGAAGATATTCATCTATCTTCTGTTGTCACAAATGTGTAGGTCCCAGACTCACACTTCATCAGTCAGGCCAAGGTTTCATCATTCAGACACTGAGTTCTGAAGTGTGGTGGGCATCTGCAGAACAAAAGGCAATTCAGCATTGCTGAGGGCATTCACGATCTTCAAGCACATTTATTGCTTTATTAATCTCAGTAAAGGCACACAGTAGCCAAGTGCGGTGCTGAATCAGAGCCGCAGAAAGCGAGTCAACTAAAAGAATGCTTAAATTCTTTATAACAAAGTATTTAATTTCTATATTGCCCAAGGGAGCTACGTCTTTGTCAGTCCACTCTTTCTTCTCACTATTTGCCTGCTGTCCTATTTAAAGTTCACTGTTTTATAAGTTGGAGCAAGGGAAAGTAACAGGACAACCTAACCCAAATCAGTACCCATAACCTGTCCTCTTTCTCAATAGCTGTTTGTAATATGCTAAATGAAATTGTTCTCCTAATTGTGGTATTGATTTCTCAGCAAATTCAAGTTTCTCTTGTTCTTTTACTGGAAAGAAGAATGGTATGGAGAGGCTGAATTACCTATATGACTTTTAAAGATTAAATTAGGAGTGCTTCTGAGGTTTGAAAAACAAATTATTATGAACATTTGATTCCCCCCACCACGGGAAATAAATTTTTTGAAATTTTGATTTGTCAAAAAGACAAATCTAACAAAAAAATCACTAGTCCTTTCCATATTAATAAATCATAACAATTCCATCAGCTAAAGATTCAGAAAGACTATGAACTTTCTCAGAACTTGTATTTCCTTCAAGCAGCCCATACTCTGTTGTTCTGTGACTGTACTGTTGTGCATGATGCTTCTTTCAGCTCACCTTTAGCTCTGACATGTCTGCTTTTCACTCTGCATCTTTGATTCCTTGAGGAGTGCTGGAGTGGATGAGGGGCCCATGACAGGGCCCAGTGCTGTAGTTCCCTTGAACCTTGTAAACAGCAAAGTAACAGGTGGTGGAGGTGTAAACAAGGGATTCCATGAGAATTAAGAACAGAAGCACTTAATTTAAGACAAAACTCTTGGAGAACTGATGTTTGAGAAAGGAGTAAAATAAGGAATAAATTGGAAAGGGGCTGAGAGAGAAGGAAGGATAGGAAGAGGTTGAGCTGGCAGCTGAGCTGGTGCTTGGAGGTTGGAGCCACATATCTTTTACTCAGCTGAAAATCCAAATATTGATCCAAAGTCAAATGTCCATATCCACAGTGTTTATCAATGTGTAAAGCCTTTAGACACTATATCAACAGGCTTACAAGAAATCCTTAATAGAGAATCATATATAGACTGAATCAGTTCTGCTCTCAATTTTGCCCAAGAATGTATCCAGAGAGAAAATGTAATATCTATTTTGACATTATCTCTTCCCATGAAGTACGTAACAAGCACTTAAGCATCATGACAAAATACTCTAAAATATAGAAGCTATAGATACATTTAAAAAAAGGCTGGATTGCACTCTAGTTTTATTTAAAATGGCCATGTTTTTATTAGATATGCATGGAGTACTCAGAAATGAAGTATCCCAAACCAGTGATATATTACTTTATTTCTTAATTGCTGTCTTCTCCCCCACTAATTCAAAAAATTATTCAAAATGAGATTTTTTTTTTTTGAATTGTCAAATTTAAACATCAAGGATGAATTTATGTCGAAAGTGCATGAAATCTATTGGGAATTTGGCTGAAATGCTCTTACAGTGCCATCTGCTGAAAAACAGCTAGGGCTACAAAGTATTTGGCCATTAATTCTTGCCACGATATGTGTAAATTCTTGGCCCATCCTGGTTTTTTTAAATTGTTTATGCCATACAATATCATAGCACAAAATCTGTAGACCCAGTGCAGGGGAAGTTATGAGCGCTGCATTTGCCCATACTGGTAAGTGTATGGTGCCACTGGCAGGTGAAACCCACCTGTCCCAAACAAGAGGATGCAAGCAGGATTTGGGTTTAATTTGGTTTATGTATATGCACAGTCCTGGACTTCAGCATCAATTTTTTTACCCTCTGTCAGGCTGTCTCTCATAAAACAGTGTAAATTTAATAAGCTCTAACATGTTCAAGAAAAAAAGTCTGGTATGCATTGGTTAATAAATTTTTAAACTGACTTCAGTTCTCATCTAGAAATGCTTGTCAAGCATGTGACTAATTCTTTTAAAATGAAGAAGACAGACTGTATTAATTAAGGTAAGCTTTTGTCACAGCCTGAACTTGGGCCATGTGATAACAGCTCACTTGTCTGAACTCAAAGACGATTTTTTTTTTTCTTTTTTTAATCAGCAACTGATCAGAGTTTCAAATTGGTTCTTAATTAGAGCTGAATATTTTTGTTCTGCTTGCTGTGTTAAGCATACTCGTCATTATTTTCATATCTCTTTATAAATTCTTCTGGCTTCTCAGTCCACAGTGAATCAAATTTTCAACAGGTCTCACGTGAGATCTGGTCAATAATCTCCAGGCTGTGTACATGCATCTCCACAGGAAATGCAGGGATTCTTTGGTGTACATATGGATGTTAGGCATCTTGTCAATGAGAATCAGATTATTTCTTCCCTCCCACAGACTAAAGTAAAGTTTGAAAATGCAGTTTGAAAAGCAGGTTATCTGGCATTACTTGAAAAGTTTGCAATGGTCATTCCAAGAAGTAACAAAATGTATTCAGCTATTAATCACAAGCTGCGTACTGTCAGAGTGGACATTCCATAAATAACCAAGAGGCTGGAGCTCTTTTCCATGTGTTCTGTCATGAATAATTTAGACTTGTAAAAGCCAAGTCAATCAGTAACTCACTGAAAGAGAAAAAAGACTGAATTTCAATTAACTCTGTCAACTAGCATGACTAATTCTACCCACAGTTCAGTGGATGTAGGACACGCACAAGTTTGCTCATCAGTATTGAGCACAGTGTCAGTGTCTGCGAGGTGACAATGTTCAAAGGCATTCATGTGATTTATTGTTAAGTGATATTGGTGTGAGTAACCCAAGCTCAGCAAAAATGTGTTTAAGCTTTTGTCTTCCATCTTTGTATTTTAGGGGTTTAAATTTGTGTGTAACTGATTCAGAGACCTGAGCTAATTTCCCTAAATTCCTCCTATGATTACTGCAGTAAGTTGTTCTAACTACAGTCTTAAGAACTGAATTTCAACTCCATTTCTGATCTGTGCTCTGGCAAGCCTCTTCCCTCTTTTGTCTTCCCTGTTTCTTTAGTTTTGAAGAACTATAGGTAGATTTGCTTCTGGAGTCTCTTTAAATACATACTCAAGCTCCTGCTTTTTTTCCCCTTTGCCTTTCTTTGTTAAAAGCTCTCATAAACAACATAATGATAAACCAGCACTTAATAAAGTACAAAGAAGGTCTGGGGCAAAGGATTCTGATATATCTCATTACCAACTTCTTCTGTAGCTAAGAATTTCCATATTGAAAAAAAAAAATCACAAAAAAATCCCAAACCTTGGAGCAAAATATTCAAAATATATGCATAAGAATTTGAAAGGTTTTGTAAAATTTGACAGACGCCAGTGTCTGTAGGTGACTTCTTTTTCAGAAATTTTAATTCAATGTTCATAAAATTGTGTTTCTATCAAAGCAAAATACGATGTGATTTGCTAAACACAGCACTGTCTTGGGTGGCATTCATTCGTTTGCTGGAGATGGTGGGTATACCAAGAGTTCTAGTTGTTAGTTTAAAGTTTTTTAATCAGTCCATTCTGTTTATTAACCATGCCCTAAAAGAAGACTGACTTTTACGAAAGATGTCAATTGTTAAACTCCTGCACGTTCTTGGAACATTCTAAGGACCGTGAATTGGCTTTGTGGTTGCAGCAAGCTTGATCCTGTAATCTTTTTCTGCTTGCAAAAATGGATTATTTCCAATGGATTTTGTTTTGAAAAATGCCCTAATTTTTGTATTGTTGCTACAATAATAGCAACAAGAGTAAGCCTACCTGCTTATTTTGGCTTTTAGAAACAACAGAATTATAACTGGTGGAGGAAATTATGAAATCTCCCAGAACACTGGAGTATTTAAAGAAAAAAATGAATAACAAATGCAAATACAGTACTTTCATGATTATAAGCTGCACCTGATTATAAGCCGCACTTCCAGGTGCCAGCAAATTTTGTTCTTTTGTCCATATATAAGCCGCAGTTGATTATAAGCTGCATGTTACAATACAGAGTGTGATAAAAGGTATCTATTCTATCACCATCTGTTGAGGGTGG
>PYHW01010334.1:3687-16853 GCA_013186435.1 Turdus rufiventris
CACTGCAAAATTACAGGTGGTCACAGAGTCTATTTATTGACAAAAGGTTCAAACAAATACATATTCATAAAAAAGCGGCAGAAAATAGCCGCAGAAAAACAGTGAAAAAGCGGTGAAAAAGCGCCGCAAAAAATAGCGAAAGATCGCCACAAAAAACCAGCAAAAAAGGGCGGAGAAAAAGCAGCGAAAATTGCCGTGAAAAGCGGTGAAAAATTGCCGCAAATAAATGGCGAGAAAGTGCCACGAAAAGTGGCCAAAAAAGCAGCGAAAAGCGGCGCGAAAAGCGGTGCGAAAAGCTGCGCGAAAAACAGCAGGAAAGCAGCGAAAAAACGGCAAAAAAAGGCGAATGGTGGCAAAAAAACGCCGCCAAAAAGCGGTGAGTAAGGGGCGAAAAATTGCCGTGAAAAAGTGGAGGAAAAGCGGCGAAATATCACCGCGAAAAACTGGCAAAAAAGCAATGCAAAAAAAGCGGCCAAAATGCACCACAAAAAGCGGTGAAAAAGTGCTGCAAAAGCGGCGAAAAATCACCACCAAAGCGGCCAAAAAGCAGCAGGAAAGTGCTGCAAAAAGTGGCAGAAAATCGCCGCGAAAGAGCGGTGAAAAACGCTGCGGAAAGCGGTGAAAAATCGCCACGAAAAACCAGCAAAAAAGCACCACAAAAAGCGGAGAAAAAGCAGCGAAAATCACCGCAAAAAGCAGTGAAAAAGTGGCGAAAAATTGCCGCGAATAAACGGCGAGAAAATCGGCCAAAAAGTGTCAAAAAGTCACCACGAAAAAGTGCTGCGAAAAGACGCCGCCAAAAAGCGGTGAAAAAGTGGCAAAAAATTGCCACGAAACAGTGGCGAAAAAGAGTTGAAAAATCGCAGCGAAAAAGCGTTGAAAAATCGCCGTAAAAAAGAGGCAAAAAAGCGGCGAAAGGCGGCGAAAAAGTGCTGCCAAAAAGCGGAGAAAAATCGCCGTGAGAAGCAGTGAAAAAGCGGTGAATAAGCGCCGTGAAAAGCGGAGAAAAAGCTGCCTAAAAGCGGCGAAAAAACGCTGCACGAAATGTTTGCAAATTGAGAACCTGCCTGTAATTCATTACTTTGTTGCGCGCCTTATAGTCTGGTGTACGTTATCTGATCTACGAAGTTGCGAATGTTGCCGACTCTCGGGGGTGCGCGCTTTATAGTCAGGTGTGCCTTATGGTCGTGAAATTACTGTACTTACTTTTCTTGTCTACTTCCTGATTTTAAAGGAATGAACTCCCCATTTTTTCTAGGGAGAACTGTAGATGTATTTCATTGGTTCAAAATTGTGTCTTTCAGTTTGGGGGCTGGAATGAGCCTGAAGAATTGGCACAGTACTACTTAGTTCTAGATTGGATTTAACTCCTTAGTACTAGATTGCATGCTCAGAGCAATTGAAAAGCAGAATAGAAGAACCCCCTAAAACTTCTAAAGAAGTGTTCATAAATATATTTTCTTGCTCCTTTAAATTGTACTGTTTTTGAGCTTTAAATTTACTGGAAGATTACTGAAATCTGCTCTTCATCCATCCTTTTTCTATAGAGCAGAAATGCTTCACAGATGATCCACATGGTGTAGGGAATAAGTATGGAAGGATGTCACCCTTTTATTCACAGGACACATGCGTTTTTGGGTGGGATTAGTTCAGAATGGTTTATACTCTTTTGTCATACTCTTATGCTTTTTCCTATCTCCATCTAGGTGAGAAACGAGAGAGTAGGTGAGACTTTAGAAGTTTTGGGAAATCACTTTCTTTCTTCAGACTTGGTCTTAACAGTAGTTTGTTTTATATTGAACCTTGCTCAGAACCTAGCTTTGAAGCTTGCCATGTCTCTCCTAAAGATTGGTTAAAAAGTTAAGTCTAGGTTTAAGTGGCCTTGTTTAAGGACTTAACACATTTAGTTAGTTCCAGGATCAGAGGCTGATCAGTTTTTTCTACTAAGGTCTGTTGTGCAGTCTGAATGAAAACTGAGGTGCAGTTGAGGTAGCTTGACAAATCACACAGTGATCAGGCAAGGCTTTTGCTTTGCTGTGAAATTCCACTGTAGTGTAGATATATCAGTGTCAGCAAATGTAATCAAACCAGGCTAGGGAAATGATGACACAAATCTGCATAACTTGCTCTGTTTTAAGGTATTTTTCCAAGCTTCAGGACAAACAAACTTTCAGAATCTACTTTTCCGAGGATTTACAGTTGATCTTAGATAATGGGAAGATATAGTCATCTGGAAGTCTTCAATATGCTGTGCTGAGGAAGTGCATAGATAATTGAGCATGGAAATGAAAATTGATGCTCAGGGAACTTGACTCATTGTTAGTAGTTTGAATTCACTGGGTACTGCAGGTAGGCAAAAATAATTTTGACTTGCTCGTAAGAGCTCTTGCTCAAAGTACAAGAGGGAAGCTTGAGTAACTACTGTTGGAGAAGTTATTTTAACTGGAACAAATGATTCTGTGAGCTCTCTGATTGTCTGTGGCTGAGGAGTCGGCTATGTTCGTGAGCACGAAGCTCACAATGGGACTAAAATATCCAGTTGTCTAAGGCTTTCATTTCAGTTTCACTCACTACAGAATGTTTTGTATGGATTTTCCTAATCACATTATGAGAAGAGCAATCCATCATGTTTGTGCAATTTATTTGCAGGGTTATTTATTGAACTGCTTTTCTAATAATTACAAGAATTTTCTTGGTGAATTTTCAATGCTGACTGAGCAGAAAATGGAGCTGAAATTTTATCCTTCCTGCCTTCCTCTTCCATACACATCGTGGTGCTGCTGCAGGCACATGGGCTGCTGAGAGCAATGGTTCTGTGAGCATGCAGAAGTAGTCAAACTGCTGTGCAGTGATGTCTGCTAGTCCCAATGAAGTCTAATTATGTTTTCTCCGAGACATTAAGTGTCAAATGCTGGACTTGATACCATGCAAAATTGATCCTTGAATCATCACTTATATCTTGTGCCAGACATTGATTCCTGCCTCTGTTGCCCTGTGGTAGTAGTAACTGATCCATGTATTGGAGAACATGGATATTCATGGTTGTTGGGGGAGGAGTGGGAGTAAGTTTTATGGCTAAAAGTTCTGAAGAAATCAGTTGGTGGCTTAGGATGTTGACATTTTCTTTGTATGACTCCAATTACCTTTGCAGGGCTTATCATGGTTTTAGCGGGGGCATCTGAATTTGATCCTCAGTACAATAAAGATGCAACGAGCAGACCAGCAGACAACATCCAGATACCTCAGGTCAGTTATGTCAAGAGATGCTTTCAATGACCCCTTCAAGAGAAGAGGTAGGTGATGCTTCAGAGTAACCAGCTGACAGTATTCAAATTCTTCAGGCATTAACTTTGTGGAGAGGCAATTGTATCTCTTCAGAAAAAGAAGTTAGAAGCCAGACTTGATTTCAACTTTTTTTAAAAGAAAAGATAGCATTAATGATGCTTATTTTAAATGGAATTGGTTTAATATATGGGCTGCTGCATTGGGCTTTTGGGGAGGCATAAAGTAAATAGGAAATTAGACTGCTAATCCTTAAAAATTTTGAGTATTGACATAAGGAAGTGATCACCATTTCATGTGCTTTTAAATCATTAACACAAATCTGGTTGAATGCATTAATAGCAAAATAAAGTTATTATCCAATGTCTGAATTAGTAATGTCTTCAAATATCCTGAAGATTCCTCCATGAATATCTGTTCCTCTCTGGTTGCCTTTTATATTCATTTCCCTTCAGTGTTTCCAATGGCATCAGAGATGCCATAAATGCATACTGTGGAAAATAATTTTTACTAGCAGAGTTTTAGAAAGTCTTATTTATCAGAGACTATAACACTTGGATTTAAGAAGTTTAAAGCCCAAAATGCTCCAATGAAAATGTTTTGAGTTGGCAAAAAGAAGTGGAAATAATCTCATGGATTTAACCTTTTCATGCACACAATTGAATTTTCATGTTTTAAATGTGACCTAAACATAAGAGGTATCTCAGTTTATTTTATTTTACTTAATTGTCTGTCTCTTTTACAAATTCTTTATTATGTTGTGGACTTTGAGTAGAAGAAAGAATTCCTGTAAAATAGGGTTTTTCAGCAATGGGAGCAAAAGGTTGGGAAAGATTACCCTGATCAATGGTTCTTCACCCATGCTGTTGCCAGTACTGGCATTCTGCAAGGCCTTTTGCATTTAATCATTCATTATTTAAAAGGCAGTCAAGCCTTCTGTAACCATATCCTGCTGAGAAACTGTTCCAGAACTTGCTGTTCCAGTGATTAGGAGTCTTGTTTGTGACCAATTTATATCCTTGTTTTTTATCATCACTATTCTGGAGTCTAAACAATTCTTGCTGTATATATTCTTATGTATCTGTAGACAGAAACAATAGCCCATTAGTTACTTTTTGTCTTTATTTTGCTGAACTAGAAAAGCTGCTGTCTTTCATTCCTCTCTTTTCCAAAAGACTTATTTCACTCTTCCTGTTATGTGCTGAACAGGGTACTGTTCCCAGTTGATAGATTTTTATCTGCTTAGAATTGTCTACAGTATTCTGTGTTAAGTCTTAACAGTGCCTTAGTTGGTGGCACTACTGTTCCTATATTTCTGCAGGGAATGACTTTCAGCAAACTTTTTTCCACAACTGTCTTGTATGTTTAATACAACTAGAGTGGGATCAGTGAATTTTCAGAATTTCCCCATTATAAGTATCTCTTTTTTCCAGATAACAGGTTTCCATCTTTGACCTACAGTTCTTGTTAGTATGCTAGTGCGTGACTTTGCATTTTGTGACAGATTTTGTTCCCTTTTTAAAGGTCCAGTACTCAGTGTCATCTGTGATTTTTTTTTTTCCTGACTATATGGCAGGACCATTCACTGAAGCATAGAATGGTATTGCTTATAACTTCTGCTAGTGTATCCTGCTTTTGGGGCCATGATCAATATTCCCATTTTTCACAAAATTCTCTTTTCTAAGTTTTACTGCTCTTGATCTGAGGTTACACCAGGATGTGCTTGTAACAAACTTCTTGCCAGAAGATCTTTTTTTCCCGTGTGGGGAGAGACTGGTCAAAGGTTGGTGTAGCTTAGCTGTTGATATCCAAAGTTCTCTTTTTGTTTTGAGATTTTGGAATTTTTATCTCTCTTCAGGTAACTTTTTGTACTAAATGGGTCATGTACTAATGCTACTTTATCTGAGCTACTGTTACTCAGACCTGTTTGAACTGTGGGTCTTGGTCCTGTGGGGATCAGGAAAGGTCATTCTGAGCAAAAACACCACACTTTTTTCAAGTTGGTGTGGTGTATAAAGAAGTTCAAATACTTGTTCATCAGCCTACCAGAGATTTCAGGCTTGTAAATCTCCTTCCTGTTTTACCTGAAATTATTCCTAGGGAAGTTTTCTATATCTTATATGGGTGAAAGGTCTCAAGGTGATGCTGTTGCTTGTGCATATTAAGTTCAATGTAAATGCCTTAGAAATATGGTTGAATCTAGTAAACCTTGCCAATAAAATCAGGCATTAAAAATATTCATCTGTCAATACAAATTTACTTAAACTACATAAGATAAGTTTCTTGCATGCAAATCTTTACAACCCCCTCATTTGCACATTGAAAAAATGCATATAAAGACACTTTTTTACTTTTTGGAGCTGAGTTTTGAATAAAAATGGCTGATGTTCATCCCTACAGAAATTTCCAAGGGAAAGTTCTTGCTTTTCTGAACATACTTTTTTTTCCCCTTGTGACCTGTTATCCTGTATTTGCTTGTTTTTAGCAATAAAATAGCTGTTTGTGTTGAACTATTTTATTTTAGCTAATCAGAGAAATTGGTGGCATAAATTTAAAGAAGAATGAGCCTCCTCTCACCTACCCTTACAGTCTGAAAGCCAGAGTTCTGTTGTTGACTCATCTTGCCCGGATGCAAGTTCCTGAGGTCCTTGAAGAAGGTAGGTAATGGCTTCTCCCTTAATCAGATGTTACTGGAAACAGAGCAAGATGCTGCATACTACAGTACTTTTGATTCTTGTGCTATAAAGAGTTGAATGGATCTCTGCTCAATAGTCTCTATGCAGGCTGCTTAGTTTTTCAACTTTAATGACCCTTTAGAGCATTTACTCACTCTCCTGACATCCCTGCAATACTGTCTGATATTTTACTTTTTAACACTTTTGGCTGCAAATATGGCTTAGATAAATTGTTTTTGATTTTTGTAATAGAATAAAAAGTTAAGTGTGAAGTATATTTGCTTTGCAGAGCAAAGAAATCCAAGATCAGCATAATGTTGCTCTCTATAGCATTTCCCTGTATATTTCTTCTTAGAGGTTTTTAGCCCACTATGTGAAATAAAGATGACAGGATTAGAACTTTTAAAATCAGTTACCTGTGAGTTTGGGTTTGTGTTTTGGAATTTTTAATACTTGTAAATATTCAAACTGAAATGTTTCTTAATACATTTATTTATTTTCAACCATGAAAGCTATAGTTTTAGACTGACTGGCAAAGTTGAGATGTTCTACATTTTAATGGAAATTAAAAAAACCAAACCCAAATCAACAAACCAGGGAAGATGCTTTGCTTAAAAATTTTCAGTTCCTTTCAAAAGAAAAATAATCAGTTTTAAAAAGTCATGAAAAATATTTCATCTTTCCTTTACTTAGTTACTCTTTGTACTTAGAGCTTCACAGAACTGCATTTAAAAGAAGTTGATACCTTGCAAATAATGGTTTTGCAAAACTGGTATTTCATTCAAAATTAAAAATTCTGTGGTTACCTAAAGAATTCATGCGATTTTAAAAATGATTGGTAAATTGTCTATGCTATCCTGTTGCTTCTTGTTAGATGGATGTAATAAGTATTGTTTCATTTGGTGTGGAAGCTCATATACAAAATTTGTTTCCTCTTAACAATTGCATTTTCCTAGCTTTTTTAAGAAACGTTAGAGATGGATATGTCAGTGAGAATAAAGTGGTATTTTTGGTAATACAAGAATGACTAGAAGTGAAGACCATGCCATTAAATGGTCCAATTCATGTGAACTTGTTGTTTTTCCTAAAAGCACTGTAGCATAATTGCAGCCAGTTATATCTTGCAGATCAACAGTTTATCCTTAAAAAGAGTCCTGCACTACTTCAAGAAATGATTAATGTGATCTGCCAACTAATAATAATGGCTCGAAGCAGGGAAGGTAAGAAAAGAAACTGTATAATTAAACTAGTAAATGTGTTTCTTTTTCATTGTGATACTTGTACATAAAGTCTTTGGTTCTTGTGGGAAACTTTACCTGTATTTAGAAATGCCTAAATGTGCTTTTGCTCTTTTTACTGTAATGAGAGAGTTCTCCTTTTTGAGGATTGAAATGCTGCTGCTGATGCCAAGCTCTGCTCTGAAATCCTGAATATGTGTCCCCTGCTTGTAATTTTTGCAATTAAAGTTTCTCCTTAACTGCAATTGAAAACCTTTTCTTGAAGATGCAGTTCATTTTTAGTAGCAAAGCATTTAGTATAAGACTTGTGTTCCTTCCATTTGCATTTCTACAGTGTTTTCTCTCATCTTATGAGTGCCTCTTGTTTTTTTAGATAATTTCTTTGCCGTTATTTCTTTGCATATTGTTCATATTTCTCTATATCAGAATTCTGTACTCTTTAGCCTGCTATGTAGTTTTATTCTGAATTTGTAGGGGTAGACACTTAACTGTAATTGCCACAGAAATTATAATTTAATTGAAGTAGAATATTTAAGCATTTTTCTTTCCAAAAGAAAACTGTAAAAAGGCAGTTACTTAGAAGATGGTTCCTGGCAGTGTAAGGAGGCAAAGACTTGGATATCATTCCTTTATTGCACCAAACATAGTTAAGGTATTTTTTAATGTCAAACTGGTGATCATTTTTTTGCTATCAAACAGTACTTACTGGTTGATGTGGTTCAGTCAGATCTGATCAATACTTACTGGCTTTACTAGACCAAAACTCCTTTAATGAGCATCGATAACCTTGTAGTAAGAATAGTTTTGGGAAAGATATTTCTAGAACTATTGCAAGTGGTGCTGGAAATTGTGCTCCATAACAAATAAAGTGTGAGAGGGGATGTAAGCAGATAAGGATGTTGTGTGCTAGCTTAGAATAATTTTTTTAAAATTTGAATAGTATTTTATAAAAAATACCTGAACCTCCAAGATATTGTAAAATACTTCAAGGCTCTGAAAAATATCTTTTAAGATGGCCTAGATGGCCTATGTATATATTAGTCAACTAGCAAATAGTTGCTTTCTCTTGTGCAAAATAAAACCAGAATAACACAGGCAGAAGCTAGAAGTCTTTGAAAAATGAGAAACACCTATAGTTCTGCTTGTAAAAGCTGAAATAAGATACTGAACAGAGTGCCTGATACACTTTGCAACTGAAGTGACCTTCACGTAGCTGTATTCTTTTCCTCTAGTTCTGAATATATGCAGAGATACGTTCTTAGTTTGACAGTAATATAAATATTTATAGATGCATTGTTCTTAATAAATTACTTTGAAGTTACCAGAACTTAAAGATTTTAATTTAAAATAAAAGGAGACAGGATTTCGAAATACAGTGGTGTAAACTAATTTTCTATTAGTATGTGAAATGTTTATTTTTAAACCAAATCTGAACAACTTCTACCACTAACAATTTCCAAAGATTATCATTATTTCTTCCAGCCTCAATTTTGTGAAAGCAGAAGAGAATTTATAGCTGTCATTATGTGTGATAGAAATTACTTCCCTAGATCTGGAAAAAAAGTAGGTATATGTCATAGGTATGGTTGAGGACTTGTCTGGTATTTCTGTAACCCAAGATTTTCTCAGAATTATTTCCAAAGTTTGAAAGTGGCAGTAGCCAGAAATTTGTACCAAACAACCGAACATTTCCTTTTGCTTCCATGCCAGTGCTCTCAGCACATGGTGTTAAAGAGAAGGTGGTACCCAACAGTTGCCCGTTAACAGCCAACAATAATGAAATTGGGAATTTCAAGGTAAACAGTTAAAGAATTTTGGTCTAAAGTGAAGGTACTGTTTTTACTACTTACTATTTATTTAGCAAATGTAATGCATTGACCCTGTTTTTGATGACTGCATGTAGAGAGAACTGTGTCACCCTGGGAAACAGCTGGAAATTGTAAAGGTGGCATTGGTTTGGCTTTGTTGGTTTGTGTTTTTTTAGATTAATAAAATTGAAGTTAGGTATTGAAATTTTTAAGAGATGGCTTTGCTTAAGTTTGTATTTTTTGACATAATCTTAAGTGGCTTGAAACTTAATTGCACTTGGTTTTGGGGTTAGTTCTAGTTTTCACCTAAATCAACCTTGACACAATACATAAAAGGATCACATGCCACAGTTAGTCATAGATTTTCAGCAGTTCTGGCTTTATGAAAGTACAAAGGTAATGGCATGTGTTAATACTGTCTAAAGAAATATGTCTTTCAAATATTCTCAAATGTTTTTGTTACTATTAGAAGCTTAAAAATGTCTGCAACAATTTATGCTTACCTTGTAATCTGGTCTTTTGAAGAAAGACGCGTGATATAAATCTTCTTGATCTTTGCACTTAGCTTTACTTCGTGGCATCCATTGTTCTGTGGCAGTTTAACTGATAACTGAGAACAGCAGGTGTAAATTATTTTCATGGCTTCCTCGAGATCATCCTTAAGTATGATAAGTAGATAACTGTCTTGCCAAGTGAGGTGTTTGCTGCCAAAAACATGTGATGTGCTCCAGTAAGTGTCTGCAGAAGTTAGGCATCCATTCAGCTGTCCAGTCAAAGCATGTTCCTTGCTTCAGGTTGGAAGCTGCAGCATAATGTAGAGGTTGTGGCTTGACCAGGTGTAAGCCAGCCCTTCACAAGCAACTAAAGTCTACGTTTAAATTTGGAATTGACTACTTTAATGTTGTATGTTGGGTTTAAACTGAAAGAGGGTGGTTTTAGGTTTTAGATAAGAAATTCTTTGCTGGTGAGGGTGGGGAGGCACTGGCACAGGTTGCCAGAGAAGCTGGGGATGCCCCATCCTTGGAAGTGTTCAGGCTAGGTTGCATGAGAGTTTGAGCAACTTGGTCTAGTGGAAGGTGTCCCTGCCCAAGGCAGGGGATTGGAACTAGATGATATTTGAGGTCAACGCAAACTGTTTTATGATTCTGTATTTTTGGTCAATTTAATAACCTTACATTAAAGGTCATATTGTATTGTGCAATTTGACAATCAGAAGCTGTCAAAATAGGTGCAGCAATGACATTAATTTTATGGTAGGGGCATTTGGGGGATGTTACAAGCTCTGCTGTCCTCAGGTCCACTCTCATGGAGTATAAAGACCTGTGTTCTTTTTGGGAAACCAAGATAATACTTTCCAACTTCAAAATATTTTTCTACTGCTATATGGATGATGAGTCAGTCCTTTAAGAAAGAGAATATTTTCGACTCTGACTAGTGCTGTGTGGGCTCAAAGCTCTAGGTGAATTTCCTGCAAAAGACAGATTGTCAGAAATTATTTAGGATTCTTTTATTGACTTGGTTTTTTTAACTTAAAAAAAAATCCTGTGACTTTCCGTAGCAGCAGCGACAGCCAAAAAAATTACAGGGGAGGTGGAAGCTGAGTAAGATGGAAAGTAAAATGTAGTCTTACTTGGTTAGGACATTAATCTTTCCATTACTACCTTTTTTTTTAAAGGTTGAAATGACATTTTTCTTAGTTACCTGTTTGTCTAGCCAGATAGTTCCATTTGTGTGTTATATTTCTCTTTGCATTGCATATAATTGTCACATATCTTTCCATGTATTTTGGTTTGATAGCTGATGATATTTGTAGCTTGGTGTATTTAGTGAAGAAACAGACAATTTGAAAAGGAGAGGGGCAGCTGAAGCAGAGGGAGCAGTGATCTTTCATTTTCATGCCCTCATAGCTGCTTAGAAATTTGCAGCAAGATAATAAGTGGTCTGAAATGAGTTCTCTAAACAGGGTTTATGGGAAGTTTTATTTATGAATGAATGATTGTCAAAGTTATGTTGCAGTTTGTGTCTGCTTTGCTTTTTCATTTCTTTGCAGATGTGATGAGACTAATAATTGCTAAGTGGGTTTTTTTTTGGTTTTCTTTTGCTCTGTTCTGGCTAAGACTTTTTCTCCATGTCTACTTTATAATCATTTTAATTATGAGTGTAGGCCTTTTTGTACAATAAAGAAAGAAAAAGAATTATAGGTAGTTTCTTAAAGAAAAGTGAAATAGGTGTTTGTTCAGACACACATTTTAACCAGTAAGTTTATTTATAAAGTCATAAATTTGATATTTTTACAGCTCTTCTTACTGCCTTCTAACATAATATGCTTTGCTTAGCTTCAATTATAAATATAGTTTTCTTCTTGCAGGTGATAGGCTGCTACCTATATGTTCATTTCTCAAGATGAAAATATTATGAATAATGTATTATATTGTAAAAGATTGATGTCTAATGATAAATGATATTAAGTTAATACTAAACATGTTATACACACACATACATAAAACATACAAATATAAAACAAGTTTGTTTTGATGCTGCATTTTTAAAATTGAATTGGTGAAATTTTTATCTCTAATAATTACATGGATACATTGTGCAGTTTTTCCCTGAGACAATGTTAGATGGAAGTCTTTCCCTTCCTTAGTGTTCAGCTGTGACATCCTAAACAGAGGGAAGAAAATGTCTGCTGGTCTGTGTGGCTGGAGTGAGAGTAAAAAGACTGCCTAGTTAATTATACTGAACATTTTAAAATGTGTCTTGCTTGGTGGACTGGAAATAAGGTGTTCTGTAACACAGGTATACATTGGAAAAGTATAAGAAGAAAAAGAATTAAAAATTTTGTCGTTTGATTAATTCTCCCCAAGAAAGGGAGTTCCGTGCTCCATCTTTGGGATCTTTGGAAAATTGCATGAAGCTTTCCCAGATGACAGTCCAGGGACTTCAGCAGTTCAAGTCTCCCCTTTTACAGCTGCCTCACATTGAAGAGGACAATCTGAGGAGAGTTTCCAATCATAAAAAGGTATAAAAACACAAATGATACTTGGTAACCTCTTAAAATGATATCTTCTACTTATTTTAGCTATTTGTGGCTAAGGAAGCAAGGTCATGAATTAACTAAGAAAAGAAAAATAGATTTATTTTTAGGAAACTCAGTTCAATACTTCTTAGATGTTCTGTCTGCTTTTGTTTTCTTTGAAGTCTATCTCAGTTAGGAGGTGGGAATTAGGATCAGAGATCTGTTAAGTGTAAGTAAGTGTTAAAAATCAGTCTGTGTTGACCTAACAAACAACAGAAACAGTTTCTTTCTTATTAAAATGTGCTTATTAAAATGTGCTATCTCCTATTTAATATTATTCCGGAATGTATCTGGAATATCCTACTGAGACTTTTTTTTTTCTGGGGATGGAGATGGAGGGGCTTGTTTGGCTTTACATTTTGTTCTTAATGTACTTTGATAGAAAATATATATGGAAGCTCACACAGAAGAGTTAATAAAAGGAAAAAAAAATCTGTTAACGTGGGAAGCATTTCAAATTTTGCAATCCTTTGTGTGAAAGTGTGTCTTATAAAGCTTTTGCTATGTAACTGTAGTTGAGAAAGTGCTGGTATTTGTAGAATTCAAGGACAAAAAATAATAGTCTTGTCTGAATACCTGCACATGT
Source organism: Turdus rufiventris (assembly GCA_013186435.1). NCBI lineage: Eukaryota > Metazoa > Chordata > Aves > Passeriformes > Turdidae > Turdus > Turdus rufiventris. The sequence goes on from PYHW01010334.1 coordinate 16,356, forward strand.
TTTTTCACTCTTTCACGAACTGTCTCTGCATTTGAAACCTGCTTGTTCATTTGAGTCTAGTGTGTCTTCTGGGAATGCCTGGTTAGAAGCAGCCCTTTGCTTCTACTGGAAGCTGTTGACTTTTCTCATAGCTTTATTGCTGTGGTGAATTTGGGTGAATCTTGAAAATATTCTTTTTATCTGATGGAAATTTTATTCAGCTTTAACTATAGCCCTAAGGGGTGTTTAAATGCTTCTGTGTCAGTGTGAAGACTAAGAATTCCTAGGTACTGCATTTTTTTAATCCTCTCTGAAGATGCTTGTTCATGAAATATGCAAGTAGTCATATTCTTTGGATAAAGTAAAAGATTCTCTTACAGGTATCATTAAAGACTTTTTAAATCCAGTCTTAAACTACAGGGAACGTATAAGAAAATAAGCAATTTTAGATGTATTTTTTTACATGTACATTGTAACTAAGTAAAAAAACCAAATAATTTGGCTATATTATAACCCCAC